>JAHWGI010001191.1:0-299247 GCA_029379305.1 Frankliniella fusca
TCGTCTCAAAAAGAAAACAAATGCCGCGAAAGGTTTGAACGGTTTGAACGTGGAAAGCCGTGAC
Source organism: Frankliniella fusca (assembly GCA_029379305.1). Classification (NCBI taxonomy): domain Eukaryota; kingdom Metazoa; phylum Arthropoda; class Insecta; order Thysanoptera; family Thripidae; genus Frankliniella; species Frankliniella fusca. Next base: position 65 of record JAHWGI010001191.1, read on the forward strand.
TGACAACAATGTGTCGTGTGTTATGGACTCACTATCCTGCTGTTGACTTACCATTTCTAGTTGAAAGCTGACATTATTAACGTGAAGGGCAAAGTGGTAAAGAACAAGGTTTTTCTTTTTGTATCAAACGTGTTTGATGCGCTTACAATCTACTTGTTTTTTATGCTGCGTTTAGACATGCGAGTGGTTCCGTTCGATCCGATTTGGGTCTAGGAGTGTTGAAGACGAACGGATGAGTCCAGGCCAGGCCAGCCGGTTCAGACGGCCTTGCTCTCATGCCTCCTCCCCCCCTCTTCCCCCTCCCCCTTCACGCCCTCCCATTTGCTCCCCACCCCCTCATCCCCTCCGCCCCGCACGCTTCGTGACGCACGGCCAGAGGACGGCACGGCGTGTGACAGGACCGTCGCTGTTAACTTGAGTCGCCAACGATCCACGAGTCTGTGGATTAATTTGTTGAGGGTTGATTAGCAGCGCAATGGCATACCTTGATCTGTGCAAAGGAGTCTGCCCTCTACCCACACAAGCTGCAGCGATCCATCCACGTCACGTCGGCGTGGATTAACGCATTGCATGGAAATTTATAAATAAGTTACAGTTCCATCGTTTCGTGTCTACTGGAGACCAGCAACGAGCGAGCAACGCAAGCTAGACACCCTCTTTGGATAGGTGAAAAGAGGGGGGCTGACTGCAGGTCTCTAGTACCTTCCGAGCAAGATAAGTAAAAAGAAACTTTCCAAGCGTATATCCCCCCCCCACCCCTCTTTGTGAGCACCTTAACCCTTGGAATATTCTAACGCTTTAGTCGGACTGACATTGGTGAGAAACCTCGAAGAGTTACGAGAGTTTGCGGCATCAGATAGTCAGTTACCGTGTCTGCAGCTGCGGGCTCAGGTGGGACCTGGGGGAAGGGGCGGCGGGGCGGGGCGGGGCCTCCTCGCCGGCTGCAGGGGAGGAGAGGGAGGCCCCCGCCAGAGAGGCCCCTATATAAAAGGAGTGCAGCCCGCTCGGCCGGTCCACCCGTACCCGAGTCCTGCCCCCGATCAGATCACCGCCGCCAACATGAGATCGGTGAGTAGCTACGGGGACTGAACGCGTGCACCGACCGCACCCCGCGCCTCCTGGGGAGTCTGGAGAGTGATCGCCATAGAGAACTCCTACAACGAGCGGGCTACGCGAGCTCGGCCTGACAGCTCCTCGGACAGGTGAGAGCGGGGTGGAAACGGCATTAGCTCGCGTAGCTCGCTCGTCGCTGGTCTGTAATGACCAGGGTGGCCCCTGCTGCCCCAGCAGACTGATTCCGCAAATGCGTTTTGTCGCTCTGTCTCTCTCGCACTCAAGGAACTTCCTGTATAGGTGTGAGCGAGACAGAGCGACGAGACGCGTTTGCGGAATCAGCCTACTGCACGTACAGAGAGAGGACTTCCCCCGTCGCAGACCGCCGTGCCAGTCGACTTATTCCGAGGAGCGCTTTTCTCGCCCTGTCCCTCTCGCACTCAGAAGCTTCGCCGTATAGGTGGCAGTGAGACAGAGTGAGGGGAGCGCTCTTCAGAATAAGTCCCGAGCCACCGTGCCAGAGCAGCGAGGCGCGCCTGAAGCCTGAAGCTAGAGCGCAACAGCCCGGCAGGGTAGGCCGCGGCGGTGCACTGGTGCGGGCGGGCTGCCTACCCACGCACTCCTCAGGCGCTCTGGCGGCGCGCCCCGCCCGCCGCCCGCCGCACCGCTGCTCTCGCGTGCCCTGCTTGTCCAGCCAGTGCACCCGCGTCTGATTCCGAGGATCGCTCTCGCGCCTTCGCCCTTGTCGCACTCATGGGGCCCTGCCATCCCTGACTTGGGGCACCGCCGTGGGTGCGACAACGACCGAGGTACGAGAGAGGTGCCCTGCTAGTGTAAGTCAGGCTCGTGGGCGGGTGGCGGCGGCCAGCGGCCCGGGGCAGCCGGGTCGTGTGTCCAGTTCAGTGCTAGGAGTGGGCGTTTCGCAAGAGCTCGCCGCCGTGGCCGGTATCGCTCTCTCATTGTGTGTGTGTCTGCAAGGGGGAGGAGGGGGTGGCTGGGGGGCAGTCAGGGGGAAGTGCGCATAGGGACAGACAGGTAAGGCTCCATAGCAGGCAAAGTGGACCAGCAGGCTCGTAAGGAAATGTGGCTGTGCAACGCGTTCGGCACTTCTCCTGAGTTTGACCCGCATTCTTACGAGCCGAGCCTCCTCTGCGCTCCCTGTTGGCGGCCTCAGCCTCCGATGTGCTCTCCCTCCAGGCCGGCCAGCCCATCCCGATCGAACCCTAAGGACTGCCTGGGACGCAACGCCCGGCCGGTGCCCCCCTTGTTACTTCACACTAGTCTCCGCCCCGCCCCGCCCCGCCCCGCCCCGCCATGCCCTGGTCCAAGGCCGGTGGGTAGCTACCAGACCGAGGCCCGGACCGGCCCGACCCGGCTCGTCCGTCGCTCCATTTCATTAAAGTGCGGCCCAAACAGACCGCGTTTCGTGTCTGAGCAGAGGAGATGACCCGAGGGGGAAAACAAACTTTGAAATTTTTGTACGAATTTTTTGAAAAATCCTCGCAAAAATTCAGTTAAAATTCACACAAAAAATCACGAAAATACACAAAATGTGTACATCACAATTCAGAGTTGTTTCCCCCTCGAGATGACCGCAGGGCCAGCGAGTGCCGGCAAGAAGATGCTCATAAAAGAGTGCCTGAAGTTGGAGTGTGCAGCAGCAATTTAGGCCATTGGGGTTCACTTGAGGGTCAGGCGCTGGGAGGCATTGGCTCTGTGGGTCACGCTCCATGCCTGTTGGGGAAGGGAAAAAAATCCCCTCTCGCTCGGCACACCAATGTGAAGGGAGTCTCGTCTGCCGGGCCCGGGCTGTGCCCCCGCCCCGCTGCGCCCCTCCCCCCGCGGGCCCATTGTCATGTTGGCCTCGGGTCAGGATACAGCCAGGACGCTGCTGGGCGCCGTCAGGACACTGCACGGTGACGTAATGGACGGGCCGGGGCGGGGCGGGGCGGGGCGGGCCGGGCCGGACAGGGTACTGGTCGGTACAGTCCGACAACGGGCCGCCTGGCCTGGACCTGGCGGCGGCATACGGCCAAGGGGGTCGTTGCACCTGGAGCCGCGGGTACAGTCGCGGCCCGGCCCGGCCCGGCCGCAGTACATGCATTGCGCCGCCCAAGGAAACTGGGCCAAATACGCAAGACGGGTTTTTGTTGCCGTGCGCCGCGCGCTCTGCTTTTGCATACAGAAGGCAAATCGAACTGGTAACGCTGTAACACTGCGCTTGCGACCCGCGCGGTGACTACATGTCCCTGCTCTCTTTGGCAGCTCCTGATCGTCGCCGTGGTGCTGGCCGTGGCCGCGGCGCGCCCCCAGCAGCAGCTCAGCCAGCAGAGGCCGATCGCCATCCTGTCACAGGACGCCGCGGTGAACGCCGACGGCTCGTTCCACTCCAGGTAAGATCGAGAAATTGTTAACTTCGGTCGAAATAAAAAGGGGGGGGGGGATGTCATGTTCCTAACGCTACCGCCCGCCAATCTCCTCTCCTCCAGGTTTGAGACGGAGGACGGTGTGCGGCGCCAGGAGGTCGGCCAGCTCCGCCAGCTCGGTGGTCAGGACGTCGCCGAGGTGGTCCAGGGCCAGGTACAGTACTCGGACCGCGAGGGCAACCAGTTCGACCTGAGGTTCACCGCCGACGAGAACGGCTACCACCCCCAGGGCGCCCACCTCCCCCAGCCGCCGCCAATCCCCGCCGAGATCCAGCGCTCCATCGAGTACAACCTCGCCCACCCCGAGGAGGACGAGTCGCAGAAGTACACGTCGTAGAGTACCATCCTGCTCGCCGGACAGCCAACACAGCGACGATCGTGTGCTTTACTCTTTACCACGACGACGAAGGTCCCGCATCCCGTGCGGGAAACGACGCGAATAAAAAGGTTAATAAACCAGTGACGTCCGCCGCGCCGGAGACCGTCCGCAGCCTCGAGGACTGGCTGTGAATGGCCCTCCCGCTTCGAAAACTCCTCGCAGGACTCTGTTACGTGACTCTCATAACTTCACATCATAAATCAAATACATGTGATTAGAAATGCTGGTAGTTTCACTGTCGGTGTTTTTCCTGCTGTACAATATTTGTACATATCTCATACGTGCCGTACTTACTGTTTCTTTTTTTAAAAAGTCCTCTTTGTGATGTTATTAAAAAGTAAGATTCCATAACAACATAAAAATAGACTCTTGTTTCCTATCCTCCCTGCATCTCCATCACCATTGGGTATGCTGCGTCGAGCGCTTTACCCGACTGCATGTGTCACTGAGACCTCAAAGTATTACGCGTACTCCTCTTCCCCAACACCTCAATGTATTTGGACATGGAGTTACCGTTCCGGCCCTTTTGGGGGTCGTTTTCTTGCGAAGGTGTCAAGTTTTTGATGGTCCTACCCTGCCTTACCTTGCCCTGCCCTGCCCTGCCTCGTTTGCACAACGCTAACGTCGTTTCGCGCCGGCCCGGCCCGGCCCGGCCCGGGCTCTCTTCTCAGTGTGATACAAAGAGGTGTAGAGGATGTCCAAGGCCCAAGGCTGACCGGACTGGACTGGAGACCGGCCGGGCTGGGCCGGGTCGGGCGGGTCGGGTCGGGTCGGGCAGTGCGTGGACAGGGCAGGACATGACCCGGGCCCGGCCCAGCCCGGCTGAGGCTTAGCTTGCTTGCACTTTTCATCTCACTCAAGTTTACTATGGTTTTCGGGCGGACCGGTTTGGTCTCCGGCATAGACGTCTGATGACGGGATGAGTCCGCACGCACTCCGTATGTGACTCTGTGCGTGTCTTTGACTGTGCCCCTGAGTGTTTGTGGTGGTTGGAAAGAGGGGAGGGGGGGGGGTAGGAACGCGGCAGGGGACACAAATCAACAAAAGCCCCAAGATGACATCACCTGTTTCCAAATTTAGTTTTGCTATGTTTGTGCTAGCTCTCGTGCATGAGTGTGTGAGTGTGTGTGCGTGCGATAGAGCGAGAAGATGTGAACAAAATTACGAGACCAGGAAAGATATTATATTTTCACTTTCGCAAGTCTTTTTGTACATTGCGGACGCAATATTTTGTGGAGGATTATTTCCTTGTGTTTAAAAACATCCGGCCGACTTTGCAGCTACAGCTATCGCGACAGAGTGATCTTCCACATTCGTGCGAAGAACGCCGAGGTCAGGTCAGAGATGGCTTTAACGACTTTGAAGGCCGAACGATGATCATTATTCATTTTAAGGAAAGAGCGAGACCGAGAATTTGGAGATCGTCAGTTTTTATTTTTATTTTCACACAGTCAAAAACAAGGTCATTCTCCAGGTGGCATGCCAATGATTGGTTCGGCTACCTAAGTTATCACAATTCAAAGAAGTGTTTAATTATCAGTTCTAGCGGCGGGGCGGCAGTCCAGGACATCAGTTTGTCGGCGCGCGGTGCGGCGCGGAGGCCACTATAGCGCGGTCTGTCGCCTCGCCGGCCGGGCCGGGCCTAACAGGTCGCATCGTCTGGAGGAAGTCGTGGTGGTGGTCAGGGCGGCGCGGGGCGGCGCGGGGCGGCGCGGGGCGGCGCGGGGCGGCGAGGTGAGGCGCCCGCCTTACTGCCTCTGGCTGTCCTTGGGGTCCTCCTCCTCGGGGTGGGCGGCGTTCCACTCGAGGGCGCGCTGGATGGCGGCGGGGATGGCGGGCACCAGGTCGCCCTGGGGCTGGTAGCCGTTCTCGTCGGCGGTGTAGGTGAGGCTGTGGGAGACGCCGTCGTTGTCGGTCCACGACACCTGGCCCTGGATGGCCTCGCCCTGGTCGTTGGGGCCAAGCTGCTTCTGCACGCCCTGCTCGGAGCGGCTCACGCCGTCACCCGTCTGGAAGCTGGAGAGTGGAGCGCAATAAGGCAGGGGCGTTAGCGTTAGGAAAGGAACTGTGGCAGCGCCTCCTCGAGGCCCCGCGTCCCGGGTGCACCTCAGCCGCCGAGAGGAAAAGTAAGAAAAAGGGTTGGTTCCTGTACCGAAGGGTTCGTTGCACAGCGGCCAGACAATATGTTATGCTACCCCATCAAAATCTTTGCTATTTTAGCAAACAATTGGCTGTAGTTGCGAATGCTTTGTAAAAATGAAGAAACAAACCTGAGAAAAGAACACTACCGTAGCTCTCACAGACAATCATTTGTTACAAAAGTAAAGTGTTTCTTGAGACAGCCCCAAAATTTTGATGGCCGCAATGCAACGAACGAATCGCTATTCGAGCGAACCTTTTTTGTTTCTCCCTTTGTCTATCGCGTACAGCACGTTTTGCGTAACTTCTCCCGTGCTGGTTGAGGTTGAATGGGCAGAGGTCAGGCGGGGCGGGGAGGGCGATGAGTCCCAGGTTTCAATACTGCACGCCGTCATTGCGACACGACACAATGGCCTGGCCGGGGCCGGCCGGGAGGTGGACGGACGGGCCGGGCCGGGCCGGCGCATACAAAAGAAAGGCCCCTCGGGAAACAAACTGCCCCAGCGGCTGGCGGGGGCGCAGTTCTACCCACCTGGAGTGGTGGGAGCCATCGATGCTGAGCTCGGCGTCCTGCGAGAGGATGGGCACGGGGGGCTTGGTCGGCTGCTGCTGCAGCTGCTGGGGACGGGCCAGGGCCACGGCCAGGAGCGCGCACGCGACGATAACCTGGGGGACAAGAATGTCGAGGCAAGTGTTTAGCGGCGCGAACAACCTGCCGGTCAACCCGACACGACGCGACGGCGGGGCGAAGTTTTCCGCAGGTTTGCGCGTCTTCCTGGACGAAACTCATTCCTCTCCGCGTCCCGCCGGCGCCTCGCCGTCCTAACAGTAAGGAGCTGCTCGCCGTCAGCCTTACCAGCTTCATGGTGATGTTCGGGGGGGCTTCGACTTGAATACTGCTCGTCTTCTCTCGCCGAACGCTTTTATAGGAGGCGGGGCGTCTGAAGGCCGGTTACGGCGCGGCGCGTCGCGGCGGCGGGGCTGGGCCCGGCCATGCCCGGCCCGGAGCCTGCGGTGCGGCACAGCGCGGCGCGGCGCGGCGCGGCACGGGGGGTCGGGTCGGGGGTCGGCCCGGCGGGTCGGCCCGGGTCGGCCCGTGTCGGCAGATGTGTCGACGCGGCGCGGGTCGCAGGTCGGCGGGGTGCGCGGGCCGGGCGCGGAGGGGCGTGCGTGGGGACGGACGAGCGCATGGCCGCCGCAAAGACACGGCGAGGTGATCGAGTAGATTCATTATTCCTTTGTCAGCCGTTTCGTCCAAAATGTTCTACAAAGGGGTGGGATGAGTCCGCGTGAAACCCTCAAAGTGTGGGTATCGATTGGATGCCGTCGTCATCGTTGTCGTCAGCGGAACAGCGGGAGAACCAGAACCATCCGAGGCATCACGCACTGCCCCGCTACTTTATTTGTTCCTGGAGTTTCATCATCTCAACCCCGGAGGTGTCTTTGACTCCTCGGCAGGAAAAAGCCATCGCACTATTCTATTTTTGTAATTTTGGCAGGGGCCGGCGGGCACCGCAACTTAATGATAGCCACTTGGCAGAAACTCTGTTCGGGAAGTCCATAATACTAAAACCCTGCATGCGGGACGAGGAGGAGTATAAAAATGCGACTTCAAGTGTCGTGTAGAAGGTGAAGAACTGATTCAGCGTAAAATCGAATTCCTCTCCAACAGAACTCAGTATCGGGCTTTTTCGACCATGGTTCATTAGCGCCCCAAGCCACGGGTGGAATACCGCCAGCCGAAGCTGTCGATGGAGCAACAGCGCCGTGACAGTCGGCAATACCCCCTTCACCTGAGTCGTTTGGGGTGCCCACCTCCATACCTCATTGGCGTAGATCTCTTGCAAGACGGGCCGGCAAACAGACGGGGGCGGGCGGCGGGGCGGCGGGCTGTGGTAGCATTACACATTACGAAAGCCTGACAGCCACTCCACGAGAATATAGCTTACCGTTCCTAGCGATCGTTTCGGGTGCCAAGAGGCATTAACAGCAACTGGGAGACAACTTCTGCCCCGACTCCGTTCCTGCCTCTTCAGCCCTCAAAAAGGTCGGAAGGTAGGAATAGCTATTCGTCGTATGGTCGCCAGCCGTAATCCAGCCGCAATACTTGACGTACTCCTAGCGACTGGCCGACTGGCGGCGATGCGAACATGAATCCCTATCTACCGGTCTCCCATACCAAGTCCGGTATGGTGCTTTCTGGCGACTGTTGCACTACGTTTTCTAGTGCGCAATAATGGTTCGCTGTGAATTTGAACTGATTTTAGCCAAGATGGTTTGGGACGGGGGACGGGTATGCTAACCAATAGGCTTCCTCGCCTCTTCTGAGCTCCGGGTAGAATAAGGCTTGGTGCGCACGATTTTCTCTCAAACATGCAGGCTCGGCGAGGGGTAAATAACTCCGAATTTTGATGTACACCACTAATTCAAAATTCACACTAATTCAAACTAATTCACGCGAATTCAAAACTAATTCACGCGAATTCAAAACGAATTCAGAACAGATTCAAGCGAATTTCAGGAATGACCTCAGAAAATACACGCACATCTGATCCAAATTATTCTCTCAATTACATGATTAAATAGGATTTTTAGTAAATTATTGTGAATGATATCTATTTATTCCAAATTATTGGAAATTAACTTGCAACTGCGCAAAATAATCACAATTATTTCAATTATTTTTTTTAAACTTTTCAGAAACAAATTTTGCTCTGCAATTGAAAGGGTGGCGTGAAAACATGGAAAATTTTTGCGGCAGTAAACCTCCCGAAGGAGGTTGCGGTTCCCGCCAGGCACAGGGCTTTTACCCCCTGTGGCAGCCAACTGCTTCGGTGTTCCATGGGAACCGGCGCTTTGCTGACTGCGATCCTATCGCGCAATTCGACAGATTTGATCCCCGTACCACCATTGGCCTACCCCTAGAGGTACGAGCGGTGTCAAGAGCGTTAGACTTCCTGATCCCAGTTTCAGAGGCCTTACCTCAGAGGGGTACGCGGGATTCGAACCCACAACCCCGAGTGCCGACACGTAGCCAGAACAGGAAGCGACCCAACGCCCAGAGCCACCGAGCCAACGGCGGTGAGATGTGTTTTACTTCTATTTGACCTGCCTTCCAGCAGCGGCCAAAGGGAATGTCAAGCGCGAAAAACACTTTCCCGAGTGGGAGTCGAACTTGGGACCACTCGGTTCGGTGTTGCGCGCTCTACCAACTGAGCCACGACGCCACGATGACTGTACAGTCCGACGGGTTCGAGCAGTGTTTGCCGCGTATCCTGCAGCCTCCAGCCAGGAGGACAGGGCAAATACAACTCGAACCCGTCGCACTGTACAGTCATCGTGGCGTCGTGGCTCAGTTGGTAGAGCGCGCAACCCCGAACCGAGTGGTCCCAAGTTCGACTCCCACTCGGGAAAACGTTTTTCGCGCTTGGCATTTCCTTTGGCAGCTGCTACAGGGCAGGTCAAGTAGAAGTTAAACACGTCTCACCGCCGTTGGCTCGGTGGCTCTGGGCGTTGGGTCGCTTCCTGTTCTGGCTACGTGTCGGCACTCGGGGTTGTGGGTTCGAATCCCGCGTACCCCTCTGAGGTAAGGCCTCTGAAACTGGGATCAGGAAGTCTAACGCTCTTGACACCGCTCGTACCTCTAGGGGTAGGCCAATGGTGGTACGGGGATCAAATCTGTCGAATTGCGCGATAGGATCGCAGTCAGCAAAGCGCCGGTTCCCATGGAACACCGAAGCAGTTGGCTGCCACAGGGGGTAAAAGCCCTGTGCCTGGCGGGAACCGCAACCTCCTTCGGGAGGTTTACTGCCGCAAAAATTTTCCATGTTTTCACGCCACCCTTTCAATTGCAGAGCAAAATTTGTTTCTGAAAAGTTTTAAAAAATAATTGAAATAATTGTGATTATTTTGCGCAGTTGCAAGTTAATTTCCAATAATTTGGAATAAATAGAAATCATTCACAATAATATACTAAAAATCCTATTTAATCATGTAATTGAGAGAATAATTTGGATCAGATGTGCGTGTATTTTCTGGGGCATCCCCGAATTTAAAACGAATTCAAGTAAATTCACAAAGAGATCACAATAATTTCAAAAAAAAACTTTGCAATAAATTCAAAAAATTCAAAGCTAATTCAAAACGAATTCAATCCAATTTAGACAAATTCAATTCAAATTCACGCAATTTGTACACCGAATTCAGAGTTGTTTACCCCTCGAGGCTCGGGCTGGCGTCGAATGGGTTGCCTATTCATCAGGCACCGATTGAACGATTCGCTATTCATCGCGTAAAAAGCGAATTTTTCCCAAACCCAGACCGGAATCGTGCTTCTGGCAACTGATATATGTTTCGCAGAGCGCCAAGAAGATTCCCTGTGAATTTCAGCGTGATCTGAGACTATCGATTTTTTTGTCAAATTTGCAAAGGCTCTGAGGCAGACTCTAGTGCACCCCCAGACAAACCCCCGAGGTTTAAATCATCCGAAAATCGTCGAAAAAAAATTAAGATCGACCGAGATTCGAACACGACAAAAGCGTCCCGACAGCCAAGATGGTTTGGGACGGGGGACGGGTATGCTAACCACTAGGCTGCCAGTTCGCACACTTCGCGGCGATGCGAATAGGAATCCCTATCTACCGGCCTGGACGGGCCCGGCGCGGCGCAGACGACTTTTGCTCCGACCTCATTTTGCAAGTTCAAATCCCGGCGGAACTTTTTTTTCCCCTTTTATCCTTAATTTTTTAGTCATTTCCGTGTTACTCGTTTACAGCCCAAAAGATGCGTCGAGAGGATAAGTTATTTAAAGCATTATACACCTCGACTGAAACAAGGAATTTTGCTCCTTCCCCCACACTGTCACTAAATTAAAGAAGGGAAAATGACGGTAACGTGTTCGTCCAGCCAGCCGAGATGCTTTTCGTACACTCGCTTTGTCCCAAACTATCATGGTTGGTGAGATGTTTTGTAGGTTAGAATCTTTGACGCCTTTTTAATGGTTTTTTTTTTTCGTCCTTTTTAATGCTGTCCAAATCTTTAATGAAGAAGCCTGCTTAAGGAGGCCAGACCTTGAGGAAAATAAAGAATTTTTTTTTCTCCTTCAACGACAAGCAGATAAAAAAGGAAACAATACTTTGCGGGGCGCCGAGTATCGAACTGGGGTCAGTAGGATGGTTTTCGGTGTAGCCACTTGACTATTATCCAATGCTTGCTCGAGATCGACATGCTCCTCACGAGTTCCGAAAAAAACGATCTGTGAGCACAGTTGATTTGCAAGAGGTTACCTCCTCCCTCCTGCTGAACTCCGGGTCGATCGGCTGCAAAGCGCCCCACTTCTCGACGGTTTTATCCCAAACATGCTGGCGCGTGCTGGCGTCGAATGAGTTGCCTACCCATCAGGCGCGAACAGAATCAACTTTACATGGCGTAAAGAAAACCAAATTTCTTCTAAACAAAGTTCGGCATCGTGCTGCTAGTTGGAGTCCGAAGCATTTCAATTTTGGCGAAGAATTCATAGAAATTTAAAAAGCAAAGAAAAAAGGGGCAAAAATGATTTTGAAACTATAAAATGTCAATCAAGTCTAAGCAGACCGATATTAGACTCAGATTATGGATGGGATTGCAAATTGAACAATTTAGTTCTGAAACAGAGTTTAATTTATTAAATATATTCATATTTACAATATACATTGTATCACTCATTTCTGATAAAAACTTCAATATACTACTTTGTTTTTAAAATACTTTCACTGACTGGCAAAGCAATAACAATATTTTTTAACAAAGTTTCTTTGGTATCTATGATCCTACTTTAAACCTTAACAGAGAGATGTTCAACCCACACCTCGCCCTGATTTCACAGCTTATATTTATTGAGCTATATTACCTTTAACAACAGTCATCACAATTTTTACTGATTTGGCCTGATAAAAAATCAGTTGGCCAGATATATATTTAAAAAAAAAAATCAGTGTAACATTAAAAGGGCATGTTATGGCAGTTGATACAAACTATTCTTCATCCGCAACCTAGTTTCCCGGTGGGAGAGCATTTTTCACAGTCACAAAATATTAGAATGGTCATGAATAAATTGTCATGAGGATCATCTGAAACAACAGAAAACAAAAAAATATTCAGCATTTAGTGCCATCATTAAGCAAGTGACTCACGTTTTGGAAACTGACCTCCTCTAACGACAACGGATTCCCCTTCATTTTGGTGTCCAGACTGTGATACCTCTCTGCAAATGAAAAAATATATAAATATAATTAGATAGTAGTTACTTTGTGTCCTTAAAATCTATCTTTTTTAGAGGCGTTCTGCAAACAGACCGTGTGCGAGGTGCAGCCGGACCATCGCCATGACGAAGCCCTCGGCACTGATGAGCTGACGGCGGGCGAACCTCAGCACCAGGCACTCCAGGACCTTGTTGGAGACCGTGGAGCCCGCCTCCCAGAGCAAGGGCCGCAGGTTGTACGACGAGGTGCGAGTGCTGTGCTGCTCAAACTTTTGGAAAGCCAGCTAAAGTACGAAGAGAGAGGGGTTATCCCGGCTTCTAAGCAATTGCAGACAAATACAAACACGCGCACAAACTCACTTTCCAGAAGTGGAGCATATGCATGAGGACTGGGATGTCGCCGAGGCTGATCCTACCGCTGATGTTGTAGTCCCTCAGCATTATAAGACTCTTGCACAGCTCGAGGCTGGGCTTCTCTGCAAGGTACGCTGTGAAAAGAAAGATTAAGAAAACGACTGGAATTAGAACTGTGATCAGCTTGAGAGTCAGCCCCTCCGGCAGACACGATCCGTACAAACTGAGTCCCTTGCGTACCTCTCCAATGAGATTTCAGTATTTTCTGAAGCAGGGCGACGTCCACTTCAGGCGGGTATTTGACTAGAAGTTTGCCGATCAGCGACCGCCCGTCCGGCTGAAACCCAAACCGGTTACTCAACGACACGTCCCTCTTTCCGAAAGTCGTAAAAAAAAAGAAGTAAGACACAACCAGCGGAGCTTTTGTGCTTAACATAGGGTGCTTGCTTACCAGCATGATGGGTTCCTCTAAAAATTCGGCGGATATGTTTCTGAAGACCATGTTGTCTTCGTTCACCTCCCAAATGTTGGAGTGCTCGTCCGTCAGCATCCTGAGGAGGAACTTGCCCTCCTGTCCCGGCCGGTCCGTCTGCGGCACCACGATGTAGTCCCCGGGCGGCAGCGTGAAGAAACGTGGCCACCTCCCGCGCCACCGAGTGGTTCGTCACGTCCAAGGGCCGCTGATCCGACAGCGAAGGGGACAGGGTTCTCAGCGACAAGCGCATTTATCGAAACGATATGAGCAACGTTACGGGTTCGAGGACCCACCTGCTCCATGACGAACTGTGGGCTGAGCCGCGTCATGGCGTGTGGCACCTCGTACACGGCGAAGCCGATGGCGAACAGGCGTTTCTTCTTCTTGTTGTCCTGGACGGCGGGCGTGGGCTCGTAGAACTGCGTCACCGACACGACCACGTGGCACTTGTTGGAGGCGGAGCGCGGGATCTGGATGTGGAACTGCGGCAGACGGTGGTGAGAAGGCGGTGAGACGGGGGCGGGGCGAGGGGAAGATCAGTCATGCATGTGTAGAATGTCTTTTTTTGACTTTTGGGGTTTTTGATTTTTTTTCTTTTTCTTTTTCCAATGAAGATTTCTGTCACTTTTTGACAAAATTTGGTCTTTCCCCCTTATTTCTTACTTTTTACTTTTTTCTGTCTTTTGTTCACTTGTTCTCGATTTTATCTATTTATTTTTTCTTCATTAGTTTTGGGGCCGTACAATGATTTTTCGAAGTGACCTCCCCCCCCCACCCCCTCGGGGTGCGGGGCAGGGGGGAGGGGGATTCTTACCTGAGGGTTCATCGCGGTGGTCTCGGTGTAGGCGGGGCCGCCGCCCGCGTTGTAGCCGGCCCGCCAGCGCCTGCGCGCCAGCACGGCCCGCCACGGCTGCTTGGAGTGCAGCGCCGGCTCGCTCATCCAGTCGTCCGGTCCCACGTGCACCAGGTCTAGGTGCGTGAAGTGGCGCGCGAAGTCGTCGAACGACATCCTGGAACAGCGGGCGCAAGACGAGAGGCTGAGCGGAGCGTCCGACGACCACAACAGCAACAAGGAATGCCGCAACGTCAAACGAAGCGGTACACATCCATTTTTCTCAGTGAAACATTTGGTCGTTTTCTTCTTTTTTCCCTTTTTTTTTAGCGAGCTTCGGCTTTTTCCCTAGAAATTGACTTCTGCTTTAAATTAATACGCCCGTGCTGCCAAACACACTGAACATATAATACCGAAATTTCTGACTTGGCTTTCTTCTTAGGAGATACATTTCAATTTACCCGAGTGGAGCGCCTGCGTATCGCTAGGTAGGCCACCCAACGCGCACCCATGCTCGGCGGGATGGCGGGCCTGCAGGAGGCTGCCGCACACTTCAAGACGGAGACGGGCAGAGGAACGGGGACCCCACCGAAAGTAGCGCGCACAGCCGCGCAGCCGCGCTGCATAACGCTAACGCAGCCGCGCAGCCGCCACCATGAAAACAACCTCGTAGTGCAGCAGTCCGGCTGCCTCTGCTCAATTCAGCCCGCGCGTCACGTCCCGTTCGTCGTTGCCGTTTCGCGTCGAATCCGTCGAAGTACTTCTGCTGCAGCAACTACAACTATCGTGCGTTCCGAATATATACAGGTGCTGGGCCGGGCGGGGTGGGCCGCAATGCAGGTCCCGTTGCGACGCGTCGCGCGCGGCGCAGAGAAGCCGACGGGAGGATGCCTCTTTGCCATGCTGGTCGGGCCGGGCCGGGCCATCCAGGACGAGCCTGCCGTGCCGCAGCTCCAGAGATACCGGCAGGGCAGACCGACAACCGCGAGGCGAGACGAGGCGAGCCGGGCTGAGCTGAGCTGAGCAACGGTCTCGAACCATTTGTCATGGCGTAGCCGGGGGATGAGCCGAGCCGAGCCGATCCGAGCCGAGCCGAGCCGAGCCGAGGCGGCGGCGACAACGCCGCTCCGACGACAAGTGATTCCAGACCAGAATTAAGGCGAGCAGAGTCGAGAGTTACACCGCGTGGTGGCGGCCGGGGCCGGAGAAAGGCGGAGAGAGACCGAGAAAGAACCCCCGCGCAGCTGATAAAAATGGCCGAGGCCGGTTCTCCCCGAGGGCGCGAAGCGCGTGTAGAGTCCCGCCCAACTCGACGACGCGGTTGCGTCTGATGTAACGAGGCCTTTTGCCGGTCCGGCCGGGGGTACTCGGGCAGGCACGGCAGCGCGGCGCAGGCCAGGCGAGGCCTCGGCCTGGGCCTCGAGGGGGGAGCACCGTTTGTCGAACGCACCCCGCGCAGCGCAGCGCCCGCCCCGCCAGCACAACTTATTACAAAATAAAAAGGGCGCGCCTTAAGCAGTCCGTCACGACCGCACCGCCGAACGACTCGGCCGCGAGCGCGGCACGGCGCGGAGGTGCCGCGGGGGTGGGGGCCGGTGGGGGCGGCCGTGCCCTCCCATCCCCTCTCCTTCCGGAGGCTTTGGCTTTGCCACTGACCTCACCCAAGGCGTCCCGCCACACTCCTGCCCCTGTACCGCTGATACAGTACACGCCGCGCCGTAACGCCAGGACCCGGCCAGCAGCGCAGCGTAACGACGTGCAGCCCGCTGCCCCGGGCCCCGGCCGCCCCGGCGCGGCTCCGGACAGCAACACATGCGCAGCGAGCAGCCCGCGGGATGGTCCCGCCGCGGCCGCGCTGAGAGGAGCGCACTTCAAATACAACGGTAAGGACGAGAAATCTCAGCCTCAGCCTCAGCCTCACGTCACGTCCTCCTGCGCGATCCGTTTCCGATAAACTTGAGCGCCCAGTGCGGCCCGGCCCGGCCAGGCTGGTCGGGTTCTCCTGACAACAAACGATTCTCTAAAGTCCATACACAGGAGAGGGATCCCCCACCCCTTCCCCCCTGGTCGCGGCCGGCTAGGCCGACCAGCTCGCCAAATTGCAGGTTGTCGATAGTGCCGTACTGCTGCTACTAGTGGGCCGCCGCATGGGCTGCCCGGCCCGCCCGGGCCCGGCTCTGAGGTTTAGACGCGTCTCTCGACAGTGTACCGCTATGGGGCGTTTCTGGGGCGTAGCAGTCTCAAACCAACGCTAGTTAACAGAACAGCGCGGCTATAAATTTACTAATGACTTTAATATCAGGGAATCGCTGCCCTGACGCCCGATATACCTTTTCTCCCCGCCTTGTATAGTCAGCCTTAATTTGTGAGCTTACTTTATTTCCAGCTCAGGTTTAAAAAAAAATGTGAATGGCTGACGCGACCGAACTCGACATTTTTTGCCTGGGCCTAGACGACACTACAACATGGTGTCCGCTCGCCTCCGGGGATGGAGGCAGCAGCAGAATGGATGGGGCAGCGATACTCGGATCCCGTTGCTTGCGTTCCGTTCGCTCATGATATTGCAAGTGATGGTCAGTGATGGTCACACCCGCCATTGCTGCTGTAGAGTTAGGGCTTCCTCTGTCATCTGACGTTGCACAAAGTCACGGTAGGGCAGGACAGGCGGGACAGGCACGCTAGCGCGGCGGGGCGGGGCGGGGCGGGCCTGTTGGCGGACCGCGAGCGCTGACCGGACTCCGTCCCGCCGCGCCCCGCCGCACCCCGCCCCGCCCCGCCCAACTACATCGGGCGTTCTGATTGTAATATCCACCACAGCCCAGACCCCACAACCTCGTGGCACGGTTGCCGCAGCGAATAAACGTTCATCATATATTTTGACGCCTTGGGAAACAGTGTGTCCCGCCCCGATTGCGTTACGAGAAGGCCGCGCGCTCCGCGCAGCTCGGGCTACAAATTAAACCGTATCAACGGGCACGAGGCGGGAGGGAGAAAGGGGATATTTCAATTAGAGCCGAGGCGGGAGACCACTTCGCCACAAGGAATATGCTCGGGAATATGACGTCGTGTGAAAATTACGAGGTTTTTCCATCCTAAGCTCGCGGTCAGCTGTAAATCAAATATCTACAACGTCACGTCACAAAAAATATGGCTGTGTTAAAAATTCATCAGAGACTTTCAAATCCTTAATGTTTACGCAATGATTTTTACTGCGCGAAGATAAAGAAGAAGAAGAAAACTACAAGACATATCATCGCACAGCACCTCCCTGCGCACGCATCCGGAGTAACGCAGCACATCACGCACTCGTGTGTGGCGGGTCACCTTCTCGTCCGAGGGTCCACGCCCGAGGAGGGATCACTTCGAACAATCTTTGTACGGCCCACAACAAATAATTTTTTAAAAAATCAAAAAGAAAGTAACGGAAAAATAAGACAAATCGAGAAATATTGAATAAGGAAATTCGAGTCGAGAACAAATGAACAAAATGACTGGAAACAAATTTAAAGGGAAGCAGAAATAATTAAAAAAAACAACGGCTAAATTAGAAATTTTTCATTATTTTCTTAAAAAAATCAAAAGAAAAATTAAAACAAGAAATAAAAATAAGTTTTTTTTAAAAAAACTACTGTATCACATGGGTGATCCCCCCGTCGTCGACGCCCTCAGGGAGACTTAACTCAGCCTCGTTCCGACGAGGACGACGATTAGTTTCAGCGCCCACGACTTACCAGAACTCGCCGTCGTTGCGCACGCGCACGGAGAGCAGCTCCTTGTCGCGCTCCGAGAGCCCGTCCCACTCCCAGGAGCGCTCGCTCCACGCGCCGGTCCACTCGCCCCGCGCCCAGGGGTTGCGCAGGCGCACCAGCGGCGTCTCCCCGAGCGGGCCGCGCACGCGCGCCAACCCCGTCACCGAGTACGCGTGCTGCGTGAGCAGGCCGTTGCGCAGGCGCAGCTGCCGCTTGCTCTCCTTCTGCGGAACAAGAGGATGGGGATGAGGATGAGCACGAGGAGGAAGAAGATTTGAATCTGAAAGATTTTTTTTTCCAGTTTAAAAAGCTTGAGAGTTCTACAGGGAAAAAGCCCAGAAAAGAGGATGGGGATGATGATGAGCACGAAGACGAGGAGAAAAAATATTTGATTTTGAAGTGTGTTTTTTCCTAGTTTGAAAAGCTGGAGAGCCCTACAGGTGAGAATCCCTGAAAAGAGCAGTAGGAAGAGCAGGAAGAAGACGAGGACGAGGATGGAGAGAGGAGTAGGAGAAGAAGAGGAGGAGGGAGGAGGAATAAAGCCCGAAAGGGCGACTAGCTTTTGTATTTCTGAGAACACTCTGCCTATAATTCTTATGTTTTTTCTGTATTTTTCTATTTTTGGATGTATTTTAATGCATTTCGGTGCATTTTGAGGCATCGCGCGGTATTTTCCGTGTATTTTCGGTCCATACTTTGCACACATATTATATTTTTTTTACTTTATTTTTTTAGCTGACCGTCCGTTTCGAAGGCCACCTCGCGGGGCCAAGCACAGGGCGGCGGCGGTAAGAGCAGCAGCAGTAGCAGCAGTAGCAGCGGGGATGGACGCGGACCGCACAGATGGACGAGTAGATGGAGTCAGCGTCCTCCGTTAATTGGGGGTCAGCCTTAAAAGGGGGAAGGCCGTTACGGCGGGGCAGCCGGCCGGGCCGGTCGGACCAGCCGACCAGCCCAGGGCGGGGCGGGGAGAGGAGGGGGCTCTACCTCCACGACGGTGGTCTACCGGTGCGTGCGTGCGTGCGTGCGTGCGAGCGCGAGTGAGTGCAGCCAGGTGCGGGACCCGCGGGCCGCGCACCACCGTGAGGCGACATGTCGGCATGGACGGACATGGCGAGCCGGTGCGGAGCGGAGCGGACGGGACAGCGCGCGGACAGCGCGCGGACAGGCTCAGCTCACCTCCTATCCGCGCTCTCTCTCTCTCTCTCTCTCTCTCTCTCTCTCTCTCTCTCTCTCTCTCCCTCTCTCCCTCTCTTTCTCTCTCTCTCCTCTCCGTGTGTTTCCCCAATCGATACCATCGGTCTCTGCTCGGCCCGGGCTGGATGTTCGCCGTTGTGTCGTCATGGAGCGCGGTAAGGTGTGTCTGTGTGTGTGAGTACGTGTGTACAGCGCCATAGTGCGTTACCCATGCCGTTGGTCCTTGCGGGTAGGGAGTACATAAATCTCAAATGGCACTTCCCTGCATATCGAGTCTCCAAAAAGTAAGTGTCAAAAATAAAATAAGAAAAGAAAAAGGTGAGCGAAAACCCTTACTGCGCTATACCCCCAAAACAAGACAGCGTTCCCTGTTTTCCAGATAACTGCGGAGTACCAAATTAAAAAGGGAAGACGACGAAAAAGGGAAAAAAAAAAAACAGGAAGAGGTGGTAAGTGGTCGATTTCATCTAAACTGCGGCGCATCATCTCCTAAATTGTGTGAGAAGCGCTTTCCAAAGTGGAAGATGATAGCAGGCACATATACGCCCTCCCCGCCCTGCCCCTCTCCGCTTCTCCTATCTCCTCCTCTGCTGGCCGCACCGCTGCCACGCCCTCCTTGTTCGCGCCAGTCAGGTTTACGGATTCCCCTGATGATCGAAGGAAGCAGCCGTTTGCTTTTGCGATCAATACTTCTCACGCCCACGACGTCCCTCCTCCTTCTCCACCAGCTCCGGTGGAGCACGCGGGACGACGGTTGGCGGCGCGCCGCTGCCGCGCCGGCTCGACGGCGGCGATCGTAAAACGAAACGCGGTTTATGCAAACTGTATCAAATTACACGCGTGGTTATGGCGAAAAGTGAGATCGCAAGACTGATACGACAAAACGACAAAATCACGCCGAGATAAGAGAGCTTTGGGGGAAAAAATTAGAAAGGTAAAAAAAAAGGAGGAAGGTCAGTGAAAATGTTTGTGAAAAAGGAAAACGGTGGGGGTACACTGACCGGCTGGATGCAGGCGATGAGCAGGCTGGAGCGCGGCACGGCGCTGTTGAGCACCTGGAACGTGAGGTACCTGTCCTGGCTGGACAGGCCGAAGCTCTGCACGATGCCGCCCGTGAGGTCCTGGAGGGCGCGCGTCGTCATGCCGCACTGCAGGCCCTCGTAGCAGCCGTACCACCTGCACGGAGGGGAAAAAAAATTAAATATAAAAGTAAGGGGGAGTAGCCTCCTGGCGGGGTGGGTCGCGGGTCTGCAGTAGAGGCAGTACTCACTTGGCGTAGGCCTTCTCCAGCAGCGCCGCCCAGAACTCGGTGCTGTTGGAGGAGTGCATGTACACCAGGCGGCCCTTGTGCGTGGGTAACCGGTCGTCGATGAGCACGTCGACCCACTCGCCAAAGTGCCAGAACCGAAACCTGCAACAGGCGGAGAGACATTGGGCGGGTCAGACATTCAGGCCGAGAAGGGGAGGGTCACTTCGAAAAATCATTGTACGCCCCCACCCCCATAAAAAAGGTAATTTAAAAGAAAAAGATCTAAATAAGATTAAAAAGAAAAGATACAGAAAATTCCGAAAATCGAGACAAAGTTAACAAAACCAGAAATAAAATTTGTAAAAAGTCAAAACAGATCAAAATTTATCAAACAGTGACAGAACTTTTTCTTGAAAAATCAAAAGAAAAAGAAAACAAGAACATCAAAAGCAAAAAAAAAAAAAAATCACTGTACACATTTTGTCTAAGTGATGAGTGATTCCTCCCTTCGGATCAGACTCAACCCCGGCTCGGACCGGCTCAAAGCTAGCAGACCTCCTTCCTCCCTGTCACGGCGCCGCGCAGCAAGGCCCGGCGCGGCCCGGGCGGGCTGACTGTGGCATTACTGTCAGGACAGGCCAGGCTCTGCTCTCTGCTCCTGGCCGGATTCCTAGATCGCTCCACAAACTAGACTGGTGAGATAGAATCCTTTCACATGCCTCCGCCACCGCCGCACGCTCAGACAGACAGGCACACACACACGCACTCACACACGGACAAAGTGAAATGTGATTGGTCCTGCAGTCCGCAGCGGCAGCCGCGAGAGGCCACCTGGTAGCAGTAGCACAAGCAGACGACGACCCCGGAGAGCGCGGCAATGCAGCATTATTGTCTCTCACTCCCCTGAGGCTTTCTTTTCCTTTCTAACGAGTCCGCCGCCGCCCAGCCCCGCCCCACGCCCCCCGGTGTGTGAAAAAGTGAAAAAGAAACACGCGGCCACTGCGGCGGCAGACACCGGGTCCGCGAGGCAGCAGCAGGCAGCGACAATACATGCACCTAAGCTGACCGGGTGATGGATGTTATTGGATGCCAAGTTATTAGCACGCCACACACGCAAACACACACACGCACCCACACAAGCTTGCGGCCACCATCGTGTGGGCGTGTGCGTTTCGCGCGGCGGCGGCGTGCATGTAGTAGGAGCCCGCGCGGGTCACATGCCCTCCGCGGGGCCGGGGCGTGTCCGGCGCGCCCGACACGACAGTGCACTTCTTGGTGGCGGCCGCGGGAATGCTCCTCCTCAGAGACCCAGACCGCCGCCCTCTGCGCAGCGCAGGCCCATAGCTGCTGCTGTTGGTTCTGCGGAGAGCAGGAGAGGCCGGCCCTGCAGAGAATCCAGAAATATGGCGTGTATCCTCAGCGGGCCGTGGCGGGGCGGGGCGGGGCGGCGGTGTCGAGTGCACAGCAGCACAGCGCAGCGCGGCCGCCGCAGCTGGCGCCCTGCCACAGGCGTCTGTTCACACGCCGCGCCGCCGCCGCGCCGGGCCGTGCCGGGCGCATCTCTCTGCTCGTCCTCGTCCTCTCCTCGTCGTCCTCCTCCTGTCCTTGGCGGCGCGTCTGGGGTAGAGTGCAGTGACCAGCAGCAGCCGGGCAGCGCGGCCCGGCCCGGGTAGGTACGGCGGGGTACTGGTACTCCCGATGGTCGTTGCTCCGAAAGGCAATTGGCGAAGAAGGAGTAGTGGCGGTCAGAATCGGTCGGGCACGGCTGCACGGCGGGGCGGGGCAGCGTCGTTACAGACATGTCACGGCGCTGTCAGGCGCGGGACTAGCACCGCGGCAGAGCGCACTGCGCACTGACAGCACGCGGCATGGACATCTTCCCCCCCCCCACCCCCTTCTCCCTTCTCTGATTAAATCGTCATCGGCTACGTGACGGGGAGCGGCGCGGCGAGGTCCGGCACGTCGATGAGAATCTCTGGTTGCAACGCACGCGCGTGAATGTGAGTATGTGTGTGTGTGTGTGTGTGTGTGTGTGTGTGTGTGCGTGCGCGCGCGCGTGTGCGTGTGTGTGTCGTCCGGGTTGTCTTGGACAGACAGACCAGAGCGATGTGACATTGGAACGCGCCCCGCACTCGCCATAAACCAAAAGGGGGCCGCGCTTCTCCCCAGGATGTGCCCCGCCCCGCCCCGCTCCTGCCTCGGCCTGCAGTGTGCCGCGCTGCCGCTATCAGCGCAGGCGGCGCGCGTTTACAGCGCTCTCCTATCGGCACCATCGAGGAAATAAGTTTAGCGAGCAGGACTTTGAGGAGACGCTTTGAGAAGGGGACTTTGTGTATTTTTGCGGGTTTCAAAATTTCATCCACATCAATTTCGCACACTAACGCGTTATCGCTCGTCAAGTCTGATAGCTGAACCAGCAGCGGCTGAGCACGAGGCCAGCGCGCGCGCCGCAGTGAAAGAAGGAGGAAAAGGGCGGCATGTATCTCTAAGGTACCGTCCGGTGCTGGCCGGCCGCGGCGCGACGGTGATGTACGGCGGCATGTCCATGTCCGCGGTGAGCAGCGGCGGCACCGACAGCGGTCCGGTCCGCCGGCCCGCCGTGGGAAAGGAAAGGAAAGACGAGCTGCCAGAGATTTCAGAAACAGCAAAGTCCTCGCCGCGCTGCGCCGCGCCGAACGCCCGGCCGGTCGAGTACTGCACTGGCACCGGCCCAAGAGCGGGCGCCTGCCAGTGGGTAGAAACGCCCTGGACGAGGTCGGGGGCAGTGCTCGAACCGACCGAGACATAGGTAACTGGTACGAGGTCCAGCTCCTGAACGAGTTCACCGATTTAAAAAAACGAAAAAGATTTGAAAAGATGAAGAAATTTTGCGGCACGTAGGCCAGGGGTGCAGGTCGATAGCACTACTGCCTTAGAGCATGCAGCATTTCAAATTGACCAAAAAACCGGATCCAGTAAGCGCTTTCCCGCCAAAATCACAATTCAAATTTTACAAGCCAAACGCTCGCAGACGCGAACGTTCCTAGAGTCTAAACGTACCCTACGACTTGCGAAATTTCATCACCTTTCCAAATCTTTCTCGTTTTTTGAAATCGGTGAAGCCGTTTAAGAGCTGGACCTCGCCCCAGTTACCTATGTCGTTGGTTCGAGCATTGCCGCTGTCCTTCTGTACCACGTCTCTACCCACTGCGCCTGCACGGCCGCCACGGCCTGCACTGTAGCGCTCCGTCCACTCACCTAAAGATGCCGGCGTAGTGCGCGTTGTCGAAGCCCTGGTCGGGCGGCACGACGCGCTCCAGGAAGCGCGGCGTGAGGGTGAGCGAGGACACGGCCGCCAGCAGCCACGGGTCGCCCAGCTCGCCCAGCTCCACGTCGAAGCGCGGCCCGGAGCCCGCGCCGCCGCCTGGCCCCGCCCCCGGGCCGCCGCCGCCCCCGCCGCCGGGCCCGGGCCCCGCGCCCGGCCCGCCGTCCTCGGCCAGGAAGCGCGGCCGCTGGCACATCTCGTGCGGCCGCATCCACACGATGGGCTGCAGCGGGGGCTTCTTGTGGTGGTAGAGCGCGCGGTTGCCCGGCGGGAACTCGGGGTCCTCGAACAGGCGGCCGCGCTCCCGGCAGGACCTCCGGATCGCCTCGTAGTCGCTGAGCGTCGCCCGCGGCCGTTCCGTCGTCCAGTACCTGCAAGCAGAATCACGGGCCATCAGGACACGGTGGAGTACGAAGGAGCCCGCTCTCGGGCCGGTGCTGTCGGCGGCGCCCGCGGCAGGGCAGGACCCTCGCAAAGCCACGCCGCGCCAGGCGGGCATGCTCCGGGCTGGGCTCCTGCTCCCCGCCCGCCCCGCGGCGCACACTCTGCTGCCGCGTCCTTAAATGACTCGTCAGGCCAAGGCTGCTGCCAATACAGACTGCCATTAATTACTGCCGGGGCCTGGGGCCCGCTCGCCAGGCCGGGCACGCTCCGGGTCAGGTCACGAGCCCCCCCTCCCCACAACCGGCCCCGCACCGGGCACCTCTTGCCCCTCGCCCTCCTCCATCTCCATGCGGTCCCCGAGGCGTGCATAGCGCTATGCGTGCATGCCTGCGGCCTGCGGCCCGCTCGGCGCTCACACCAGACCAGAGGGCGCGGCGGTCGCGAGGCCACTTTGGCTAGCAGTGTGTAAATCGTGTGCAAGCGGGACGAAAAGGGACGGGGCGGGCGGGGCAGGCGCAGCGCAGGCAGGCGAGGCAGGCACACCTCCGAACCGCTGTCGGCCGGGTAATCGGACGTCCCGTTAACGAGTTAATAATATGCGCCTGCCCGGCCCGGCCCGGCCCGCTGAGCGCGGCACTCAGGTGCCGTGCATCGCCGCCCGCCTCACCCCCGCCCCCGCCCCGCCCCACAGCACTGCGGCCCCACGCAGCTATCGCCACGCCCAGCTAATCGCAGCCAATAACTCGCGTGACATTTCGGACGCGTTGAAGAGGAGAAATCAGAAATCACACCCCCGCGCGGCGCGCGGCGCGCGGCCCGTACCGTGTGGTCCGGAGCGGGCGGGGCGTGAGCAGCACGGCGCGTGGGGCGGGGCGGGGCTGCAACGGCGTTCGGATGAGGCTCTCAGCCTGCCACCCAGAAAATCAAAGATAGAAATTTTTCTTTTCACTTCTCTTTGAAACCTCTGAATTTGATTTAGATAGAAGGCAGCCACTTTTACCTCATACAACTTCACACTTTACACTTCTCTGCACACGCATTTAAACTATTTATTGCTTTAATCAAAGAAAAGCCTGTTGATACAAACAAACAAAATTATTTTCTTGGTCGCCTGCTGCACGATCGTCATCAGTAGTCATCACTGGAAAAACAAAGGTGTGACTTAGCACATTTACAGGGGTGTTAAAGGTTTAATGCTTTTGGAAAGGCATTAAAATATCGTAAAGTTATTAAAACTAATGGCTTAGGGCGGTTTTAATGCTTTTGCAAAGGCATTAAACCTTTAACAACCCTGTTAAGGTGTTAAGTCACATCTTTGTTTTACCAGTGATCACCCGCCTCCTATCACATTACTCAGGTATATTCAGTATCACAAACTTCAACTAAGTACAGAAGGGCAATTGATTTCAACAAAAATATTCTATATGACGTGACCGAGAAATTGACAGCTCTCTCCTAAATCACGCCATGTGACGGCTACGACGGTGATGAGCCGACGGGTTGTGGAGTAAAACAACGCGGCGGCCCCAACCTTTCCGTGGCGGGGCGCAAGGCGCAAGGCGGCGCGGGGCGCGGGGCGGCGCCTCCTGCGGCTGCGTTATCGCGGCCGCGGCCTCCACCTCCAGCACCTCCCCTCACGGGCCGGGCACACACTTGCGCCCCGCAGGCGAGTTCCCATGGTATTTGCACCGCGGGGCGGGGCGGGGCGGGCCCGGGCCCCCACTGCGGCCGAGCTGCGCTGGCTGAGGCGGGGTTCAAGGGCTGAACATACCGCCCGGCGGCGCGGGGCGGGGCGGGGCGGGGCGGCGCGGGGCGGGGCGGGAGGCGCGCAGACACTGCGGCGCCCAATGGAGTACCTCGCTCCCTCCCTCCCATGTCGCAGGTCCCCCTTCCCCCTTTCGCTTTCCCTTGTATGATGATGTGTACCCGCGGCCCCCCTGCGGGTAGCGGGCGGAGTGCGGTGGGGTGGCGTGGGGAGGGCGGGGTACCAGTCGTGACGCGCCTGGCACACATACCAGCGGAACGGGGTATCAGTTGTCGCATACAATCGAGGTACCGACGCGACGCGACGGCCGCGGCGCTGAGCTGGGCGGCGCTGCGCGTGGGCAGGGGCGGGGGAGAAGGACGGGGCTGGACTAGGCTGGTCTGGCGATGACCTCTTGCTCTCAACGACAGTCAGCACACTAGGAATAGCTCACAAGCTCACCCAAAGAAAAAAAAATACGCACATCTTATTTATCCCTAAATGAAAAAATTAAATTAAATACCCGATGTCTTTATTGGTCATCCAGTGGCGTGGCGAAGCCTGCGGCAGCGTTGGCACAATGCACTCGAACGCGCGCCTCAGAAATGAACCCGCGCGCTCCGGAGATACCAGACCAGATTCCCCACAACGATGACGGTCGTGACAAAAAACAAAAAAAATTGTGTGTGCCAGGGCCGTAGTCGAGGCCGGGCTGTCGGAGGGGAGAGGGGTAAAGAATGGTCCGGAGCTCGGATATCAAGCGATAAAGTACGAGCCCGCGAGCGCGGAGGAGTGAACCCGCGGGGCCCTTGCCCAGCCCGTCCCGACGAGCGCACGGATGCACGCCGATCCAAGTGTCATTAATAACACCTTTCCGAGAAGGAGAATGCAAGGCGTCAGTGCCGGCGCTGCCTATATAGCGGCAGCCACGGCAGCAGCAATCCGAATTATGCTTCGGGACCCGAATTAGAGAACCAGAATTATCCTAATTGAAAAAGCCGCCAGCCCTGAGATTTATCTTATTCGGCGCCTGGACCGCCGGACTGGCTCATGGCTAGCGAGGAGGCTGGCGCAAGTGCTGCTTCCGGGGCAGAATGCAGGACGTCACTGCACGCTCGTAAGTACAAACCGCGAGCGCTGGTGCATCGCAGATTCTCCTGCGTATCAAGACGGTGTGCCTTACATCCCGACGAGAGGCCTGATCGGGCCTGATAAGGTTTTGGTTTTGAATAAAAGAGTGGATGGGATAGACCAGTTGCAGAGGGACGACCTGTCGGTGGGCTCAGCTCGGCGCTCAGCTCGGCGCTCAGCTCAGATCACCTCAGCCCGGCCGCCGCGCTGCAGGGCGTGATGGCTTTGTAACAAGCCCCGGTATTGCGAGCGCAGAGCAACATGACGCGGCAACCTCCTAAATTACAGAGACAAGTTCTCCCCGCCGATTCTCTGTCTCTCTCCCTTCTGCCGGTGTCTCGCTGCGAGCCTCCGCCTCCCACCCGCTCGCCTTCCATTTTCTATCCGCGTACTTCTTTCTGATGCGCATTCTGCCGACCCCTCCTCCTCCTCCTCCCTTTTTTGCTCCCTGCTCCGCGCGGTGCATTTCATCCTGACGGCCGCGGCGGCGCGGCGCACATCTCTATTCAGTTCGCCGGGTTCGATTTCGAGTTCGCTCGAGGCGAGCACGCATCACGCAGCCCGACCCGTCCCACCCCGTCCCTGCCGCACATGTTACCGTTCGGCTGCAGTAAGTCAGCCGTTCGACGTCTGGAGTCAGAAGGGGGCTCACTTCGAAAAATCATAGTATACGTAACCCCCACAAAAAAAACAAACAAACAACAAAAAAAACAAAGAATATAAGATATATAATACAGAAGAAAGATACAGAAAAAATTCGGCAAATTGAGAAATGATCAGAAAACTAAAATAAAAATGGAAAAAGGTAGAAATAGGGGTAAAAAGATCAAAATTTATCAAATAGTGATTTTTTTTTGGAAAAATCAAAAGAAAAAGACCCCCCGAAAAAAAAAGTAAAAAAAGTATTGAACACATTTTGTATGAGTGATTCCCCTTTCACAGGGTAGACTGAACTAAACTGAACCCCCGCCCCCGGGCGCTGGCTCAGCTCAGCTCAGCTCCGCTGCGCAGAGCGGGGCAGCAGGACCGG
Organism: Frankliniella fusca; assembly: GCA_029379305.1. NCBI lineage: Eukaryota > Metazoa > Arthropoda > Insecta > Thysanoptera > Thripidae > Frankliniella > Frankliniella fusca. The sequence goes on from JAHWGI010001191.1 coordinate 27,749, forward strand.
CTGGGGTGTGGCACCGCCCGCCCGCATGTCTTCGCCATATTGGCTTCGCCTCGCCAATTCTTGTTCTTCTCCGAATCGAAGCCGCTCGCCGCCTCGCCTCGCCCCGTCTAGGCAGCGCAGACGTTCCTTCCAGGAGCGCGCGGGCCGGCGGGCCGGGCATGCGAACACTCCCCATTCATCATCGCCCGCCGCACACCGGTCCGGGCGGGGTGGGGCGGGGCGGGGCGTGGCGGGGCGTGGCGGCAGGCGAAGGACCAAGAGCCAAGGCTACTGATACGATCACAGACCAGCGGCGCGGGTGCGGCCCCCCGCGTGCCGAACAATGCGGACAGGGCCGCGTGCTTGCGTGATTGCGCTCAGCCGACTTATTCTGGAGAGCGCTTTCCGCGCCCTGTCTCTCTCCGACTCATGGGCTTCACCGTATTGGTGCGAGGGAGGGAGGGAGAGAGAGAGAGAGAGAGAGAGAGAGAGAGAGAGAGAGAGAGAGAGAGAGAGAGAGAGAGAGAGAGAGAGAGAGAGAGAGAGAGAGAGAGAGAGAGAGAGAGAGTGCGAGGAGAGCGCTCTCCGGAAGAAGACTTCGTCGGGGCGGGCCGCCTACGAGGTAGGCAGTCCCGTCGAGACCGCGTGTCGTGCGGGGTTGCCTACCCCTCGAAGTGCAGGCGCTCCGCCCTGGAGTAATAACCTCGCCACACGTCATACCTGGACAGCGTCGACTGCTTGTCGTCCGGCTTGTGGAGGCCGCCGTTGATCCAGTGCCGCGTCTGAGGCCCACCGCCATCTGCAACAGAGAGAGGAGAGCGAGGTGGTCAGGTCAGGTCAGGGAAGAAGTCCCGCTCGGGCTCTGCTGCTCCTGGCGGGGTAAGTAGTGTCCCTGTGCGGCCTGAGGGTGGGGGGCGGCGCGCGCGCTCGGACCGGAACAATGGGGCATTACTGCTGCTGGACCAGGCCGGGCCGGGCCGGGCCGGGCCGCGGCGCAATCGCGATGCAACGGAACCCTTATCAGCGGACAAATGAGGCTGGCGGGCGCGCGGCGCGCGGCGCTCCACATAACACTGTGCGGCGCGAGGCAGAGCACGGCACGGCACTGATGGGCACAACGAATCTATTTCAAGAAGCTCTCGGCAGCAATAATGTGAATCCGCACACTACTGGTTTCGTCTCTGTTGCTCTCATGGGGCGCGTCCGTATGGAGCACAAGAGAGGAACACTTACGACTAAACGCTGTGCGGAATCACCCTGCAGGACTCTGGAGACCGGTCCGGTACTGACCACCACGCCACGCCGCGCCACGCCGCGCCACGCCACGCCGCGCCACAGGCCGGAGCCACCTGGCGGCGGATAGAAACAGCGCGTACGCGGCTCGCAATCACGGGGGCACCATGCCCGCCACGCCCGAGTCGGCCCGGCGCGCCAATACAAACAAAAAGGTCATCATCGCTACGTGATTAAAAGGCTTCCATTCACATAGGCGCTCCCCGCCGGGCCGCGAGCCGAGGGGGCCGGGACCACACGCGGACATACACACAGTCTCTCACTTGATGAAGCACTTGCCTTATACATTATACACTCGGAAAACCAAGTGAGTACATTATTCATTATTTTCTACACTTACTCCGAGGTATTCAGGAAAAGGGGTGTTCTTGGACATGTATGCTGTAGCTGTAAATAGTGTAGACATGATCCCGAGGGGTAAACAACTCTGAATTCGGTGTACAAATTGCGTGAATTTGAATTGAATTTGTCTAAATTGAATTGAATTCGTTTTGAATTAGCTTTGAATTTTTTGAATTTATTGCAATTTTTTTTTTTAAATTATTGTGATCTTTTTGTGAATTTACTTGAATTCGTTTTAAATTCGGGGATGCCCCATAAAATACACGCACATCTGATCCAAATTATTCTCTCAATTACATGATTAAATAGGATTTTTAGTAAATTATTGTGAATGATTTCTATTTATCCCAAATTATTGGAAATTAACTTGCAACTGCGCAAAATAATCACAATTATTTCAATTATTTTTTAAAACTTTTCAGAAACACATTTTGCTCTGCAATTAAAATGGTGGCGTGAAAACATGGAAAATTTTTGCGGCAGTAAACCTCCCGAAGGAGGTTGCGGTTCCCGCCAGGCACAGGGCTTTTACCCCCTGTGGCAGCCAACTGCTTCGGTGTTCCATGGGAACCGGCGCTTTGCTGACTGCGATCCTATCGCGCAATTCGACAGATTTGATCCCCGTACCACCATTGGCCTACCCCTAGAGGTACGAGCGGTGTCAAGGGCGTTAGACTTCCTGATCCCAGTTTCAGAGGCCTTACCTCAGAGGGGTACGCGGGATTCGAACCCACAACCCCGAGTGCCGACACGTAGCCAGAACAGGAAGCGACCCAACGCCCAGAGCCACCGAGCCAACGGCGGTGAGACGTGTTTAACTTCTATTTGACCTGCCATCCAGCTGCGGGCAAAGGGAATGTCACGCGCGAAAAACACTTTCCCAAGTGGGAGTCGAACTTCGGACCACTCGGTTCAATGTTGCGCGCTCTACCAACTGAGCCACGACGCCACGATGACTGTACAGTGCGACGGGTTCGAGTTGTATTTGCCCTGTCCTCCTGGCTGGAGGCTGCAGGATACGGCAAATACGACTCGAACCCGTCGCACTGTACAGACATCGTTGCGTCGTGGCTCAGTTGGTAGAGCGCGCAACATTGAACCGAGTGGTCCGAAGTTCGACTCCCACTTGGGAAAGTGTTTTTCGCGCTTGACATTCCCTTTGGCCGCAGCTGGATGGCAGGTCAAATAGAAGTTAAACACGTCTCACCGCCGTTGGCTCGGTGGCTCTGGGCGTTGGGTCGCTTCCTGTTCTGGCTACGTGTCGGCACTCGGGGTTGTGGGTTCGAATCCCGCGTACCCCTCTGAGGTAAGGCCTCTGAAACTGGGATCAGGAAGTCTAACGCTCTTGACACCGCTCGTACCTCTAGGGGTAGGCCAATGGTGGTACGGGGATCAAATCTGTCGAATTGCGCGATAGGATCGCAGTCAGCAAAGCGCCGGTTCCCATGGAACACCGAAGCAGTTGGCTGCCACAGGGGGTAAAAGCCCTGTGCCTGGCGGGAACCGCAACCTCCTTCGGGAGGTTTACTGCCGCAAAAATTTTCCATGTTTTCACGCCACCCTTTCAATTGCAGAGCAAAATTTGCTTCTGATTTATTGAAATAATTGTGATTATTTTGCGCAGTTGCAAGTTAATTTCCAATAATTTGGAATAAATAGAAATCATTCACAATAATTTACTAAAAATCCTATTTAATCATGTAATTGAGAGAATAATTTGGATCAGATGTGCATGTATTTTCTGAGGTCATTCCTTAAATTCGCTTGAATTTGTTTTGAATTCGTTTTGAATTCGCGTGAATTAGTTTTGAATTCGCGTGAATTAGTTTGAATTAGTGTGAATTTTGAATTAGTGCACTGTAAAAAATAGTTGTCAGGAGACAAGAAGTTGCACGACGAGCACCTTGTTCTCGAACAAAGGAGTTGCTTTCAGTATTACACTTAAAAATATCCGTATGTTCTTACCATATGGCCCCATACAAAAAACCTATGTGTATGGAACGGTATGGATGTGTTGTAACGTGACAACAAAATTGTTGTTAACTTTTTAACTAACACATTTTGTCGGAGAACAGTGAAGTTTGTAATTAATAACCTTTCTGCGCAGTATTGAGACCAAAACCCTTTTTTTTGAAAAAAACAGAAATTATTTAACTCTTGACCTTTGACAAAAAGTTTGCTTTTTAACAACAAATGTTGTTTAAAAAAGTTAACAACACTTTTGCTGTTAATCAACAACAAAATTTTTTACAGTGTGGTGTACATCAAAATTCGGAGTTATTTACCCCTCGCATGATCCACAGTGGAAACCCAAGTGTACGAATGTTGCTCGGTTGCGAATGAGTGAATTTACTTGCAGAGTTGTAGGTGAGTGGAAAATAATTATTCGCACAGTGAGCCAATATTTTTCACTCTCTTGTACAAGTGAGCGAATACATTCACAGATCTGCATCTGCATATGAGCGACAATGGTACACTAAGACTTCCAGGGGGAATCTACAGCATAAAATGTCCAAATATACACACACACACTAAATTTCTTGAACGTTTCGAGGTTTGCAATAAATAACGAACACTTGTACACACGTGCTTCACCAAGAAGCCGCCGCATCCGACGGATTCCTTACATTGTGGTCAGAATTTTGTATCATGTTCATTTGCCTTTGCTGTATCGGCCGCGTAGTACTTAGCAAACTTGATTCCAGCAGCTTTAAATGCATAGAGGAGTAAGTCAAGTCTACTCGCGAAGGGCCGTGGCTGGGCCGCCGCTGGGTAGCGGACCTTGTGAGCCGCCCCCGCCCCGCCGCGACCCGCGCAGGCTGCACGCGCTCCACCACGCGGCTCTTACCGAGCCGTTATGAATGGCCGGCTGCAGTGTGAATGAGCCGGCCCTGCCCGCCCGGCCGGAGGTACACCGTACACTGCCGCATCGCCATGCCTCTGCACGCCGCTGCCAAAGTCAACGATGTTTTATTTTGTGGAAGGTAAGAGCGTATTTTTCCAACAACTTCTCAAAAAAGGGGGAGGAGGAAACCTTACTCAAAGTCAAAGCAGGAGCTGGCACATGTAAAAGTGCGTTTAAAAGCTATATGGTCAGTGGTTTGTCAGTGGTTTTATTTTACAGGAAAAATACTATCATCCTCCTTTTTTGAAGCAGTAGCAACTCGCTCTTTTCATCCTTCCCCAAGTTTCAACGAAACGGCAAACACATCCTGTCTATATCTGTAATAGATATTGTTTGAACGTTTTTTGGGCTCGCCTTCTCGCCTAGGCCTCCGTAAAGAAGGGCACCTGCTCTCGGACCATTGACAGGGTCCCACTCTCCCGGCCGGACCATTCCCAAAACGAGCTGCCCCGCTTCGCCCCGCTTCGCCCCGCTTCGCCGCGCCGCCCGCTAGGCCCTGCTGGGCCTGAGTGTGTGGCGGGCGAGCGAGGCACTGTGCCTGGCCTGGCACTGACTGAGATGTGGGTCACTCAGTCAGCACACCGGGGCAAGGCAGGGCAGGGCAGAGCAGGGCGGTGCACGGGCAGGGCGCGGCGGGGCGAGGGCAGGGCGGTGCAGGGCAGAACGTGGGCAGGGCGAAAGATCTCGCACAGAATAACACGGTACAACACCGGTGTTACAAATTTTATCATTTCGGTGCATTTACTCGTTTTTTTTTCGTTCCTACGTTACGGGTATTTTACCGGCGTAAGCACATGGATCAGGTGCACACCAGAGTATTACGGTATTGAACACCCTCCGCTGCTTGCATGCTACACGCGTCGCGAAGGGCCGAGCCGAGCCGAGCTGGGCCGCCGGGCCCCACCAAAAGCAGCCCACCTATATGCACCACGGGACGGGCGCCACCTGCGCCTCCTGCACTAGCACCGCCCGCCTCGGCACTGCCATGAATTAAACACGAATCCTAACCCCCCCCCCTTCTGCCCGCACCATCCCGCAATAATGGCGTGATGAAGCGAATCGGCTGCGCGGCGGATCCTATTAAAATTCATTATTTGGTTGAGATTGTGGATCCGTCTCAAAAGCAGCAGCAGCAGCAGCAGCGCGGGGCTGCGCAGGGGTCGGCCCGGCCCGGCTCAGCCCGGCGTCGTGCAACCGTGACACGGAATGTTGGTCCCGATAAGCGTTACCCTGAGGAATGCCGAGGCGCGCGCAAACCGAACGGACTGAAAAGAGAGAGAGAGAGAGAGAGAGAGAGAGAGAGAGAGAGAGAGAGGAAGAGAGAACGAAACCGAAGGAAAACCCGGCCGCACCGACGACGGCGCGGCAGCAGTATGAAGCCCTGCGCAGCCCTGCGGCCCGTTAGCGACGAGCCGAGTCGAGCGCATCAGTCACACAAGGCTAACTGGCCTTACAGTATTGATAGCACGTCGTTGCGTCACGCATTGCATGGCGCACCGTTACCTGCCGCGCCGCCGCGGAGGGAGGAGGCGGGGTCTTTGGGTATTATTTCGCGCATCCTGCGGCACAAAGGAAAATGGGTAGTATATTCGGATTCCAAGCGGACGCAGTCGAACGACTTTCGCGCAGCTTTCCGTGTTGTATGTAAGTGCACAGGATTGGGGCAGCTGCGAGACGCTCTAAATTACGTGGGCGTCTTTAGGAGCGCGGCGGTGAGATATGACCGCTTGCAGCAGCCTCACCGCGGCGGACGGTCGCAATGCGGTTGTGGCTATAATCGCGTCTAGATGATGATGTTAATAACAATGACATAATTAGTTAAATCTCTCACTATCATCATTGCCCACGGCCCTGATTATTTTTCAGGCCCCTGTTGAGGAAAAACAAAACTCAAAACGTCCCATTACTTAGTATACAAGTTTAAAGCTGGGTGAAACAAAGCTAATGTTTGTCTGAGTAGATATCCCAAGGTTGTTGGCATTCAGCCTCATGGGCCAGATTTCGAGCATCAAAAAATATGTTTACTTCGATTCTCAGAAACAGCTTTATGTCCCATATTGTTCATATTTTCACGGCAAGTGTAAGCAGCTACGGTTGTTTGGCGCGCAAGAGCTGGGATCTTTTTAAAATATTTTCTCTCCTCCTTGACTCACTCCCGTCCTCAGGAATGTCACACACACAAACACACTTACACACCGGGGGCCCGTCCTAGTCCACCATGGTCCATGAGAGGCACGAGGCCCGCCCCCGCACATATGTCTCCGGGGCCTTTCAGCTCGCACTGAGTGAGAGATCGAGAGAGACGAGGACAGGGGGAGCGGAGGAACGAGGATACACATCTACTGCAGCGCGAGGTCTAAATTTGTACGACGCTTCCCAGACGAGACCATTATCCATCCACTGCACTTTGCTGCCACCGGGACCGACCGACCCGATTCTTGGGCGCAGCGTATCATACAGCTGCAGTAGCTGCAGGTGCGGGGATTGCAGAGCGAGTTCTCTAGAAAACTAAGAGTATACAAGTATTCATAATTTACTGCATACTTCAAAGTATTCGGCAAATAATGTGTAGGGACATGGCCCTGTATCCAGTTAACAGTGTGTACATGCCCATGTACGCACACAGTCACTATTTACTGATTACCCTGGCATGTACACTGGTAAAACAAATGTTTAGTTTTAATACATCAATGGTGTTTAGTTCCAAATGTGCAAACATTGCACACTTCAAGGTGTCGAGCTGAACTAAACGTCATTTGGTGTGCAATATTTCAGCACTTCCGAAACGTTCAATAAACTGCACACCATTTAGTGTCAAGTTACTCGACGTCTGTTATGGCTTCCCAATAGCTGCGGTGCATGTGTCCAAGTGTGCAAACATTCGAAACTTGCGAGATGTTTAAAATTTAGACGTTATAGTAATGTCAAGTAAAACTCGACACCATGTAATGTGCAAAGTGTTAAAAAGCACACTTAAAGTGTGCAAAGCTGCACATTTATTTTGCCAGTGCACACGTAATTCCGTGCGATTTATCGTGTGCACATGCCAAGGTATTCAGCAAACGGTGAGCACACAAAGGTATGCACATAATACCATTTACTGTATACATGGGCAATGGGCAGGAACTGATTATTTGCCAAATACTGCGAACTTCGAGGTACGCAATAAATAATGAATACTTGAACAATTTTTTTGGTTTTCTAGAGTGCAGAGCTGTGCCAGCAAAGGCCGTCTCATACAGCTGCCACAGCTGCAGGTGGGGATAGCCTGCGCCTGCAGGCCGTCTCATACCGCCTCAGCTGCAGGTGAGGATAGCGGTGCGAGTGCAGTGGTGTGTCACCAGGCCGTCGACCCGCGTCATTGCTGTCACGACATTCTCACACACCGCGAAAAAGGGATTTAAAAAAAAAAAACCAAGTACACTTATTTACTTATTTAGTCTACCATCGGTGTGAGTGAAACGAAGCAAGATCCCTCATTTCGCTCGTTTCCTTACACTTTAAAATCTAAAGTGATAAGTAATGCACGGTTCCACGCCAATCAATTCGGCCCTGCGAGTTGGTAGGCAGGCTGCTGCGGCCCGAGGGCTGGCCCCCGACCAGCATACAGAGAGGGGCGCGGTGGGGCAGCAGATTGACTTCACGGCGAGTTTCCTGCGAGCCGCCTAATCAATCTGCAAAAGGCCCAGGGCGTGGACGCCTCGTCTAAACTACGTCGGTGCAGAGATGAAGGAGGGGAGGGCGTTGGCGACGGGTTCTTTACTATAAATTCAAGCGTACACCACTTTTTCTCATTTTTCTTTTTTCTTTCTTTTTTCTAATGTCGATTTTCCATATTTTTTCTGTCTGATTTTTTTTTGGATTTTGTTTTCGGGTATGGACTGATGTTTTTGAGTGAAGGACCCCTCCCCTCGGGCGTTGGTGTGCACTGGCGGTCTGTGCCCGGGCCAGGCCGGGCCAGGGCCGGGTACCTAGGGAGTACCTCGTGAGCATCAGCCAGCCTGGTGGGCCTGCCGTCCCGTCCCGTCTCGCCCCTCATCATGGAGCTTAATCGATATCAGCCCGCATGATCGTTACAGCGCTGCGCATGTTATATTGCCTTTCGCGTTTTTTCTTTTTTTTATTCTATTTTTGATATGCAATACACCTTGGGGGAGGTTGATGTGAAGAGGACAACGAGGTGGAAACACCACATACTCGGATTGAGATAAAGTTCTTCCTGGGGGTACAATCGCTTGCAAAAACTCTCTTGTTCTCGATGAAAACATCATAACGTGCATGACTTTGTCACAACAAAAACAAAAACAATACAGCAACAACAACAACAACAACAACAACAACAACAAAAAGGGCCCTGCGAAGTTACCTTTACTTTCTCCGGTGACATTATGACTGCGACAGTTTTGGCACGAGAAAACCGCGAGCGCGGAAGGGCAAACCATCTTTGCCAGCAGGGAAGAAGAAAATAACTCGAGTAGATGTGCGCACAACACACATTGTGCCGAGCCCCCGCGCCCCCGCCGCATTAGGCCTGCAGAGCGCTGTGCTCATGCAAAAGGGGGGTTTCATCAGCGGGACATGAATGAATCAGGCCGCCGTGATGCGCCTGCCTGATGGCCCCGGCCCGGCCTGCCGGCCTGGCGCTGTACCGCCCAAAGGTCACGGCGGCCAGGCGGCGGCCAGGCGGCGGTCCCTGCCCGGAGCAGCAGGCAAAAGTAGGAGAGTTGGTCAGACGAGTGCTAAAGCGCCAATCATGATGGCGATGAGACCTGCAGCGGACAGGAAATGTCACTGACCAACAGCTGTTTTCCTTCTCCTTCTTCTTCCCCATCTCTCTCGCTCTCTCGGCAAAAGGTCTCCGCTGCGGGGCGTTGCGCGCGTTGCGCTGCTCGTACGCCGCGCAACTGAGCGAAGCGCAGCGGGCGTGGGAACGGCATGCACCTGCGGCGGCGGCGGCGCGAAGATATGCGAGTGGAAAAATGACGCGGCGTCCGAGATAGTATGGTGCCAAAGTCGACCAGTAGCAAGAGGAAATCAGCGGTGCAGTCGGCTGTGACATTGTCGACCAACTCACAAGAGCAGCTGTTTGAAGCCGTTCCAAAGAAGCTATCAGAAAGCCTAGGCAGCTGGTCCGGGTCCGGGGCAGAGCGGAGCCAGCTGGGCCGCCCCGCCGCCCCGCCGGGGTCTGGGCAGAATGTGACCCATATAGCGTCCCGCCCGTCCCACTCGGCACAGCGGCCCCGGCCCGGGCACCCGGGCAGTCGCAGCGGACGCTGCGGGGCGGGCGTTGGCCGCTCCAGGGGCCATAATCGTTTGTCAACAGCGTTAGAACTGACGCCCACTGGATCATCGCGGGGACCACCGCACCGCACCCCGCACGCCACGGCACGGCACCGGCACGGCACGGCCGCAGAGGACACATCAGGGATTAGAAAGGGACAACAACTCTTAATTTTGGTGTGCAAAATTTGTTATTTTTTGCTGAATTTTTCTGAATTTTATTTGAGTTTTTTGCAATGTTTGCTTGAACTTTTCCTCTCCTTTTTTTTTGGAGAATTTTCTTTAGTTTTTGTAAATCTTCTAATTTTTTTCTGAATTTTCTGAATTTTTTTTTAAAGTACGAGGTGTACAAAAATTTCACAGTCCCCCCCCCCCCTCGAAAAACCCCCGTGGACAGTCCGGCAGGCGTCCAGCAGGCGTCCAGCAGGCGCGTCCAGGGCCAGGGTTCTCGCTCAGAAACACACACAATGAGGCGCACGCACGCACACACGCACGCACCGGGGGTTTGAGAGAAAAATAAAAATTCGATCGTGAGGGATATAAACCTTTCCTCCATCACCGTACAGGAAACGACCGGCGACAGCTGAACAAGAAGGTGTTATGATGGTCTCGACCGCTGCTAACAGATTTCGGCTGCAGCCACTGGACGCTACCATACGATATATACATGGAGGAGCGGACTTCCCTCACAACTGTTTTCGGCTACGCTGCGCGCGCGCGCCCCGGCGCCCCCCTCCAGCACCCACATTGCTCTACGGACTCCGACTAAGAGGACGAGCCACGCCACACGGGAAAAAAAAATTCGCTTTAAGAGCTAATATATCAGCTGGTATGGCATCAGCTGAAAATACTACCTCTCTCAGCTAATTTTTGCCTGATAAAGCTAGTAGCGTTTGCCACACCAGATCTGGCAGCTACGGCAGCTAATATTTCACCCAGTGCCTTTCCAGCTAATGCGTTTTCTTCCGTGCAGGCATCCCTACTGTCCGCATCGCTCACACACAGAGCTCCGCGCTTTAATCTGTTAACGGGAGTTTCACGACTCGACGAAAAGTAGAGGCAAAAGTGCAGGCGTGGCAAGGGCAGGACCTGTAAGCAGCTGTTAGTGCGGCCGCGCTCCTCCCGCCCCTCTTCCCTCCCCCGGCCGGTAGCCGCCCGACTAATCACGGTGCAGTCGTCGAACTTTCACACTCTCTGATGACTCTGGTAACGAATGTGTTCTCGTTTAGACAGGCGCCTCGCGCGTCGCGGCCCACGACATGGCATCGAGTGCCGCCTATTTTTTTTCCCTCTCTCTCTCTCTCTCTCTCTCTCTCTCTCTCTCTCTCTTTCTCTCTCTCTCTCTCTCTCGTTCTCTTTCTTTGATCGGATACTACAACTTGGCGGTGAAACGAAGAGACATGGAATGAATCAAACGGCAGGAGCGAGACAGAAAGTTCCATCTGATACGGGAGTAAAAAAAGAAAACATATCGGACCTCATGCTTAATTTTTTTTCAAGAGTAAGTACATATTACTTTCTCCGTCCAAACAATTTTTCTTTGCGCCAATAAAACGCACCGTGTCAAAGTAATCGGGTAAAGCGAAATGAAAAAGGTTTCGTGACCGGTTCGCCCTCGCGCAGGGCGTGGGGCACCGCCCGGCACCGCGCACACGGGCTTTTTATGACCTTCGGCTCGACTCTCGGGACGCCTTTATGAAAGCAAGAGTGAGGTTCGATCACCGGGCGTGCGCGCGCAATTATTGGAGGAGCCCTGGCGGGGCAGGATGTGCAGACTCCGCTGTGAGATATCAGCGTGGCTTCGATGTGGTGATTCCGTTTTACGAGCTAACACACGCGCCTGTCGGTTAGGCAGCCGATCACAACACGCGTGATCAACGTGATCAACTGCCGACCTCACAGGCACTCGTGAAGCTTCCATATTTTCTTTCACTTTTGCCGCCATACTCCGACCAAGCCTGAAGGAAAATGAAGGTGGTGTCCGGGCGAGCCTGGACGCGGGCGTGCGTGCGGGGCGGGGTGGAGCGGGGGCGGGGTGGGGTGGGGCGTGCGACTACGCCGCCGCCTTGACCTTTCAGCCTTTGCCTTGCAGGGCGCCGCCGCCGCCGGAGCGCCACAACGGCCACATTTTTGTTGTGCAAAACGAAAAAGGGAAAAAAAAAGCAACAGAAAAACACAGGTAAATGTGTCCAAAATAATGAGAACGTTGCAGCACACGGCACACTGCTGCAGCAGGCTGCTGAAGACGCCTAAAAGAACGAACGATATCGCTCTCACGCCTAACGAGGGGAGGGACTGGACTGCGTGCATTTCCTGCGGCGGCGCGGCGAGCCCCATGCACGCGGGCCGAGCGCCGCCGTGACCAGGACTTGTTTAGCCAGTCGGTACGTACGGTCTGCGGCGAGGCGGGGCGGGGTGGGGCGGGGCGGGGCGGGGCGGGGCGGGGCGGGGCGGGGCGAGGCGAGGCGGGCCGGCCAGGGCTCGGCAGATCACACAGCGGGGAGCCGTTCCATACTTATTCATTGAGCAACGCATTGTTTTTCGCACCTGCAGCTGCCCAGGTCCGTCCCGGCCCGGCCCGGCCCCAGAGGTACAGAGGCAGTCCGGTCCGGTCGCAGCTTGGCTTCATTAAACGCTTTTCCACATAAAGGCTATCGAGCCAGCGGGCGGAGCGTCGGCGTCTCTTACGCCCCTCCGAGGTGCTCACGCTCACGCGGACGCCGGTCGTATAGCTGCGTGGCCGAGCTACGCGGAGATCCTGCTGAAAGGACGCCGAGAGATGATATTTGAGTCCAGCAGGTTGGGGTTAAAAAGATAAACAATAAAAAAACAAGCGTGAGATTCGAGTTGCGAGCTTGTCACGGCTCGTCCTGGTCCTGGTCTAGGCAAGAAACCCACCACACATCTTTCCCGCTCCCTCCCCGCTAGTTGACTCTCCCCCATTCCTTCTTTCGCCTCTCTCTCTCCCCTACTCTCTCTCTCTCTCTCTCTCTCTCTCTCTCTCTCTCTCTCTCTCCCTCTCGAAGCTTACACACACATAGACACCACGGCCATACGGCCATACACTTGTAAGCCCGCTCCCGCCCGCGCACCCACGACCAGCCGCACCAGGTAATTCAGACCGTATTCGTCCTACAGGGAATGTTAACGAGTGTTTGCTGCCCGCCTCCCACACACGGCCGGAGAGGGCGGTTGTGCGCGGGGAGAGCAGGCCGGGCGGTGCCGGGCTGACGGTAGCATGTGGATAAATAGACCTTTACGGAAACAATACCGGTCACACAAAAGGTTTGTGATTTTTTTTCCCCTTCACGGGGTGTGCATGTGTTTTTTCGCGAGCTGAGCAAGCGCACACAAGGTAAAAGTTAGAACTAGTAGCATAATTCTTTTGCTGCGCAGATCTCATGAGATCAGAGTAGCCCAGGCACTCGCTTAACCAGCTAACCCTGTTTCTTTTTTTGTGCTCGCCTACCACCGTAGTGCCACCCAACCCACCAACCCGCGGCGCGTCGAGGCGCGTGGCGTTGCTGCAGAACGAAAATCTGTAGGGAACCTAACCACGACCATACAGCCATCCACACTCACGTGATGCAGTCTGATCTATCATGGATTTAAAACTCGAGGTTACCGGACAATGTAACCTCGAAACAAATCGAGCCAGGGGCGAAAGATATGGCTAGCTTCGAGTGAGATGGAAAGAGGAGGAGAGAGACGGAGAGAGAAATAGGGGAATAACGCGATACAGAGAATGGGGGAGCAGTGGGACTCGTGACCAACGAATCAAAAAGTGACGTGGAATAAACAAGGCAGCCAGTGCCCCGTCCCAGGCCACCTCACGGCACCTAGACCTTCGCGCGGCCGCCGGTTTATCGCCTCGATGCTGACACGGGCCACACGGGTAGGACGGGAAGGCACGCGTATTGTACCACCCTAAACCACTCCGCAAGGTTCCGGGTTCCGGGGGGAGGGATCGATCATACAAAATGTGCACAATGATTTTTTTAAATGAATATTTTGATTTAGATTTTTTGTTTTGATTTTTCTTTTAATTTTTCAAGGAAAATTTCAGTCGCTTTTTGAGAAAATTTTATCTTTTCCCCTATTTCTGAGTTTTTTTCCTTTTCATAATTTTTTTTCTATTTGTTCTCCATTTTTCGGATTTTTCTGTATCTTTCTTCTTGAATTTAATTTCGATTTTCTGATTATTTCCTTCTGGTTTTTAAAATGATTTTTTGCGGGTCTGTACAGTGATTTTTTGAACTGACTCCCCCCTCGCAAGGTTCTTCTCGCTTATGCCCCGGCCACGACGTCACAAACGCAAATACAAAACAAAAAAATAAGATAAAGAAATCGGTAGTAATTGGTTTACTTTCCTGATAAAAGAAAATCACGCGTAGAGATGATTGCTGCTCGATGCACCCTGCGGGACCCTGCGGGATACCCCCTTGGGGATCCCTCTCATTAGCAGTGTACCCCCCACTTCCGCTTGTCTTTGCCGAGATGCCGACCAAATATCGCGCGCGAGGTATATGTTTACGGAGCGGACAGGGGCAGGCCAGGGGGGCGTGGCGGGGCGTGGCGGGGCGGGGCGGGGCGGGGCGGGGCGGGGCGGGGCGCGGCCGCAGGACCGGCCAAACTTAGCCGCGCTCCGCTCGACCAATAAACCGCAGGCGCGCAACGGCAAATCACTGGTATCCCGGGGTCCTAGGGTCCCGCCCCGCCCCGTACCGCCCCGCCCGCCGGCCAGGCCCCTCTATTACTGCTTCTGGAATCTGCCCCCTCCGCCACTCCACTCTCATTTCCAATAGGTGCCTTTGGAATTTTCGTAGCACAATGTGCCATTGTTTGAGCGCATCGTAACAAATGGGCTCCATTCGGGCAGAATGCCATTGCATTCTAGATTGTAGACTCGGGCCTCCTAGACATATTGCCAGCGGGGCGGGGTGGAGCGGCGAGGCGGGCGGGTGCGTACCGCGTGGTATGCCCTGGAAGCCTCCCCCCCCCGCCCCGCCCCCCGCAGGCCCAGCGCGCCTAGAGAGAAATTAGACGGGGCTGTATACATAGTGGCTGCTGCTACATACGCCCAGCTCGCCCAGCTGTGACACAGGACTAGAGAGGACCTCCTTCCTCGCTCCCTCCCTGCTGCTCAACCAGCGCGACAGCGCGGCCGATGTTTCCATTCCGTTCGGGCAACATGTTATTTCACGGATCAAAGGTAAACAGAGCCTTGCTCCCCACACACACGACTCGCCGCTGACTCTCCCTCCCCCGCTCAGGTCCGTCTGCTCACCGGCCGGCGGCCGGTCGGGCCGGGATGGGCAGCCGGGAGTCGTGACATCCTGTGGAGGACGCGACACACTCACACTCATACTCTCTCTCTCTCTCTCACACACACACACACACACACACACACACACACACACACACACACACGAGAGGTGCGAGGCGTCCTGATTGGGCGGCACGCCGTTGGCGAGGAAGCGCGAGACAATTAGACGCGTACGCCCGAGTGTCCTCATCGCCCTGCCGCCGCCGCCCTGCCCCGCCCGGGATGGCGCCGCGAGGTGCGGCCGACCCCCACATAAATCATAGAGACACGCTGACCATAGCGAGGCGCGGCGGCGTGGCGACGCAAACGAAACGGAGGAGCGCGCAGCAGAGGGAGTTGGCAGAGCTAGCTCTATCAGTAGCCCTGTAAGTAATTTCCATCCCTCTCGTCGGGAGAGAGTGCAAGAGAGATAGAAATGACCAGAACTGAAAATCTATACCAGTCATGAATTCTCGCTCCCATTATCGAGTGAGAATTTGAGGGCAATTTTATTATTCTCTGGAGAGTGAGATTTTTTTTCCCTCGCTATCACGGACTAAAATTTTATTTAATGATACGACAGCAAATCTGTTTTGGTTCCAAAGACCGACGCTTTAGTTAACAGTAACAATTTTTTGTCACCAGCGCTGTAATTTAGTCACTGAAATTAACGTGTTGGTTACAAGGGATGAAAACAGATCAAACATGTTTTTGTTGTTGGTTTCACTCTTGTAACGAACAGGTTAATTTCAGCTACCAAATTATAGTTCTGGTGACAAAAAATTGTTGCTGTTAACTCAAGCGTCGGCCTTTGGAACCAAAATAGATTTGCTGTCGTATAAATTAACTAAAATTTTGGTCCGATATACTTATTTTTTCTCTCCGTGAATTTGAGAAAGGATTTTGTAACCTCGCCCTAATAAAGTAGTGAGGATTCGTGCTCAAAAAAGTGATGCTACAAAATCCCCACTCAAATAGAGAGAAGCTAAAACATATCTTGCTCGAAGAGAGTTGAATTTAAAAATTCTCACTCTCTTTAAGAATGGAGAGGAGTCCCCACCCGTTTTGGGTGAGGGTTTGCAGTGTAGGGCAGCCCATAGCCGCAAAATGTTGAGGAGACTCCTCTGGCCCATAGGCTGCTGGTAGAGCCGGCGCCGGCCTGCTGTCCGAGCGCCCCGCGCGGGAGCTGAGCCGAGCTGAGCCGAGCCGACCGAGCCGAGCCGAGCCGAGCCGAGCCGGACCGCCAAGTAGCGGCAACACCCACGGCAGATAGACAGACAGTCAGACAAGCTGGCGGACGCGGACGCACCGAGCGACGCTAACAATGACAAACGAGCTCAAATAGATGTTACGTCTCGGTGCGGCGCTGAACAGCACAGCACAGCACCCGGGAGGCGCGGCGCGGCGCGCAGCGAGTAGCGACAGACGCTCTCCGGCGACGGCTCGGCATGCACGACAAAGGGGGAGGGGGTCACTTGGAAAAATCGTGGTACGGCCACAAAACAAAATCATTTAAAAAATCAAATCAAAAATAACGATAGTCAGTGAAGAAAGATACAAAAAATCCGAAAAAATCGTGAAAAAATACAAACAACAAACGGAAATAAAATTGAAAACATTTGGGGGTAAAAGATCAAAATTTATCAATAGGTAAAAGAAATTTTCCTTGATAACACTGGAAAAACAAAGGTGCGATGTAATGCCTTTTAACGGCACTATTGCAATAGTGCCTTTGGAAAGGCGCTAAAACAGCTGAGCGCCTTTGTAAAGGCACTGTTTTACTAACGCCTCGAAAAAGGCATTAGATAGCACCTTTGCTTTTCCAGTGAAATCAAAAGAAAATGAAAAAGAAAAAAACAACTAAAAAAAAATTAAAGGTAAAAATATAAAATCATTGTGAAGATTTTGTATAAGTGATCCGTGATCCTTCCCTCGACTTTGCGGGTTTAACTCAGGAGCTAGGCTCTCGTTCAGCCGCGCGTGCAAGTCTCCACGCGCAGTAGGCAGTAGGACCGTTAAGTCGAATGTCTGTTCAGGTTCAGAAGTATGGATGCTCGCTCGTTGCATGCCGCGGTCGTTCTCTTTTTCTCTCTCCCGTTGTCCAGTGCGTGTTGATTTGTCTGTTGGAATCCCTAGCGCGCCTGCTGACCACATATGTGTGGGAGTGTTAGGCCCCTACAGCTAGGACCGCGCTAGGCCCGACACGCCGCGCTGGAGCAGGAGTGCTGCTCCGCTGGGCAGCCCCGCAGAGTTAGCGTGGTCAGGCACACAAGTGCGGTAGACCGCATGCACCCCGCCCCGCCACGCCCCGCCACGGACGGCGCCTATCACCGTGACGGAAGCAGCAGCTCAGGGCGTGCCGGGGCCGGGACGGGCGGGGCGGGGCGTGGTGCAGGACTAGCAGCTCCCACATGCAGGCCCCGGCCCGTCCTGCCCGCAGGGGGGACCGCAGTGACCACACGATGCAAAACACATCGTAGGCGGCAGCGGCGCAAACCATGGTGAACCCCCTCACACATTTAGCGTCTCATTGGCTTTCTCACAGTCGAGATGCCCATCCGCGCTGAAATCCGACAATAAGCGCCATCTGAAAAGCTGTACAGGCTCAAAGTAGCGCACATGACACCCCCGCGTGACCCGCTGCCGGCGGGCTCGACTCGAGCGTGACGCGAGCGTGACGCGAGCGTGACGTGAGCGTGACCGTAAGGAGAGGACGCACGCACGAACGCACGCACGCGGCCGTGCGACCCCGATTCCCACGGCGATTACACGCGTAAACAGTTACCGCACGCCACGGACGCGCCAGTCCGGGGAGAGCAGAGAAACACACAGAGAGAAACAAACGGGACAAAATTGGTCACGTGAAAAATTTACCGGCGAACGTTTGGGGTTGGGGGGAGAAACAGAAAAACAACTCTCCACATCAGAGGGGAAAAATAGCGCAATTTAATACGATACTTTGTCCTGCGTTGAGCACCATTCATTGTTCAGGCCATGAGAGTCGACGAGCAGTCTTCGCGCACGCGGTGCCGTTCTTATATCCCGGGCCGGCCGGGATCGCGGTATTTAAGCTGATATTCGACGGGCGCTCGCGGGATACGATGGTTATCGCGCGGCCCCAATGAACACGTTCGTATCCCCCGGCGCGCGGCACCCGCCGGCCCGGCACCTCGTTAACCGCTTAAAAGCGTCTAGATTACACGCGGCAGAAAAATGGTTTTGTGTGGCGGTGGCCGCGGGGGCCGCGCAGGCCGCAGGGAAAGAAAGGAAAGAAGGAAGAAACATAATACGCCGCTGGCCGCGGGCCGGGCCGGGGCCGGGTCCGGCGGGAAGAGAGTCCGCGGGGCGGGATGGGACATCTCCCACAGAGAGGCGCGGCGGGGCGCGGCGGGGCGGGGCGTGTGGAGTGACCTACTGGGAATGAGGCATATGCGCCCGCGCCGCGAGGCTCCGCGTGGAGCCCCTCCCCTCCAGTCCGCCCCGCCCAGCACGTTATTACTGGAAGTCCAGTTACATCTGGACGGCTGGCTGGTGTGGGTCAGCCAGAGCCCAGCCTCAGCCCAACTCGTCGAAGCGGTTCGGGGCGGTGAGGTGACAGGAAATAAAATGTAAGAATTAAAAAAGAAGTTAGATCCGGATGGTACAGGTACACCTTGAGACGAGTCGAACCGAGTAGGAAACAACTCTGAATTTTGGTGTATACTGATTTTGTAATTTTTTTTAAAAAAAATCTATATGATTCTTACTTTCAATTGATTTTTATTTCTATTTTCGCTTGAACTTTTCTTGAATTTTTGTGAAATCTTGTAAATTTTCCCTGATTTTTTCAGAAATTCTTCGAATTTTAAGAGTTGTGAGGTGCACAAAAATTCCAAATTTACCCCTCGAGTCGAACTCACCTACTGCGAGCTCTAAGAGTCTAAATTGAGAGGTTACGGACGGCGGGCCGCCAAAGTTTGAAAATCGTCTTCGGTTTGACGATTGTTGATACATTGAGTTCTCCGTTGCTTTAAAGTCGGTCGAAAAACGTGTTGAGGGGGGGCCACCGTAAAGTGGTAACTTAACGCTGCAAATCGCTTTTTGAGGCCGGTTCGATCATAAAGGGAAAAATCTCGAGCAGCACTATACACTATTCGAAACTGAATGACTTTCAGGTTGAGGCAATCTTTATTTAAATAAAATAAAAAAAAATATAAAAAAAAAAACTGTAATCCCACCCTGTCTTTCTCTGCGCACTCCAGCTGCTACTCCGCGAGGAGCAACCGCGAGGATGCACCGTGCAGGTGCAGCGAGCGCAGTAGTGACTCTGCAACGGTGACCTACTACCTACTCTACACCTACACCCCCCGGGAGCGACCTTGGCGAAGGCGGCCGAGGGGGGGTTGGGTTGTCCTCCGCGAGCAGAAGAGAGTGCGCCGATCGAGTCGAACGGTTCAAGTTCTATAAGCTCGTTCCGGATGTGGCCGCGTAGGGCCGCGCAGGTCCGCACGGCTGCAGCTGCGCATCCGAACAAGCTTATAAAACTTAAAACCGCTCGACTCGGTCGCTAGCGGTGCCCGAGCCTGAGCCGGTTGCACTAGGTCGCTGCGGTGTCGCGCCTACCAGGGTGGTCCGGGCCGATCCAGTCCAGAGGGGAGCCCGCTAATGGCACACCGCCAGGGGCGGGGCGCCGGCGATGAGCATGGCCAGCAAGTGCATCTCTCGCAGCGGGGAAAACGGTAAGGTGTGCGTTCTTGTTGGTCGGGCCAGACGCCTCAGGCCAGCTACACGCGCTGTCATAATATAGACTGCTGATGTCAAACTAGACTCATAATCGTGAAAGAAAAATGCACTATGTAAAAATCAGATGCAATCATCTCTCTGTCCAGCAGCAAGGGGTAAATAGTGGCGCGCGCACTTCTGTCCGCGGCGCGCGGCCCATGCAGGTGGTGCAACGGCAGGTGCAACAATGCGCACATTCACCCCGACTACAATGCGGACGGATAAGGTCTCGACAATAAAGTCGATCCAAAGCCAGCAAGCGTAGCGCAGCGACCCGCCGCGCGGCCAGCGGTGAGCGCCCCGGGGCGGGGGGTGCATCAGCCGCGAGTATCAGGCCCGGCTCAGGCTGACAGGCGCGCGAGACAACGTGTTTTAACTTATGTAAAAAAAAATATATATACATTTTAAAAAATCTTTAGTTTTTAACAGAATAGCCAAGGAAGGGAGAAAGGCGCACGCCTCGCCGCAATAGCGGTTCCTACACTCTTACAGGGATAGCGGGCGAGGGCGGAGCAAGAGAGAGAGAGAGAAAGAGCCGCCCGAGCAGAGAATGCAGTCTGATACCGTGCACGTCGCGAGCGACATTGTAAGAGCAGCGCGCGGTACGCGAAGAGCCCTCGGCTCGGCAGCCAAGCCGACGTACTCTCGTCATTCATTGTTCATTTCTGGGTCAGCAGGGACACAATTAAAGGAACAGGTGCCGTGCTGGTCCAGGCCGGGCCGTGCCGGGCCGTGCAGCGCACCGAGCGTGTGGGAGTGAGTGAGAGGGTGTGAAGTAGGGAGAGCCGTGAGGAGCAGCGGCGAGACATAGATGGGATGGAGAGGCTGAGAGAGAGAGAGAGAGAGAGAGAGAGAGAGAGAGAGAGAGAGAGAGAGAGAGAGAGAGAGAGAGAGAGAGAGAGAGAGAGAGAGAGAGAGAGGAAGCGTACAAAGTGGAAATGCGTTTTACAGGCCGTCGATGGGGCCCGGGCGCGGGGCCCGGCCGGGTCCGGCCCGCCGGGGTGGGGTAATGCCAACAACAAGGCTCCGTACAAGGCGCTGTGCGAAATACCCTCACGCAGCCAATTCATTTCGGCGCAGCTCGGCGTGGCGGCGTGGTGCTGCAGGCTGGAACGCCCAAACATGCGCGTGGGAACAAGGCGGCAGCAGAGAGCCGCCGCGCCGCCGCCCATCCCGACGCAGCTGGGCGAGGACCCTGCAGGGTGATTCCGCACCCTGGCTTCGTCGCTCTCTCCTTGTCGCACTCATGGGGCACGGCCATGAGGTGCAAGAGAGAGGGCTCTACAAAACGGTGTTCGGAATCGCCTTGCAGGCCAGCAGGCCTGCAGGCAACAGGCCAGCAGGGCGGCGGCGGGGCGGGAGGCTGCAGCAGTGTGTCGCGCGTTCGCCTCGCGGTCACCAGACCGGCAAGCGATTGGCCACGGGCCGCCCAGCCCAGCACAGCACAACGCGCCGTACGGCCCTCACCCAATATCCCCGTGACCGGGACACTGGCGGGGCGGGGCGGGGCGGGCGGGGCGGGCGGGGCGGGGCGGGGCGGGGCGGGGCGGGGCGGGGCGGGGCGGGGCGGGGCGGGGCGCGCGGGGGGATAAGGCCCCGCGATGATACGGCCGTCGATCACTTTCACCGCGGTGTGGGTGTGCTAGAGCAGAGGCGAGAGGTGGCGAGCGCGGGGCCGCGCGGGGCCGCTGCGCTGTGCGGGTGGCGAAAAATGCAAACGGACGATTCATCACTCGGGCCAGGGCCGGGCCGGGGCCGGGCGCTAGTCCCGGACGCGGGGCCTCGCCGACGACCTGGATCCCGAATCCCTTCTCCTGCTGCTGCTGCTGCCGCTGCCCTGCTGACTGGCTGGCCCGGGTCCTAACTCAGCAGGGAGTGGCAGCGGCAGGCGTGTCCGGCCCGGCCCGGCCAGCAGCATCAACGGCCCGCAGCAGGACCGACAGGCAGGCAGGCAGGCAGGGCGAGGCAGCGCCCGCAACAGGACACGCAACCGTACCGTTTGGGCTCCTAGATCCGCAGGAATCTGGATAGCGCGGGGCGGCGCGACATATACACCGCATTTCTCCGAGGGGAAGGGCCCGCTGGGCACGGCACGCCCAGGTCCTGTTGCGCCGGCCCGGCCGTGCCCCGCCACGCCCCGCGACCCGCCGAGGAGAAACCCGCGCAGGCACGGCGACGGCGGGGGGTTAACGCGCTCCTTATCGTGGTAACTGCAGGTTCTGTTAAAGACCGCCGGAAAAGGGAAACCTAGCCACATGTGAGCGAGCGAGATTGTATACGAGCGGCCATCACAATCCACGTCGCGGTGATAATAAAAGAAAAGAAATTTGAAACGGAACAAAAGAAGACATCCAGAGCGCAAAAAGTCAGAAGTCAATGGCACGAAGGAAGGTTTTAGTTTACACGAGACGTCGTGCACTATGGTCTTTAGGATAGCGGAGTCGGAGACACATTCCGTGTAGCCATGCGGCTTGGAGACGTCGGAAACACATGATGTCGCGCTCCACTTGTTTGTTTTGTTGTTGCGAGACCACCCCGCCCCGCCCCGCCCCGGCCGCCGCGCCACGCGACCCCTGGGGGTCTCCGCCGTGGCTCCGCTGACCCTGCAGGCCCCGCCCCGCCCCGCCCCGCCGTGCGATCCTGCTCGCGAGCCTGCGGCGGCGCGGCGGCGCCCTACCCTGGCCCCCCACGATGCTGGGCCCGGGCCCCACCTCGCCACCACGACCACGTGGTTCGGGGCGCGGCGGCGGGGCGCTCCGTAGAACACACGCCACTACTGGTGCCTCCGGCCCGGGCGTGGTACCTGACTGGTCCGTGCTCCAGCATAGGCCGCCGTGCCGTGCAGCGGTCCATGGGCCCCCGGCCATACGCCGTTCCTCTCGTCTGGACAGTATAGGCGCGGCTGTGTTACAGAGATTTCATTTTTGACAAGTAATGGGATATAGAGAGATGATGTTCCACGTCCACGCAGCGCCGGTGGCTGAGACAGAAAGACGCTGACGTAGGCGGGAGAATAAAAGCTCAGAACATTTTAGTACGAGTTTTTACATGGAGCAGAATGGTGGTGATGAATACAAAACATTTTCTCATGGTTAAAATTGTGTTCGTACTTGGGAGTTAAAATCCTACTGACAGGTCCAGTGCCGCCGCAGGCCGGCTGGGTGGCCCGCGTCGTGCGGCCTCCTTGTAATGGCACCTTCAGGCCGACCGCTGCCGCCTAAGGCAGCCGCCAGGCAAACTAATAACGCGAAAGAAGCAAGGCGCTTCTTTAAAAAAATAAAAAATAAAGGAATAAACTACAACAAAAACGACAAGAAAGTGAACAACGCCGCCCGGAAGAGGTGCGCAAAATCAAAGTCCGTCAGCGCCCCCTCTCATTTTCCTTTTTTCTGGTAACTCTTGAGCCCCGTTCGCTCTTTCTCCGTCTGCCTTTCCGTCTCTCTCTCTCTCTCTCTCTCTCTCTCTCTCTCTCTCTCTCTCTCTCTCTCTCTCTCTCTCTCTCTCTCTCTCTCTCTCTCTCTCTCTCTCTCCCCCACACACGCTAACTTTCACTCACTCTTAGTCTATACCCATCGGCTCGGGGAAGGACGGCGCAGCGTAAAATGTCAAATAAGCGTCTTCCTGTGCGTCGCCGCGCCGCATCGCGTCCGGCCCGGCGCGGCGCCTTGGCGCGTAGGCCCCCCGCCCCTCCCCGTCCCACCCAGGCCGCTCGGTGCGCCGTATCTCCCCAGGCGCCGGCCCACAGTTGCGTCGGTCCTGCACCGTCGTCCTCCTCTCTTCTGCCCCGCATGCGCGGGAGGCCTCACGACGAGTGGCCCCACAGCCACAGCCAGCGCGGCCTTTTGCCCGTCGCATCAGGAGGAAGGGACAGGCCGCCCGGCGCAGCCGTGAGGGCAGCCTATGATGGTGGGGCGGTACGTGCTGAACCTGACGAAGCAGGCTAGATGACCGCCGTTGCAGCGGCTTCATTAGAAGAGCGCCTTCCACGGTCCCGGTCCTGCGGTACGCGCAGTCGACATTGTATAGACAGGAGCAAAGTCCCGCGTGGAGCGCGTAGGGGGGTGCGCGGCGTTGGCTGCCGACTGATTCAGAAGATCGCTCTCATCCCTCCGTCCTTGTTGCACCTACAGCGGTGCCCTATGCAGTCCATGGAAGTGCTCCATGAGTGCGACGAGGACAGAGGTATGAAAGCGATCTTCGGAATCGCTCGGCTGTGGAGGCGATGAGGGCAGTGCAGTGCAGTCGTCCGATTCCGCGAGGGTCGCTGTCGTACCTCCGTCCACGTCGCACCTATGGCGGTCCACTATGTTGGGGATGGCTATATGGGCCCCACAAGTGCGACAAGGACGGGAGCGCAGGGCGCAGTGGCACAGCGGGGCATAAAGAGGAGCTCAATGGGTGCAGATAGCAGCGCGTCCCGGCCCTGCCCGGCCCGGCCTTTGATCCCACCGCCCCGCCGCGCCGAGCTGGGCTCGGGACTCAACCTTTGGCCTGCTCGCGGATGCTGGACGCAGCCCAGAAGGGAAACGGGAGGAAAAGGGAGGGGGAGAGAGAGAGGGAGAGAGAGAACAAGAATGCTGCTCTAGTTGAGAACGTTCGCTGGATTCCAGCCTGACCAGGCCGTGCCACTCTGTCACGCCGAGCCACGCCACGACCCGCGAGTTATAGGAACACTGCGTGTGAGTGTGTGTGTGTGTGTGTGAGCCTGTGGAGTGAGAGCGAGAAAGAGAGATGTCGGGTGTAAAGGAGAACGAGAGAAGCGAGAAGGGCGCGCGCAATTATTGGAGCTGTGCTTTGCCAGGAGGGCGAGGGCCGCCCGGGCCGGGCCCGGGCTGCGGTGCGGTGGTCAGCTCCGGCCGGGCCCCGTGGTGGTAGGCAACCAGAGCGCACCCCTGCGTGCGGGACAGTATACACGTGCTCGCCCCGGGCTTCGAGATGCAGGCGCAGAGAAGGACAGTCAAAAGCCGCAGTCAAACGAGGTGGCACAAAGAAGTTACTGTGTAGTACTCGAGCAGCGGACAGCCGATATCGCAAAGAAATGATTGTGAAAGGGGAGGGAAAAAAATGCGAACTATCAGCAAACTACAGGCAGCCACAAAAACGGTTCGTACGCCTTTTATGAAGTCAGCTTGGAGCGAAGAACGGCAGCGGCCGTTATGAATCTCGTCTCTTCTTCCCTCAAGTCGATTAGTCTGGTTAGGGGCGGGGCGGGGTGGGGCGTGGCATGGCCGCACGAGCAGCGTGGAGCCGGCCTGCGCGTCCAGCACGTCAGTTCCAATCAAGATTCACGGGCAGATAAGCGCCACTGCGCTGCCGCGGTGCGCACGACGGCGACCCCTTCGGCCCTCGGTAGCTGACCCGCCCCGCCTCGCCCCGCACGTGGTCAAGCTGTTGTCAAACATAGCACAGAGGAGGAGGGAAGGGGGTCCTCTCTTTGAAAACTCATTTTCGGCCCCGCAAACATCATTTCAATGTAAAAACAAAATCAGAATAAAATCATAAAGAAAAATACAGAAAAAAATTTTTTTTAAAAAAAAAACAGGACAAATTAACAAAACACTGAGGAAACTTGAAAAAAAAAACAGAAGTACAGGGAAAATAATCAAATTTTATCAAAAAGTGATAGAAATTTTCCTTGAGAAATCAAAACAAAAATCAAAAGAATCATGAGTTACAAAAATCAAGGGACACATTTTGTTTGAGTGATTCCCCCCTCGCATGGCACACTCACCCTTCCTCCGCGCCTCTAACCCCTCCTCCTCCCTCCTCCTCCTCCCTCCTCCTTCTCACTCGGCATGTTGCAGGACTGATTTAGCAGGAGAGTGTCGCCGTGTCGCCGGGCCGCGGCCCCCGCCCCGCCCCGCCCCGCCCCGCCCCGCCCGGCCGCTGCGCGGAGCAGTGCGGGACTAATTGTTGCCCTCCTAACAAGACTCGCTGCGGGGCCTGCGGCCTGCGGGGCAATAAGACGCGACAAACAAGTGTCACGCAAGCGGCGCGGACGATGCTGCAGCGCAGCGGGCAGCAGGCCGCAGGGCGCGTAATGATAACTTAAGGCTGGGGAGAAAGGGTGGGGGGAAACAGGTAAAAACCAACACAAAACACACAGCCGCCACTGCCTGGCTGCGCGCCGCGCCTTCTGCTGCAACGCGCCTCCAAATGCGTACATGTTTACACCCGGGGGGGGATATCGTTTTTTGATACAAGAAGAATGTGGACCGAGATCAATTCTGATCTTTATTCCAAGGCTCGCACCAAGAAATTTTTGTTCAAATAACATCAATTCCTCTTTGTTGTGGTGCGGTGCGGTCGTTGCCGCGGCAAAGTGCGGCGCGCGAATAACTGCAAAATAAGTACGACCCGTATGGCGACGCACACACTGCTGAAAACCACACGCCTTGTGGCATTATACCGACGGAAATGAACGACAACCGTATAATTTTTCTCACCAAAACTTAACCTTTTGCAGAGTTTCTATTTTCTAGATAAAACGACCGCGGACAACGAGAAGAACCGAGGGGGGGATCACTTCGAAAAATCATTGTACAGCCCCAAAAAAATCATTTAAAAAAATCAAAAAAATCAAAAAAATCAAAATAAAATCAATCAGAAAGTTGCATAAAAATCCGAAAAATCGAGAACAAAAGACCCCAAAACTGAGAAAAATTGAAACAAATTAAGAAAACAACACATTTTTTTGGTTGTAAAAGTAACAGATAGCTTCTTTAATCTCTTGAAAAATCAAAAGAAAAATCAAAATCAAAAATCAAAAAAATCAAAAAAATCAAAAAAATCAAAAAAATCAAAAATCAAAAAAATCATTGTACAAATTTTGTTTAAGTGAGTTCCCCCTCGAGAAGAACAGAATAACAAGAGAACAACCACGGTGCGCAGCAGCGCGATCCTCACCTCGCCAGAGACACATCCTTACCGGCTTAATTATGCAACGACGAGTGGGAGGCGCTATGCAAAGTGCGCGCTCCCCGCCCAAGTACGCAGTACCAGCCCAGCCCAGCCCGGGTGCGGGTACGCACGCAATGAGCCCGGCCCATGCTGACTGACTTAGTGCCACTCAACGCGTTCGCCAAAGCTTTACAACAATGCAACATTCTTTTTCCCCCAAGGTGCTCTGCGCGCTCTTTTATCCTCCACTTTTTTATTTCCTTCCTCAGCAGCAGCAGCAGCCATAAGTGCGGCAGAGAGGTCAGAGTTGAGGGCGCGGCGCAGAATAAACTCGAGCAACGAAGCGTGCGCGTGAATGAGAGGGAGTCCCCGTGGAGGGAAAAGGAGGAAGAGGGGGGGGGAGGGTCAGGAGGGCACGTGCACAACGTGAGGATATCCAATAAACGCCCTTGTCTCCCTTTCTCATTGCGATCGCGAACGAGAGGGAACCCATGACACCACTGAAAGCACACAGCAAACTCAATTCTGGTACAGTCTCACACTTATAACTGCAGTACCACTGTGTCTTACAATTTCAAACTATTTTCTGTCGTTGAAGAGCATTCGCGTTTTAGATAGCAGCATCTAATTTGGCGCAAAATCCTGGTTCAAATGAGCCTACATGTGATGGGGTTCGAAAGAACAATATATTAAATAATCGTAGATTAACGATTACGAAATTTTATATGGTCATTGTTATTTGCGATCACAACCCAGTCACATGCAGGCTTGCTTGAACCGGGATTTTGTGCCAAATCAGATGCTCTCAAAAACGTGATTGCTCTCCAACGACAGAAAATACTTATTTTTGGAATTGTGAGACACAAAGGTACTGCAGTTATAAGTGTGAGACTGTATCACACTTGAGTTTGCAGTTTACGTGCACGTACCAGTGTTGCGGGCCTGCCTATACACGGTGGTCCATACGCACTCCGGCCCATTTTTTCGGATTGACAGACCCGCAACAACAAACTGTATTCTCATTGTCAATTTGCTAATATAGGTATTAGAGAAAAAGTAAAATATTATCCATGTTCCTTAAACTTTTAGCAGCTCAAAGCAAATTAGCAACTTTCACTTTCTCTACCATTAATAGCAAATTTATAATAAAACGACAGTTTGTTGTTGCGGGTCTACCTACCCGAAAGTATGGGCCGAGGGGCATGAGCCTCCTGTATACGGCGCCTCGAGAACGAGAGCGGTTAGGCAAGCATGCATACTGTCAGGTGTTTCAGGTTACACACGATACAGTGCCTCGCTGCTGCTGCGAAGTCGCTGCCGCCGCGGACCATCTCACAGGACGGCTCTGGGCGTGGCGGGGCGGGGCGTGGCGGGGCGGGGCGGGGCGGGGCGGGGCGGGAGGATACGCGTCGCATGAGCAGCATGCAGCAGAAGGAGTGAGCGAGAGGGAAGACGACGCAGGTCGACTAATAACCCCGGCCGGGCCGGCAGAGTGCCAGCGGCGGCACGCCACCCGCCACGTACGCCCCGCCCCGCCTCGCTCTACCTCGCATGCACCGTGTTGCCCATCGTGGTGTTGCCTTTTGCCGCGTGTTTTTGTTGCGTTTTTGCAGAGGTACGCGTTGTTGTGTTTGAGTCGATGGCAGGCAGGCAGGCGCAGTGGTGCACCTCCGGAGGCCCAGTACGTGTATCTAGATGCAGCCTCCTACACAAGCGCCTATGCAACCAACCACTGTCGCACACAAAAACCAAACAACAACACACACAAAAAAAAAACGCTACAGGATGCGGCAGAGTGCTTATTTCTGTGCATACAGCTGCGGGAAAAAAAAATCCCACCGCTGATGTGAGCAGGTGCTGCTGTGGATCGCGGAGGCTGGTGGCTGTACATACTCGTGCTCTGCACGATGAGACCGCGCGAGTGTCCAAGGGCCAAAATGACCGGCCGAACCGGGCCGGGGGGGCCGACCGGTATGCAAAGCAGCCCATTAACTAATTTGTAAGTCGGCTTCAAACAGTCTCCGCTCCGCGCTCCTCCCGACGGCAGCGTGCGCGGACGGTACGGCGTCTCCTCGTCGCGTCCTCAAATGAATGGGGAGAGGAGAGGCAGCTGAATGGCACTCCTTCCGAGAACCTTGACCCGCCGCGCCGCGCCCCGCCCCGCCCTGCGCCCCACAGGCACGCGGCACTAGCAGCACTCTACAATCCTCTACTCCGCGCCGTACGCCCCGTGCTCGCGAGGAGAGTGCCAAACGGTGTGCCAACAACACAACAGCACACCCTGCAGGCCCCGGGCCGGGCCGGGCCGGGCGCGCAGCCTGCACGCTACATGGACGGACAGGCTTACGCTGCCACAATGCATTCATCATCCCGTACACACCGTACTGTTCTCCTCGCGCCTCTCTAAATCAATCACCGTGTTTATAGGTCGGCGAGACGAGAGACAGTATGCGAGCCGGGCCGGGCCGCTTATTTACAATACCTTTCGCGATTCAGCACATATTGCGACAAATTCATCTGTGCGCAGCGTCATCCGCGACCAGCCGGTTTGGGAGAAAAACGTAAGTTTAGGTTGGATTATGTTAGGTTGGCTGTGTGGGTAAGATCGGAATAGGCGTCCCAAAAGCCGCCGCAGCCGCTGCCGAGGTTGCGTACTGCTGAATTTCCCGCGAGGTGCTGAATCGCCAAGGGATTGTAAATAAGCGGCCAGGCCGGGTCGCAGTGCAGTACATTGTGCAACGAAACGCCGCCGCTGCCGCCGTCGTCGTCAGGAACCATCGCAATCCAATCGCCTTCATTTCCGCAGCGCGCGCGCGCCTGACTCGGTTATTCACAGCACGATGCGCGCGAAGTGATGATGTGTGAAGCGGGCCGAGAGAGAAAGCGTGAAAGACGCGGCGGCGGCGATCGGAAGCCGCAAGCAAGAGGAGAGACGTTTTCCTTCTCCAGGTCGGAGCGGAGCGGATATCCCCGCGCATCTCCAGATGAGGGGCAGAGGCTGCGGGTCGAGCCCGTTGGTCCTGCGAAGCACGAACGCGGCGCGGATAGCAGCGCGGGGAGTTGTCACGCGGGACATGTGGCTCCTGTCCCGCTAGAGGAGCCGCTTCTGCAGCAACAGCAGCAGCAGCAGGAGGGTCGCGGGGGGCACACGGGCCGCAGGGCCTCCTGCCTCCTCCCCTCGGAGGCGGAGGAGCGCGATGCAGCGCGGCGCGCGGCGCAGCCCGCTGTACTGTACATGGCGCGTGACACTTTTAAAGACCGGGACTGCGACGACTGTTTCGTGTCCCAGCATGGTAGGGCGCGCGCCTGGGCCTGCCTGGGCTAGGGCTGGCTGGGCTGGACCCCCGGGCCGGGCGCGGCGGGGCGGGGCGGGGCGGGGCGGCCCTGATGGATGGCGCCAGCAGCACACGGGCGCCACTGTCCGGCCCGGCCCCGGCCCCGGCGGCTGCTCGGCCCCACAAAAGGACAGGGAAAGTAGTGCCGCGGGGCGGTCCAGGCCAGCAGAGTGCGGTAAGGTATGTGGGTGAACGCAAAAGGCGTTCCCTATATACTCGCAGTGTGGCCCGGCCAGACCCGGCCCGGCCCCGGCCCCCGGCTCCAGAGCGAGCGTCTTTTATACCATTCGTCATCTGGCGGCGGCGCGAGAAGGGAAGGGAAGTACACCACCGCGCGCCTTTCTGCTGAAGGTCAACGCGTGATCTAGGATAAGGCACCACCGGGCCGGGGCAGCCGGGGCAGCCGGGGCAGCGCGGCGCAACGGCGGAAAAACTTGTTATTCAGTCCTGCAGAGAGCAGCAGAGCGAGGCGCCGGGGCCAGCCTGGCGTTCACTTTGTGCGCGTCGTGCTGTCGGCGCTGGCGCCCGCCCCACTCCAGCCCGCCCCGCCCCGCGCCCCCGGGCCGCACGGGGCTGCGCTGGCTGGAATACATCTGACTGGCACGACGGCGTGCCCGTGCACGGCGCGGAAGCGTGCCCGTGCCACCCCGCCCCGCCCCGCCCCGCCCCGCCGCACCCTGATGTCTCGAGGTGCTTCGGAACGTCGCCTGTTGCCTCAGCAGCCATTCTTTTGTTGCCGCTATTGCGGGGAATACGTGAACTCGTTGGCAAGCCCGACGTGAAATCCATTGCGGTGCGCGGCCGCGTCGGGCCCTGCCCTGCTGCGCTCTTGCGCTGCCCCACCCCGCCCTGGCGTGCCCCTGACGCCCCGGGGCACTGACCCGCCTCGCCTGCCCCTCAACTGCGCCGCGCTATTCGCAGATGAGAAAATAAATTCACTGTTGCGCAAAAGCGGCGGGTGCGGCCCCAGCAGCAGTCGGCGTTCGTTCGTAGGGCCGGCAGGAGCAGGCCTGTACGTTTGGCCCACTTCGCCCGCGGACAGCAGGGTCCTGCGGGGTCTTGTTGAGCTGGCTGGACGCCCCGAATGTGCTAATTAGTGGCCCGCGCGGCGCCCATGGCGGCTCGGCTTGTATTGGGCCTATTCCGGCCACGAAGTCGTGCCGCGCTGTCGACCCACCCCGCCCCATATCGTGCAGTCCGGCCCCGCCCCGCCCTGCCCCGCCCCGCCTATGGCCACTGTCCGGCTCCGGATTGTATGGATCCGACCGATCCAGTGGGGTCGGGTGGGGCCGCACAGCCCGAGGGGTCCACAACTTTAGTTATTCACGCAAAAATTAGTATTCAATATTATTTAGTCGATATTCACTCACATTCAAAAAAAATATTCATTACCTTTTGTTTAAAATTCCCAAGCATTCAGTCCAAATTTGATTATGTAATCACAATTATTCATTCGTATCAACTAATATTCACGAATAGACATAACGTGAAAAATATATTCACGGGTACACGAACCTCACCAGTTGCGGACCCCCTCGACACAGCCCGGGGCCCCGTGGTGGGGCAGCGGCCGGTCGTGGTCCCCCTCTCGGGTCGGTCCGGCCGCCGGCCCCTGAAGGTTTTCGCACCTTTAGCTGCCCCGCACGGCCGAGCTGGGCCTCAGCCCCCCCGGCCTCGGCCCCTGCTGCCCGGCTGAGCCGCGGCTGAGCCGCAGCTGAGCCGCAGCTGAGCCGCTGCTGGAGCCGTGAGCGCGCGCTGAGTGATCCCGGCGAGGCATAAACTACCCCCGCACCCCCACCACCACCTCTCCCGCGCCGTCACTCCGCGCCCCGCTTTACCCTCGCTAATTTGTAGAGATCGTTGGATTTAATCGGGCGCTCAGAGCAGCGAGCAGCCTCCGGAGCAGCAGTGGCGCGGCAGCACCCTGCGAAGAATAACGACTCTGGTGGCGGCGATGGGAGGGCAGGACTGGGTAGGCTCTGTCCTGTGCTGCACGCCACATCGCGTTGCGTCAGTGCCACCCCACTAACCCCCCCCCCTCCCCCCCACAACCCCCGCATGCCTCTTTCCCCACCTCGCTATTATTTACAGCTCATCACGAAAATTACACGCGTGCGGGCGCCTCTGTAGCTGTGGCTGCTGCTGTTGTCCGCCACTCCCGCCTCGCGCCGCTATGTTGTATGTGAATTTGGGAGGCGCTTTCCCATGGGACGGTGCAAGACAAGAGAGAGGGCCAATAGGGCCATGGGGCCAGCAGCATGAGGAAGGCCTTTCCTTCCGGAGGCTCCAGCCACGCAGCGGCTATTAGCTCATTAGACAAACACACACTCTCGCAGAGAGGTTAGGAGGGCTTAGGCCACTGCGGAAAAAAAAAGCAAAGGAAAAAATAAAACGAATTTGCAAAGAGGTAAAGGCATGCCGTTAGAACAGAGGGCATCAATTGTATCGTGAGTGAACTTTGAAGTCTGTTGAGGATTTTACGCGACGATTAGTCAGAAATTAAAGAAAACCTAGGAAAGATCTTATATTTCTTGTTTCCTCTGTACACAGAGTGTATTTGTTTGCGTGGGGTGGGGGGGAGGAGGTTCACGACCCTCTCAAAGGTATCGTCATAACGACAAAAGGGCGCGGCCAATTAGCATCAATATCAGCGGCTATTGCAGGCTGCGCTGAGCCTTGCTACACCGCAAATGTTTTTTTAAAGAAAATTGTAATTAACAAAAAAAAACGTCAAGTGAGCTAATTTTGTAAACAAAAAATACTAATTCTAACTAAATAAGTTAAAATATGTCATGTCATCTTATAAAAACACTCAAACTGAAGGAAAATAAACAACAAAGCACTTCACGCTCATCAAAGAAGTCTTGAACCCTAAAACAAGGGATTTCATTACGGCAGAAATTCAAAAGAATCTTTCTGAATTTCAAATGAATGTACTGCTAGTTATAACGGCAGACGCCGGGCACCCTCCGCTCCGGCCAGGCCAGGCCCCTCTCACAACAACAATTACTCCGGTGCTCTACTCCCCCGCCGCGCAGCGCCGGGCAGCCCCGCGTGGTCCTGTGCTTTCATGGCGCCTCATGGGCCGGCCGGGCCGGGGCCACACAGGTACGCGCGTGCGTTTTGCTTTTCACGTTCTTCCCTCTTGTCTTCCCATGACACACGCGAAGAAGGCCCCTCTGGCGAGGCGGGGCGCGGCGCGGGGGCGGAGCTAACGGACTGCTGCTTTGCGCTCCTCGTGAGAGGTTCGGAGTGTGGTGTGCGGCCCAGCAAGGCTCCGGGCTCTGCCCGGCTCTGCTGCCGCGTGGCAGGCCCAGGCCCCCGACTAGCTTGTAAAAGGGAGTCGTTTCAATAAATCGCGGCTTTTTCTCCAACGGATGCAAAATGAAAAAAAAAAACCGCGTATTATTCTTTGACATAATTTTTCAAACGTATACACCTCTCATATTTTCTTGCAAGGCGAATTTTTTCCCCCCTCCCTCCACCGGCTGCGGTGGGTTCACTTGACCGAGGCGGGGCGGGGCGGGGCGGGGTGGGGCGGGGCGGGCTGCTCAGTGACAGTGACCCGCTCCGCTGCGCTGCGCCCGCAGGCCACGCCGCAGCCGGAACACAATATGACTCGGGCCGACGACGTCGTCGAGGGCGAAGTTTGTTTCTGCCGACTGCCGCGACCAACCAGGCAGGCTAAAGGCTGGGGCTGGGCTGGGCCGGCTGCGGGCTGGGCAGCCCCGAGGCGACCACCGCGACCACTTGGTTCCGCCGTATTGTTGGATGCCCTGATTAAGTGTCGTAGACATTTTTGGCACCGCGAGGCTGGTAACGCTCGACGGCGCACGCCGGTGCGGGGGCAAGACTGACATCCAACAGTGCGGTTGATGATCGCTTTTTGCTTCGCGGTTTCGTTTCTGCCGCGCTAGACCGTCGTCTTATAGCCAATAAGCTGACGCGTGTTATACAACTTTCTTTACGTTCCTTTTCATTTCCTGATTTATTTATTTTTAAATGAATACAGCAAATGAAGTCGAAATGAAATATTTCAGCATTTACGTGGAGGCGAAGGGGGGAAAAAAAGACCGTTGCCGTAACGTGCGTCTGTTCCGGTCAGACGGTGTCCGCGTGGGAACGGCAGCGAAAGAAGTGTACTGCCCTGCCCCGCCCTTCCTTGCCCTCCTGCCACTGCCCTGCCCCGCCCTGCCCTGCCCCTGCCCCGCGGGTAAAACAAAGCCCAGCCCTGCCGGCTCAAATTGTGTCCAATCGGCGGAATTGGCGAGAGGACGACAAGGCGGCGGCGACGGCGACGGCTGCGATTGTGTGCCCCGCTCGGCTGAGGTAGTGGCTGAGGCAGTGGCTGGCTGAGCATCGTGGCTGAGCCTCTCGCTGGCTAGTGCAATTACCCTCCCGCCCGGCCCGGCTCGGCTATCCTGACCGGACCGGCCGCCAGGTTTTTGTCGCCGTCCCCCGCACTGCATGAGCCGGACCCGGATCAGGAGCTCGGCGACGTACCGGCGCCTGCGACCCCCTGCGGCCGCGGCCAGGACCTGCAGCATTATCCTACCTCGACTTGACTTGAGAGCCGCGGCTCTTCTTAAACAGTATATAAACTGAAGACTATGATCGCAACATAATAAGCGGATACGAATTGAACACGTCACGAGTTATCCTCCCTGGCCTGGCGATCGACTCAATTGCCGTATACACCGAGGTGTACACCCTAAAACAAAATCAGTCAAAAATCAGAAGAAAAAAAATCAAGAAAAAATCTGGGAGAATAAAGAGAAAAAAACTCGAGAAAAATCCAGAAAATTTCTGAAATAATCAGAAAGAAATCAGCAAAAATCAAGGGAAATAACAGAAAATCTGAAAAATCGGTGTATACGCTTGAATTTATAGGGAAGGGCCCCTCGGTACACGCCCCTATGCACAGCAGGTCGGAGCCTGGCGGCACGTATATCCCTCCAGCCGGGCACGGCCCCGTCCTGTCCTGCCCTGCCCCCGCCGGGGGACCCGGCCCGGGCCCCGGCCTCGCTATCGCCCCGCTATTCACATGGCCATGGTGGGTACCTGCATCATTTGTCGGGCTCCGGCGCGGCGGCCTCCACCTCGTACTCGGGGGGGCCCCCCCGCTCGCTCGGGCCGCGCCGTGGCTCCCACCTTTCACGACATTTCATTAATCTCGAAATAAAATCGGAGAGGAGCGTTCGTCGTGTTTTATATCGCGCTTCGGTAACAAACACGTGTTTAATTAATTTCCCGCGCGCTCCTCTCGGGCTCGGGAGGGGCAGCAGCGGGGCTGAGCGGTCGGGGACCAGCACGTGACAACGTGACAGCCGCCATGCGGCAAGCGCTCGCCCGGCACTGTCCCCGAGTGCGGCGGCTGTTCGCTGTATGCATGCAGAAGCGATGCGCCCCAGCTTGTGAAAACTTGTGAAAATACTAGAGGACATATTATTGAGAGCATTAACCAAAATGGGAAGAAGGTACCCGCTCTGTCCGCCGGCGCTCCCGCTTCGTGGTCGGGTCGCGCGCGCGGCCTCCGCAGCTCCGGCGCGACTGTACACTGATCGTCACAATTAATTACAGCAGTTGGCGGCACTGCCGCAGCCAGCAGGCTCCAGGCAGCACTGTGCTGCGGGCCTCCGCCCCCCGGCCCGGCCCGGCCCGGAGCACAGTGCTACCGACACATCCGCGCCCCGCCCCACGCCCGGGGAATGCATCTGCACTAACAAGCTCATGAATTCCCGCCCCTAAGCCCCTCCTTCCACGCCCTCCCTCTCCCTCCCTCACCTTGCAATCCTCCGTCCTTTATTTCTCTCTCTCTCTCTCTCTCTCTCTCTCTCTCTCTCTCTCTCTCTCTCTCTTGGTTAATTTACTTTTACTGCTTGATATGAGTAAAGCATTTGATTGTGTACATCATACCTTATTAATTAAAAAACTGAGGCATATTAACTTTTCCAACTCTGTTGTTAACTGGTTTAAATCATATTTACATAATAGATACATAAGAGTAGTTGTAGATAATAGTGTCAAATCTGACTGGAGTGCATTGGAAGCAGGAGTCCCCCAGGGGAGTGTTCTCGGCCCACTGTTATTTGCATTATACTTATTTGATATGCCTCTAATGTTAAAATACTGTCGATACCACCAGTATGCAGATGACCTTCAACTTTATATAGAGTTTGATCCAACAAGTTATGAAGCAGTATGTAATAAAGTACGGGAGGATGTGTTAGCTATCACTGAATATATGTCTAATCATAACTTACTCCTAAATGTTGAAAAAACTCAGGCAATTGTACTTGGTTCTGCACCATATGTAAAGAGATTATACGATAATGGGCTGTCAATTGAGATTGGTGGTAGTATATTAACTTGTGTACCAGTTGTTAAAAACTTGGGAGTACTTATAGACTCTACACTTACTTGGACCAACCACTGCACTTTTGTTATTAATAAGGTATTTTCTATTCTTGCACAACTCAGGCGTTGTTTCTCC
This sequence comes from Frankliniella fusca, assembly GCA_029379305.1. Lineage (NCBI taxonomy): Eukaryota > Metazoa > Arthropoda > Insecta > Thysanoptera > Thripidae > Frankliniella > Frankliniella fusca. The sequence goes on from JAHWGI010001191.1 coordinate 64,342, forward strand.
TTTACTCCCTTGCATATTAGGAAGAGGCTAGTACAAATGTTAATATTTCCACATTTTTATTATGTTCTCCCCTTATGTACTAATATAAGTTTTGTTAATATGCAAAAACTTCAACGTGCTCAGAATGCCTGTGTTAGATATATCTGCAATGTAAATAAATTCCAACATATATCACTATATTATAAAAATCAAAGTTTACCTAAACTAGAGGATATGAGGACTTTGCAAGTTTGTACCATTATGTGGAAATCTATACACTTTGGAACTCCTGTATATCTATGTGAATATTTTAAAAAGGATAGCTTGAAAAGAAAGACCAGGACTGAGGATGGCAAACTAATCGTTCCCACAGCAAGAACTGAAATCTATAAAAAGTCATTTTACATTGAAGCCTGTAGCCTTTGGAATAGTTATTCCCTCTACAAAATTAGATCTCTGTATATGCTTAGGAGGTACTTGAAAAATTTACTAAGTCACTGATGCTAAATATTATTTTTAATTTGCTTTACTTCGCTGATGTTAAATTCTCAGATGAGTGATGAGATGTACTCTTTATTTTTGTTATGGTGAATTCACCTTTTTTTTGTTGTTGTTTTGTTTGTTATTAATGAGAGCCAGCTTCTATGCTGCAGTGGGGCCATAGCCCTTTTGTATAGAAGCTGCCAATAAACCAATTCAAATTCAAATTCTCTCTCTCTCTCTCTTCTGCATGTTCTTTTCCCCCACCGTCCTGTTGTCGAGGATGTATCAGCGGGCGCCACAGATAACAACATTTTCTTTTTCCGGCGCGGCGGCACGGTTGGGACATGGTTGGGAGTGATTACACTCTGTGATAGAGTTCCGAACAGCGTCAGCATCCGAAGAGGGAGAGCGGCACTAGAGGAAGGGGGGGGTGGAGGAGGGGAGGGGAGGAGGCGAGCAGACAGGTGTGACTCCAGGGAGCAGCAGCTCGCACGGGTAATGAAGAGTGCGGAGCGAGGGTGACTTTTGGACGTGTCTGCGGGGCGGGGCGGGCCGGGGCGGGGCGGGGTGGAAGCGAGACCTGCAGCGGCGGGTTACTGCTGGCAGACGTTCCCGCCTCGAGGGCACCCCTGCCATCCCCGGCCCGTCAGAAAGAAGGGTGCGGAAAAGGTAAGAGCGTGTGTAAGCGAAGCGGAGGGACTTTGAGGCGGCAGATGCGCATCTCGGGCGCGTGCCGCACTGTGGGCCCGGGCGGGGCGGGGCGGGGCGGGGTAGCGACAGGTGCAGCACGGCTGGCCGGCCCAGCAGACCGTTTCGGCCCAACAGATGCGGGGCTCACCCCTCCCCCTACTCTTGCATCTCACACACCACCAACACATACAAACACACACACACACACAGGTGCGCGCGCGCTTGTCTTATCCTAACGTATGGTAAGCGACCAATAACGACATCATCCGAAGGGTTTGCGGAGGCAGTTAGGTATAAATCGAATTCATTCAAATGCATAGCCGTGTATGTATGAGGTCACACCGCGTGGAGATCTCAATCCGGATGCCCGGCCCAGCTAGGCGGTTCGCGGGCCCGCAGACCAGCAGGGCGGAGGCGGGGTACGACGGCCTCCCGCGCTTGCGCTGCACTGCCCCGCCCCCGCCCCGCCCCGGGAGTCCGATTACGAGCCGTAACTCGAGCCCAGTGTGTCGTACAGCGGAAGCTTAGCTCCGGCCTCCACGCGCCGCCACCGCACGGCAAGGTGGGCTTTGGGGACCCTTTGGACCCCGGGATATGACGGGAGCCCTCCGTCCTGCTATGCCGGCCCGGCGGCGCTCGTCATGGTGCGGCGACCTGGACCCTCACCCTTCACCTCCCCTCCTGCCCCCAGCCGAGGGGGGATCACTCTTACAAAATACTAAGAGTATTTTTATTTTTGTTTATTTTAGTTTATGATTTTTCTTTGGATTTAATGAAGAAATTTTATGTCACTTTTAGATAAATCTTGATTTATTCCCTATTTCTGATTTTTTGCTCTTTTTTCAGATTTATTTTGAATCTTTCTTCTTTATTTAATTTTCTTTTTATGTTTTAATGATTTTCTGGGGGCCGTACAAAGATTTTTCGAAGTTAGTCCCCCCTCGCCCCCGGCCCACTTGGGGGTGGGCGCCGAGCTGAGCGTCCAAGGCGCTTGGCTCAACTCCACGGGTATCCGGCTGCTCGGCGACACTCTCTTGATGCCCTGGACCCTGTGGGCTCCCGCTTGGCTCTCCCGCCTGGCTCTCCCGCCTGGCTCTCCCGCCTGGCTCCCCCCTGGGCTCCACCAGCAGCGCCAGCCGCCTCCCGCTAGTTGGACGCGCGCTGCGCAGAGACAGGACAGGATGCGCCCGGCCCGGCCCGGCCCGGCCCGCGCAGCAGAGCTGTGGGAGTTTCGTCGTTCCTATTACGCCGGCGGTCGGCTGCTACCTTGCCGGCCCCGCGTCCCCGCGCGTCGGGACGGCCGGGACGCGCCTATTGTCCGCCGGCCTTGAACACACTCGCGGCAAATCCCGCGGATATCACACACTGACCGAGCCGGGCCTGGCACTGCTGCTGCCACGGCCCAGCACCACGCGACATGGTGGCCATGCGCGCGCCTCGCTCCGGACAGAGGGGGGGATCAGTTATATACAAAATGTGTAGTATGATTTCTTTCGCCTTTTGATTTTTAAGCAGATGATACGAATGTATTTTAGATAATTTTTGGTTTGGTTTTCATTTTCATTTTACAAGGAAAATTTCTGTCCCTTTTCGATAAATTTTGATTTTTATTAAACCACATAAATCAATTTTATCAGTTTTATTGTTTCGGTTGTTAGCTGTATTGGCACATTTTTTTCTCGATTTTTTTTTGATTTTTCTGTATTTTTCTCTTTATTTTATTTTATTGAATTTTTAAAATGATTTCGAATTTTTTTTTTGCGGGGCCTTACAATGATTTTTCGACGTGACTACCCCCCCCCCTCCCCTCCCCTCGTTCCCGACCATATGAAGACGATGAGCTTCCACGCTCGCGCATCAGTTTATAAACTAAGAGTAAACAGCAGATGAGCGCGCTCAGAGCGGAAGGAGAATAGCCCGGCACAGCCGCGCACTCGCAGAGCTCATGTGAGCATTCACATGCAGATGTGCGAGAAAACCCACTCCTATCACCCCCCCCCCCCTCTCTTTCCATTGCGCGCCTTATAGTAGTAATGACTTACATACTGCGCTCCGCAACACATAAATATTATCCATCCGGGCGGAGCAGTCGCGCGAGCGTGATTGTAAATCACACAATGGAATGGAGAACGCGGCGCGGCGCTGCACGGCACTGCGCGCTCCCTTTCACCTGACAATATTATCAACAAATGAGTTGAATCAATTGTCCTCCCGCCACGCCGCCGGCGCGGAGCGTGTCTGCAACCTGCAGCCCCTTGTGCACCAGGACAGACAGCACTCCTAGCGAGGACCGCGTGGGAAGCGGAGAGCACGCCGACACTAGAGGGTGTTTTACACGGGAGCCTGCGCGGCTTTCAGAAAGAGAGCGGCGTATCGAAGACAAGTGAAATAATACGGAGTGAGAAAGGGGGAGGAGAGAGGCACCAAAATCAGAGTAAAAATAAAATAAATGTAAAAGAGGTTACGCAGCTCGCTGTCGGTCAATCTGCTCTGCATTCCGCACGAGGACGGTGCGGGAAAAGCACGCGGATTTAAGAGAGGGTCGGGGCGGGGTGGGGTGCAGCCCCCCCCCGACCGGCCCCAGGGCCTTGCTGCCGCAGTCAGCTCGCAGCGCGCAGAGGCGGGGCGGGACCGGGCTGAGTCGAGCTGCATGGCTGGAATCTCGTTTCCGCCGGCTTTTTTTTCTGCTCAGGCCGCGCCGGGCCGCGCCGGGCCGCGCCGCGAGGTCCTCCTCCTAGAGGCGCCACGCGGCTCCGCTCCGCTCCGCTCCGCTCCGCGCAGCCCGGCCCGGCCCGGCCCGGCGCCGAGGCGGAAAAATACGCAGGAGGAATTAATTGAAAACACGCAGGAAGCCCAGGTTTGCAGGAGTAGTCGCGGCTTGCGGCTCGGCGGTGACGAGGCGAGGCGCAGGGCCTTGCGCAGGGCGGCGCGGTGCGCCCGAGTGGAGCGAACGGGATTTGTACCTCTCCTGGCGCTGCCGGCGCTGCCGGCGCTGCCGCTACTCGTGGATTCGGACCCGACTGCTGCTGCTGCTGCGGTAACGGCAGACTTTAACGCCGACATGACCGCGCGGATCCGATTTCGATAGCCTAGCTGCTCGCCGCCTCGCCTCTCGCGCACGGAAAAGTGTAATGGGTTTTATGTACACCGCCGCGCGTCGCAACTACAGCGAGCGGAGATCTCAAAATCACTCTATTTTCGTGCTTGACCACTTCCTTTCGCTATTTGCTCTCCGGCGGCCACCGAAACGCGAGTATAGAGGGCCGACGGGCGGCGCCTCGGCAGCGGACCGACCGCAGAGCAATTAGGGCGTCGATGAGTGTTTCCGAAATTATTTTTTAAAAAAGTATCCTCCGATCCCGATCACGCATCGTGAGGGCTGAACATTCTGTGCACACATCTTAAAGGGCCGTCGGGTTAGCGTCGTTGGCATAAAGCAGCGGGAGGCGTGTGTTTGAGTTTGCCTAACAGTCTGTCAGGGGACCACGAACATGACATGCAGCCCGGTGAGCAGGCGGAGATACCACCCGCTACGCACACCTCCGCCTGTGCTCCGCTCCGTCCACTCTTTTTGCCTATGTACTTTTCCCGCAGCCACACTGATCCGGAATAACCCCTCGCCTTACCCGGCCTGCGCGGCGCGCGCTCCACTGCCTCTGATTACAGGTACAGTTACACCGTGTTACGTCTCCCCGCCGCGTCCGACCCCCTCCCCCTTACTGCCTCAATAACGTGCGCCAGTCAGCCCGATGCTGCCCCGCCCCGCGCCGCCGCCGCCGTGAACTTGGCCTCCACCACCGCGAACCTCCTCATCCAGCTCCTCTCCAGCTCCGCAGCAGCCTCCATCCCCCGAAGAGCGCTCTCCTCGCCTTGTCTCACTCGCACCTGTGCGACACACACCACGAGTGCGAGAGAGACAGAGCGAGGAGAGCGCCGCTCGGCTGGGCTGATTGCGCTCGGGAATGGACATGTGGGCCCGGATGGGCTGGACAGGAGGTCAGCACCCCTGGTGTAGCAGCCGACCCCGCTCGGCCCGCCGGCCCGCCCGCCCTAGGTTAGCATTTGATTACATTGGCCCCGCCACGCCCCACGCTCCCGACCATCGGCTCAGCACTGCTGCTCAGCACTGCTGCTCAGCACAGCAGACCGCCAGTGCGGCTCATCCCAGTGGTCGCGCTGCAAATAACGCCGGCGGTATAAGAAACAGTCCGCAGGCCTACAGGGGCGGGGCGGGGTGGATGTGGATATGTTGCGAAGGCGAGACGGGGAATGGCCAAGCGCTGCCCCCCTTCCCTTCCCTCCCTCTCCTTTCCCCTCCGACCGCTTCTCGCCGGGCCCCGTCTCTCTCCCGGCGCAGATCAATAAGGCGGCCCGAAATTAACGCGCGTATAATTATAATTGCACACGGGTTATCCAACAATATCGCATGCGAGGCGCATTATGTGTGTCGTAAGTCGTAAGAAGCGGTCAAAAAGAAAAAGGGAGCGTCGCGGAAGAAGGCGTATTTTTTTGACCTCTTTTTTTTTTTTTTTTATCCGTACGAAAGCCTTTTTTTCCCTCCTCTTGTTTCACTTATGAGAATCAGAAACGTTGCGTGTTGGAAAAATGGGTAAATATAAAAAGAAGTGTATGAATAACTAAATAACGAGTAACGTTTGCGGGACTTCCTGAAACAAAGCAAAAGGCCCCGTGCGTCGCAGTGAGAGTAAAGTCCCACAGCACGTCGCACGGGGCGGGGCGGGGCGAGGCGAAGAGGCGTTCCTAAGGGCCGTGGCGTAGAGCGGGGCCGACCTCCCACGACACACACACTCACCGGGGCGCCGCTCCACGCCACTCACGCGTGTGGACCGACGGTACGGCCGGTGCCGTTCATTGAATAACGTTTACGGCCCGTTTAGAGAGTTTTACGAGCCTTATTTCCAACACGCACGTTTATTTATCTTTATTTTCCGTCCCAGTTCCGAGCGCTGCGGGGGAGGGGGGGGGGCGGAGGAGAGTGTGAGGCTGGCGTGCGCAAGTGCAGTGCGGCGCGTGGGAGAAAGGGCACAGGGCAGAGGTCGGCGCGAAATCTGGAGGCGGAGCGGCGAGAGCAAATAGCGCGAGGAAAAGATTTCAACACGATAAACTCTCTTCAGAAACATGTTGCGCGCAGACTTTATCCCAGTCTGGACTAAACTTTGTGCTCCGTGGACTAAAGAGAGGGGAAAAGGGGGAAGCAGAAAAAGAAAAGAGCTTCTCGATGCCGCCGCCGCAGAAAATTACCGCGGTTCACATCCAATAACAAGCCGCGGCTGATGAAGCGCGATTCAACGCGAAGATTACCGGACCCGCCGACTGGACTGCAACGGAGAGTGAGTGCACTGTGGAGCTTGAGCCAGTAGTGTGCCAGACTGGACTGGGCGTGGCGGGGCGGGTCTGGGGGAGGTTTCAATCAAACTCTGTCTCGCCCCTTTCACTTGGGCCGGGCCGGGCTGCAGCAGGATCCTTATCCCTCACCATGGGAGCGCAGGGCAGGGGAGCGCATGGCGCCACGACGGCGCTGAGCTGCGCTGCAGTTCAGTCGGTAATTACTACAATAGTACTGATCTCCGTTTGGCCAATAAGTCGCTTGAACCCGCGAGGCAGGGCAGCAGCCACGCGAATGAGCGGGGGAAGGCACAGGAGACTGGCTGTGCGTCCGTCACTACTCGTACAATTTATTTGATAGCTTCAGCAGTTGTAATTCATTCGCCAGGAACCGCGCATAATCATTATTTTTAATCATCTGTTTATATACAGAATGAACCTCGAAAAAATTTCTACGATGAAACTTTGCCTATTTTGGATAATGCGTCAACGGTGATTTTTTTAAATAATACATATAATTTTCTTTATTTTTAAGAAGTTCATTTCAAGTAGCTACTGCCCCCCTTAAGTTCCGTTAAGTCACCAAAGTACACTACACATATTTCCGCCTCCTCCATGGCCTGTCATCCTTTATGCTATAAGGTCCCGCCGCACTGCGCGGGGCGGCCATCCGTCAGCAGCTGCAGTATACAGCCGGGCCGGCCGCGAGGCCCCCACCCTCCCCCACCCAGCCCAGCTGCTCGGAGCTGAGGACGATGCGCATGACTGCGCCCGCGCCACGCCACGCCTCGCCACGCCACGGGGATGGGCGTACGGCGTACGGTCGTACCCGCTACCGCGGGCGGGGTGGGGAGGGAAGGGCGGGAAGCTCAGAGAGACGGACACGTGGACGCGCAGCGCGAGGGGCGCAGCGTTTAGTAGTGGTCTCTCTCTCTCTCTCTCTCTCTCTCTCTCTCTCTCTCTCTCTCTCTCTCTCTCTCTCTCTCTCTCCTGATGGCCGTGCCCCATGAGTGCGACAAGGAGACAAAAAGAGAGACACACCCAACAACTGAGCGGAATCACTCTACCTACAGTGCCCGCCCCGCCCCGCCTGCCTGCGCCGCGCCTGCCTGCCTGCCTCGTGCATGTCTGCACTCTAATTGAACGGCGATGCCACGCCGACGCGACGCGACAGTAAAACTCGTGAGCCGCAGCACACGCCACTGGCAGTGCGGACGTCCATCCATCCATACTGGGCGGGGCGGGGCGGGGCGGTGGAGGCAATCGCCGTGAGAAGATCGCGACAGGTCGCGTCGGCCTGGGGTGTGGGGTGTGGCGACGGAGGTAATACGTCTCTGTGTGTGTCCCCGCGCCCGCACCCCGCGCCGCCGCCGCAGACGAGGCCTTCGTTATGCAACCGCCACACCAGCACCGCCACCGCCATCACCGGCGCTCCAAAGAGAAACAAAAATTATCCAAAACAAAGTGGATACTTCACACCTGCAAGGAGCGGCGGTGTTGCGGCGGGCAGCGGGGCCCCGGCAAATCGAGCCGGACAGTGATGCATGAGCCCGATTTGTCTCTGGTGAACTGGGAGGCGAGGGGGCGGGGAGGAGGGGGGCTCGCGTCCCACTCATTGCACGTCGCATTCGGAGGGGGGCGGGCAGGGGGCAGGCGGGTGAGGGGAGGGGAGGGGAGGACTCTGCGGGTCGCGCCGAGGGTCAAGGTCATAAAAAGGAAAGTTGATCAGCCGGCGCGGCGCACCCCGATGGCCGGCGATAACAGACGGCCTGGTCTGGTCGGCACACACACGGCGGGGCGGGGCGGGGCCCTTGGCCGGGACACGGCCCCCCGCTTCCTGCACAAATGAGATGGGTGGTGGGTGAGAGGTGGCCGTCGTCGTGGCGGCCGAGTGAGTGTCCGCGGGGGCCCTGCCCTGCCCTGCAGCTCTGACGCGCAGAGGTCCGCGGCGCCGGCGGCGGGTCCGCCCGGCCCCGCCCGCACAACGGGACGCCGCGCCGCGCCGCGCAAGGCCGGGCCAGGCCAGGCCAGCGGGCTGCAAGGCCTACGAGCCTCCCTGCGATTTGAACACGTTGAAGTGGCTGGTGGAGAGCAGAGCCCCCGTACCGCTCGGCTGAGGCGGCTGAGGCGTGCGACTGGCGTGGGACCAGAGACCGGCCGCCGGGGCCGGGGCCGGGGGGCCTGGCCTGTTCCCCCTCCCGTTATGCCGGCATGCAGTATACTAGATCTGCATGCGCTTCAGGTGCAACCATCGAGCAAGTTCCGGGCGCGAGGCGCGCGGAGGTTCCTCTCCAGCTCGCGGCCCGGGGAGGCCCAACCGGGCCTACGGCCCGTGTCACACGGTCGGCTTCCCCAGCATTCCGGTTCCTTCATCCAGTCATACTGGCCCGGGTTCGACTCCCGGCGGAGCGCGAAACGTGACATGTGAGAACCATTGTACGAACAATACGATGGGCGATTAACGGCTTACGGGAATTCTCACTCCTTTTTTTTTAAGCGGATCATTTCGCACTCCGCATCGTCCGTCCGGCGAGGTATGTTCCGCTCGTGAGGAGTATTAATCGAACACCCCCTCGTCATGCAGGCTTCCCGTGGCGCGGCGCGGCGCGCCCCACCGCAACATGCATCCACTTACTTGTGTGAGCGTGGCCGTTGGTCTTGATGTGGTTCATGTGATTGTGGCTGTGGTTGTGGTTCGCATGGTTGTGGTTCTGGTGGATCCCTCCGTTGCTGGTGGTTCTCATCATGGACGTGTTGCGCTGCATCTTGTTGCGCCGCGGGGCTGGGTTAATATCCGTGTATCCGCGGGCTCGAGAGAGTTTTATCCAGTCTTCTCCATCCAGGCTCTATCCGGCAGGCAGGATATGCACCAGCTCGTTGCGCACTGCTCGCGCCGCTCAGCGACCATCACACGAGCCCGACCAGGACGACACGGCGGTGGAGGGGGGCGGGGTCGGGCCGGGCCGGGCCAAGTCACTCGGGGACAGCTCAGCTGAGCTAAGCGCGCGCTAGTCACAATCACTCACTAACTCACTCACTCACAGTGTGACACTGTCACTCGCACGACGCACTCGCGGGGGCGCGGCGCGCTCGTCACATGTCGCGGCCCGCTGCGGAGGACGTCTCGGAGCCGGGCGGAGCGTGGCGGGAAGCAGAGGCGGGCGCAACTGAGGACCGCCTCAGTCGGCGCATGGCACGCCACTGGGCTGGCTGAGGCTGAGCAGCGCTGAGCCGGCCGGCCGCGCCGCGCCTACCCCTACCACGGCGCGCCTTGCGGTGCCGGCCGGCCGGGGAGCGGCGGGGCGGGGACGCCTGCACTCGCACCACCACCACCGCCTCTGGCAGGCGACAGGGGCTGCGCGCTGAGCGGCGTTTGCTAGGACGTCCGTGGAGTGACGTGGCGTGGCGAGGCGGGCGCCTTGTTTTGGTTCCGCTCTGCCTACCGGAGGGGCGGGGCGCGGCGGCGCGGCGGGGCAGTGAGTGAGGAGCACAGCACCCCAGGAGCCCCCTTCAGGCCGCGCCCGACGCACCCAGTGCAACCAACGGCCCCTCTAGGACCATTCGCCTTGACGCGGAAACATTTGCGGAAGTTGCCTTTTCTTCTTCACAGATACTTCTTGCGATGGTTTATGCGCCATCATCCAACGGACTCGTGGACTCACTAAAACATAAAAAATAAAAATGTTCTTTAAAAAAAATGTTCCATTGCAACCAGGATGTGATAGAGAAGGGACAACCCAAGGTTGGGACAACCATAAATAGGTTATTACTGTGAAGGATGTACTCGCATAATAGCCGTGCCAACCACGGGAATCGCAAGCACGACCACTGCAGTGGCTGGTCCATTTTTGAGGGTGCTTGCAGCACGTGATGTGGCAGTGCACTACAGAGTACAGAGTAGCTAGGGGCGCGGGGAGGACGGCGCGGCGCGAGAGCTCGCGAGCGAGGCAGGGCGCCACGCCATAGGCGCCCAGCGGCGCCCAGGCAGGTGCGATAGAGGTCGATGCCTTTCTTTGGCCCCACAGTGCAGAGCGGAGCGGCGCGCGGCGCAGCTGAGTCCATATGAGAAATGGGGTCATGTGAGGCGACAAAGTGCCATGTGCGGACAGGACAGGCAGACCTGCGAGGCGCACCTCGGAGCGGGGCAGAGGTCAGTCAGAGGCGCATAGGCAGGCATGGCGCAGCACAAGAACCTACCCCCACCGCCTCCCACCTCGCCTGCGCGAATAAAAGATCAGGGAGGGGCGTTTAGCAGTTGCAGTCCTCCATTTCCCCTCTCCACCTGAGTACCCCCCTACAAACGTGCGTTAAAAACAACAGCACAACAAAACAATAACACTTCTCCTATGGTTCACCGAGGGCGTGAGTTGGGTGGCCTACCTAACGGGAGCTCAATGGATCCGTCGCTGTGTACGATGGGTTGCCTACCAGTACGGCTGTCCGACTAGAACCGCGAAGCTGCTCTCCAGTCGCGGACTCAGCGCCGTCCATGGGCAACCCATCTGACACTGGTGATGTAGAATGGGTTGCCTACCTGCGCAACGACGGGCGCTCGCAGCAGAGGCCCGAGGCTATCGGAGAGCGACGCCAGTGGTTCACATTCCGCGCGGGATATGAGAATGGTATGAGAAGACCTCCGCCGTCCAGCATGTCCGCGCCGGGGACACAAATTTGACCACACATTTTTACCCTGTTTAACAAACTGTTTTATGAGCCGCGCGCGGCGGCAACTTCAGCAAGCATCCCACCCCAACCAGCCACTCGCGCTGCTTCAAGGCTGCGGAGAGTGGGAGAGCAGACAGACACCAGGCCCGGCACGGCGCCCGGTGCACGCCTGCCGCTTCGACCGCACGCCACCCGGAGCGCTGGCGTCGCCGTCGGCGTGGTGCCAGCCGTGGCGCGGAGGCCGGGCCGGGGCCGGGGCGAGCAGGCCGCGTGCGCCCCGCCCCGCCCCGCGCCCCGCGCCGCCGCGCCGCGCCGGCTCCGCTCCACGTTCAGTCCGTCTTTAGCGGAGCTGTTTGGCGGAGGGGGCGTAGCCAGGGCGTTCGGTTGGGCCGCTCCGCTGTGGCTCCCGCTGTGGCCGCGCTCCCCGCTGCATGGTCCGGGTCCGGTCGCGTGTGTGTGTGTGTGTGTGTGTCCGACCCCGCGCGTGCTCTGTCAGTCGGTCGCGTGCCCCCCGCCGCGACGGTGACACTGCCGCTCCGCACCGGGAGACCCGCACCGTGTCCGTGTAGTGCCCGACGCCGGCGTGATCGCGAGCGTGTGTGTGTGTGTGTGTGTGTGTGTGTGTACTAGTGTGTGTGGTGTGGCTGCAAGTGCAGCAACCGTAGACGATATCACAGTAGTGGGTGATAGAGCGAGTGTGTGTGTGTGTGTGTGTGTGCACGAGCGAGTGATTACTAGATGCGGAGTAGTTCAAGTTCAGTGACAGCAGACGTTACCACAGTAGTGGGCGAAGGCGTTTTCACTCTCGTCAACGCAAACCAACACGCCGATCATAGTGGATTTTAGAGATAAAAAGGTAAGCATTGGGGCCGCTTGCGGGAAATTCCGAGTTAAGGTCGCGGCTCGTAAAGGGAAAAACAACTCTGAGTTTTGGTGTTCAAATTCTCTAAATTTTTGTAAAATTTAATGAATTTTTGTTAACTTTTGCTAAATTTACTGAAATTTTTGCTTAAATTTTTATTTATTTTCCTGGATTTTTTTTTCTGAATTTCTCAGAAATTTTCTATTTTTTTCAAAGTGCTTAGAATTTTTAGATTTTTTTTTTTTAATTTCCTTAATTACAAAGTGTAGAAAAAATTCAGAGTTGTTTCTCCCTCGCAGCTATACAGGTGGGGTGCCACGACGCGGTTTGACGCCCGGCGTCGGCGCGGCTCGGCGCCTGCTTCACCCGCTTCTTGACGACTGTACTCCGGTGCGTCAGCTGATGTCATTGAAGCGCAAAGACATTCACCCGCCATAGTCCCGCGCTGGGGCGCTGGCGCCGCCCCGCTCGTGAGTCTACATTTATACGTTAAACCCGCGTCGGGCCCCACCGCACCGCATATCACCTCGCTCCGCAGTGTTACAGCCGAGGGGGTATACACTCGCGTAATAATCGGGTCACTGTATCCGTAATAGAGGTGTAATAGTATGCGCAATAAAAGCGTAATAGGAGCGTAATAGCCAAAATTCTACAATGTTGGCAATATGTGGTGCAAAACCCCTGTTTGTAGGCAACCCACAGCACATCGCCCATCCCGTCATCTGGACTTAAAACCGCCCCTGGTTACTGCTGATGCACGGTACAAAGAGCCGGTCGGAGCTGCATAATCATAACAGGGATTAGTGTAAAACTTATAGCCAAAAGAAAGTAAAATGAAACGGAGTCGAGGCTAAAATTTGAAATAATGTGTTGAAAAGAAAATTTAAGCACACAGTAATCTTGACTTGACTTGAGAGAACCAGGCCACAAATGACCCAATCGGCAGCCAAAAATTCTGTAGACATTATGCTCTACATGAGTAAAATTGCCGACATGTAAACTCGTCGCTTGTTGAATCGGGTCTTCCCCGCTCAAAGCGGCCCTCTTCGTGATGAGGACAATAGGGCGGTTCCGGGGCTCCGCCTCGCCCGGCCCCGCCCTGCCCCGCCCCACCCCACCCCACCCCCTCAGCGACACCTGGACGGACGCGTGCGCTACCGCCACCTCAGACTCAGATATCTGCAACAGTCATGGCGAAAAAAAAATCAAACAAACGGTTCTTGCATATTTTTTATGTAGTAGGCGGGTGGAGAGGAGGAGGAGGGGGTAGGGGGGGGGGAGGAGCCAGCAGCCGGCAGGGCACCCTCCAGTCACGCGCCCCTATAGGCGGGGGAGGGGAAGAGGGGCCGTGAGGGGGGGGGAGAGGTTGGCGAGGGCCGCCTGACCTGCCGTCTGATTCAGAAGATCGCTCTCCTGCCTCCATCTTTGTTGCACCTACAGCGGTACCCTATGCTGGCCATGGTGGTGCTCCGTGAGTGCGACGAGGACAGAGGTATGAAAGCTATCTTCGGAATCGTTCGGCTGGAGGTGCAGCTGCGTGTCACGCGGCGGGACCGTTGATCGCGATGCCATAATCACTTATTTGAACAAAAGAGGGGGCGCGAGGCGCGACTGCAGCCAGGCAGCCTCCTCGACCGCCCCTCCCCTGGAGGCTCGGGGACCGTTGTTGCGTTTTACGCTCCGATGTGAAATAAAGGTCGCCTCGCCCCCTGCTTCGCCCTGCCCGGCCCGGGGCCCGGCCCGGCCCGTCACGACGTCCGTGAGGATTGTCTCCTTGAAGCTGAGCGGCTCCAGCTCGCAGCCCATCGGCCCGGCCCGACCGCGGCGCAGTGCAGCGCGGCAGGAGAGCTGGAGAGCGGCTCGAGACCTCAGCTCACCAGTCCAACTGGACAGCGGCCCTTATAAAAGCAGTGTGATTAATGACGGCCAAGACTATCGAGTCCGGAACACATTGGCCGCATTTGGCGTTATGGCCAACGGCTCCAAGCAGTGCAAGTACATCTATCTTTAAAAATAAAGGAAAAATAAAGATTTAAAACAAGCAGGCTGATACATTTGTATCATTTGCTAAAAGAGAGGGGGCAAAATCCGCAAAATAGAGTGGATCTTGTGAGGGTGCCTCGTGCCTAGCCGTTCTCACAACAAACACACACACGCATTGTCTTTGCGCGCGCTGTTCCGTCCCGTCTGGCGGCGCGGCGCCCGGCGCCCGGCCTGGGCCCGGCCTGAGGCTCAAGGCCCGCCGAGCCGAGCCGAGCCGAGCGGTAGCAATATCGCCCTGGGACGGGATGAGCCGCGGAGGTGTTGCAACCAAACGGCCCGTGCCCTCCCACCCCACTTCATTCTTTTTATTCCATTATTTTTAAGTATTTCTTTTTCTCACCGTGATATTCTTATTTTCTTGTGGGAGCCGCGGTGGCATCTCAGAGACGACGGGTGTATGAGTGAGCAGCGCTAGGACGCTGCTAACGAATTAACTCAAACCTCTTGTCACAAAAAAAGGAAGAAGAAATAAGTTTTGTCCAGTTCAAAATGTATTGCCATCTGCTAAAACGAGATAAATTTAAGCACGCACAAAAGTTTAATTTTAAAAAGGTCGTTACGTATATATCGTCGTGCCAACTCGTTGCCGGTCGCTGCCAGCAGTGCAGCGCGGCTGCGCAGGGGAGCACCAACGCCAAACCTATCACCGCGCGAACATGTGATTTTGATCTGGCTTGCTGGTGAGTGCACCCCGAGGAGCACGGCGGGGTTTTTATTTACGTCCTGGGAGAAGGGCGGTGCGGGAGGGAGCGGGGAATGGAGGTAGGCCGGCCCGGTCTGGCCCGGCCCGGCAGGTTCGCATCGCATCTGGCCGCGTCCGCCCGGCATAAACTTCACCTTGACCCAGTGGGTTGGGTTAGTTGTGCTACTGCCACTGCCCCGACCAGGCCGGCGCAGCGCGCTGCCCAGCAGCCGTCCAGTCCCAGTCCCAGGCAGAAAGGAGGGGGGGGGCTGTACCGGCCCGGTTGGTATTACAACCTGTTACACGCACGCGTGCCTCCACCAGGCCCAAGCAGGCCCTGACCCTTCTGCTCCTGATGCCGCTCCTCCACTCCAGGCCTCTCAGATTTTCTCTCTCTCTCTCTTTCTCTCTCTCTCTCTCTCTCTCTCTCTCTCTCTCTCTCTCTCTCTCTCTCTCTCTCTCTCTCTCTCTCTCTCTCACTCTCTCTCTCTCATTGCGCACAGTTTATTGTCAATGTTAAAAGTTACATTCTTGTATTCTTTTATCATGAGTGACCGGGCTGTAGCTGTACCTCAGTGGGGCTTTTTAGCCTTTTGTATAGCTCTAATAAATCAAATAAATTCAGAAAAATATCTCTCTCACTCACACACAAATTCATAATTTCTCTATTTCGGTCTCGCTCTTTCTCCCTCCCTCTCTCTCTCTCTCTCTCCGGTACACGACGACGCGACGCCCCGCACAGTGCACTCTATCAATAGCAGCGTTTACGAAATTCGATATGATTTCGCTGCAGCTGCTGCCATGCCGCGTGCCGCGGAGCCACACAGCCGCAGCAACGTGAGCCCACGTCACGTCAGGGCTGCTGGGCGCTGCGCTGGGCTGCGCTGGGCTGCGCTGCGGCTGCATGCTGGCCCGGCAGCTGCTCATCGCTCAAAAAGTGATGTTAATCACGTCTGGTGTTGTCTCCATCTGCACGGGCGGGGCGGAGGGGAGCAGATGGCTCAGAGACGGTTCTGATGGTGGTGGTGATGATGATGATGGTGTTACCTCAGCTCGGCGAGGCGCGGCGTGGCCGCCAGCCCGCGGGCCGGTCTGGTCCGGGCCGGGCCGGTCCGGTCCCGCCCGGGTGAAGGCCAACGTCCGACCGCGTAGCGCCCCGCGGGCTCCACGGACTCCCTAGCAACCCCCCCGGAGCCGGGGCCGCAGGCACGGCGCGCCCAGGCAGGCCACCCAGTAGCTAACAGAAAAGCGGCGCGGATAGGGAATTCCGCTCACATTTGCAGTGGTTTAGGAAGGACCGCTGCACCACAAGGCGCCTGTCGACTAGGCAACCGGAGAGCACGGGTGTTTGACTGCTGCCCGCTACGCAGGCGCGACGGCTGACGCCCGCCTTCCCCACCACCACGCTACTGCCGCGATTTCATCCGTCCCCCAACTGTCATCACTTTTGGTCTAATGCGTGTTATCGTGTTGCAGATGACGGCGAGGTCGCCGGCGACGCGCTCGCCCTGCGTCCTGGGCGCGGCGGGAGGGTGGCTGACGGGCTAGCCGTCCCGTCCGGGACTGCCGCGGGCTGCACCGCGGGCGACATCGGGGAGGGGAGGGGCGGGGCGGGGCGGGGTGGGGTGGGGCGGGGTGGGACCATCAGCAGTGTCGCCGCATCGGCGGTCCGCATCTCCGCCGCCTCGAGTCTATCGGGACGGTCCGATCACCAGCAGCACCAGCACCAGCAGCGCGCTGTAAGAACTGTCCGGCCGCCGCGCGACAAAAAGTTGTCGGGGTGAAGAGGATCAGGAGGAGGAGGAGGAGGAGACTGAGGTGGAGGACCGAGTGGCTCAAGGAGCGTCCCATCGCGGGAGCATCGCGCCTCTTTCGTCAGGATATTACGGGATTACCATCGGCGGCGACGCAGAGCAAGAGCAGCAGCAGCGGCGGCGGCGGCGGCACACGAAGGTAAGTGACGGCTCGAGAGGCGCCGGCGGCGGCGGCGCTCAGTAGACGCGGTACTACGAAAACGAGAAAAAAAAATAATAAAAGAAAAAACAGCGCACTCTTTACGCTGACCGTTTGTACAGCAGCACAGAGACTAGACCTCGTGAGTGTCATCGTCACCTTCGACTGTCAAACTGGTGCGAAGCTCGCGCACGCGCACACTCCTGGGCGCTCTGACCTTTCCCCTAACGCTACTGCCTACCGCGCCCGGGACGAGCACGCCATGTGTGACGGGATGGGGAGGATAGGCTGATGCTGATGGCCGACCCAAAGTGCGAGGTCGCTTTTTCTTGTTCCTCTCGCGCCGCGCGCGGCCTCGCTCACGCACTGTGGCCACGCGAGAGAAGGTGTGTCGTGTCGTATTCTGATATTCTTTCTATCGCGCGCGAAAATGTCATTAGATTCGGTTCGCGGGGAGAAAGACACAGTGGAGAGAGGGCTGTTATGAAGCCACTCAGGTCCGCGACCGCAGCGGCAGAGCACACACCTGCGCTGGATTCGGAGAAAAGAGCAAGCCGCGGTCACGATATGCGCTGCTGCACGGTATGTCAAAGTCCGGCCGCGAGAAACGATATCTTGAACGACCATATCGGCGAGCGCGTTCGTCTCGGGGTGGGGCAGGGAAAGACCTTGGTCGTCTTTCACACCACTCACCGCCTCACCTCGCGGGGTGCAGCTATATAGGCGGCGGGTGCGGGTGCAGCAGTCGCCAGGAGGACCCCGGCGCCCGGCGGCACGCCACCGCCAGTAAAGGGGATTCCACGCGGTGGTTTTCGTCTCTCTGACCTTGTCGCTCATGCGGCACGTTCATGAGGAGGAAGAGAGAGGACACTACTACACGCTGTTCGGAATCACCCTGCCGGGCGAAAAATCAAAAGAAAATCAAGAATAAAAATACAGAGATACATTCGGAAAATCGAGAAAAATGATCAAAAAACCACAATAAAATTGAAAAAAGGAAATCAACAATCGAGGTAAAAGATCAAAATTTATGAAAGTTACAGAAATTTTCCTTGCAAAATCAAAACAAAAAATCAAATAAATCACAAAAATCAAGTCAAACAAATCATTGTACACATTTTGTAAGAGTGATCCCCCCTCGCTGACAGGCCGCGCGCCACTCGTCCGCCAGAGACCCGCACGCGCGACGCGCGGGCAGCGCGGCGGCCACAGAGTGGAGTGGAGAGGCCAAGTGCCTCGCAAACTCTTTTGACCTCTACAAAATTTAGGTAAATATTGACGATTTTTTTGGCAAAGCTCATCACAGGGTCGATAACGTTAGGACTCCTTTCCTAACCTCGATCGCACGCGAGTGCATTACTGAGTACAGTGTAAAGTAACGCCCTGCTCGCCTTCTCGCGCCAACGATACCACGATCATAAAGCCTCCCGTGAGCCGGGCCGGGCAGGGCAGGGCCGAGCAGGGCCGGCACGTGTGCAAGCGAGCGGGTCTGAACCTGAAGGTAAGCCGCGCTCTCTGCCCTGCCACTGGCCGCGGCGGCCGGGCCCGGGGATCAGATGGCCCATTGTACCTCGCGTTGTGCGTCCAGCGGCGTGTTCTAGGTGGGAGGGGGGGGGGGGGCGGCGGCGGCGGTATGGGTGCCGGCTGCAGGGCACACACACACACACACACACACACACACACACACACACACACACACACACACACGCAGAGCAGCCGCGAGGACGCGCCGCGCCTGGCTGAGGCCATCCTCGTCCTGCACTCCGCCAGGACATATGCCCGCCGCACAGGCGGAGAGTATTATGGCCCAATGTGAAAAAAAAAATATTCGTAAATTTGCGACATATTTCGTAATCTTTGATCAAGACACAGAGTTGTGAATTTACGAGCGGAGTCATCAATTTACGTCAGCAAAGTCTTACTTGTCCAAGAAAAATAAGACGACGAATGATGTAAGATAAAAATTATAATAATTGTAAAAGTGCAACTGGAAGTTGCACTCTCAGCCCGTTACTGACTTTTCAGACCCCTTTGTCAGTATTCCTGCTGCTTAAAAACCTTTATAAGCTACTGACAACATTTTTTGTCAGTAGTACGAAAGAATTCCTTTTTACGTAACTGACAATTTCATCTTTAATTAGTAGATTACCGACAAAACTATACATAATTACTGAAGAATTTATCAGTAATCTTGCTGCGTAAAAACGTAGGTATTTACTAAGAATAAAATCAGTTGAGGTCTGAGAGTGTGTAACTTTACGACATTTATCATGGAGAATTTTCCCGTAAGCCTCACGCACATTTTTCACAATGCCCTTGTTGCTGAGCAGCGCGGCGTGCTCAGACAGGAAACCTGCGCTGCGCCTACGGACCTGCAGGCTGCAGGCTGCAGGCCTGCGGGCAGAGACGTGACGAGTGTGAGTCGTACACAATGTCGCATATTCCTCACATTCGTGCGAGTCCATTTTTATTCAGTTATTTCCCCATTCTCCTCGTCTCCTCTTTTCTTCTGCCTTTCTCTATCGCTCCTGCAGTCGAGGCCACGCGACTCGCCCGACCAGCCGAGCCGGCCTGCCAGCCTGCCTGCCTGCAGGCCGTAGGCAAATACATGACGTAAATGCACCCCGGCGCTGGTAATTAAGACCAGCAGGACAGCGCTCGTCCTGCGGCGGCCTGCGGCTTCCTGCGGCGTCCTGCCGAGACAAGGGCCCGACTACACTACGCGGGGCCGCAGCGGGGGGCCTGCGCAGCCTGCGCCTACAAACACACTAACGCCCCCCGCGGCGGGCGCTGAGAGGGTACTTTGGGGCGGGGCGGGGCGGGGTGGGGTGGGGTGGGGGGGTGCCTGTCCGTCCCGCCCATTGTTTGCGAACGGCCTACCTACCTCCTACCTCGCCCAATCCTGGCAAGGTCACCGGTCCTATACACCGCGCCGGGCCGCCGCGGCCACCCTTTCCGAAGGGGAAGGAGGTAGAGGGAGGGAGAGCGAGCGAGCGAGAGAGAGAGAGGGGAGAGGGAGGGAGGGAGAGAGAGAGAGAAGGTGCAACGAGCTTCAAGAAAGGTAAACACAGACGTTACACACACACAGACACACTCAGGGCGCGGCAGACACGCCTACAACAAACGCGTCTAATGACAAGGCCGGCCCGGCCCGGCTTGACCCGGTAGACTCAGGCCACGTTCGATAACTCAGTATTCGCCGATGGCTTCATGCAGGGTGCGCTATGGAGTGCTGCTGGGCCGTCGTGGGGGTCGCGACCGCCTCGCCGGGGCGATGCCATGGAGGCCGCGGCCACGCTAAACACTCCTGCGGCCTGATTCATTTCGGCGGCGCAAACCTTTTCTGCATGGGAACCAGCACGAGTGGTATGAGAACATGCGCGCCGTGCTCAGCTCGGGTCTCACACACTCGATAGCGCGAGGCGCGGCGGGGCGCGGGGCGTGCCGCGCAGCAGCGCAGACGGTAAGAGCCCACATTTTTTTTTCAAACGAGTGCTTCACCGTAGCAGGGGAGGAAAAAGGGGAGAGCCAAATATGTCAACCAAACAAAAAATAAATTTAAAAAAATAAAATGAGAGGACAGCTGGTGAGAAAGAAAACTTACGCCTTTCAACTGCTCAGAAGAAAAAATTAAACTGGTTTCAGTTTACACCATTCTTCGTCTATTAATTTTGGGGGGCAAAAAGAGAGAAAAAACGGAGGATGAAACTGCCTATTAGCCGAGAATCCCTCATACAATTTTAATTTTTGATTGTTTGTTTTCATTTTTCTTTTGATTTTTCACGGAAAATTTCTGTCACTTTTTGACACATTTTTATCCTTTCCCTCTACTTTTTTCTTTCTACATTGTTTTTGGTCATTTGTTCTCGTGTTTTTGCTGATTTTTCTGTATCTTTTTTCTTAATTATATTTTTTTTTAATTTTTTTTTCTATGTTTTAAATTCAATTTTTCAACGACTTTTTTTGGGGCCACACAATGATTTTCCGAAGTGCCCCCCTCCCCCTCGGGGGCGGTCAGTCACCCCGGCCGGCCCGGCCCGGCCCGGGTCAACAACTCGTTTGGGTTGACGTGAGCGATGATCTCTGCGGCTGCTTATTGCGACACTGGGGATCATCAGCTCCCGCGCGTGGAGGAGAGCGAGACGAGGGGAGACACTCAGTGCTTCTTTATAAAACCCAATGGAAAGAAAATTAAAACTGGTCGAGTGGACGGAGTGGAACCCGCCACCGGGCCGGGCTGGACGCAGTAAGCGCCGCCGCGCCTCCCCGCCCCGCTGCCATACGTTTACCTCTCTCTGGACAACATGCGGGATCGGGAGGTCTCTCTCGCACCTGTGCGACTGCACAGCACAGTGCACAGCGGCCGCCGCCAGACACTCACAGCCCTGGGCTGGGCTGCGGACCCTACAGGATTTATGGGGGCGGTGCCCTCGTGTGCGCCACGCCACGCCACAGCCCGGCCAAAGGGCCCGGCCGGCAGCCCGGCCAAAGGACACTAAAGGGCCGTCGACCCCAGCATAGTTCAAGCCCGCCGCCGCACCGCGCGGCGCCCAGCGACGCACCTGGTACCGCGGCGTGCTGCCCACTGCCCACCGCCTCCGCCCCACCCCCTCATTCCATTCCCAACGGAACGTTTATTTTGGAGTCGTTTCGTGGAATTTAATGGCCGTACAGGGCGGAGGGGGCGTAAAAGCAGCTCAGCGAGGTCAGTGCGGGGGGATTGGGGGTGGGAGAAGCGCTTCGGGGCCGCAGCCCTATACTAGAGCGTCCCACGGGACAGCTTTGAGCAAGACTTCGGCATGTTTCCCGATCTCGAATTCGGAATCAATGCGGCTTGCTTTAAAGGGGGTCAATATCTCTTTCCGATAGTAAGCAACCTTGGGGCTTAATCGGAGACCGGAAACCATGCCCGAGTAGTGCTCAAAGTTTCCCTGTGGGACACTCAACACCACAACCAGCTCCTGCCGAAGAGACCTGAGACCTGCAACGAGCGAATTACGCGAGCTAGCCGTTTCCACCCCCTCTCACCTGTCCAAAGAGAGGTCTAACCGGGGGTCTAACTCGCGTAGCTCGCTTGTTTCAGGTCGGAGCGTGGCGTGCCGGCACGAGCCGCCGCCGCCGCCCTGCCAACTGCTGGTCCAGATAAGGAAGGAGGAAAAAGGAAAATCAGAATGATGACTTTTGATATCCGGCGGGCTACGGAGCGGTGCGCGGCAGTGCAGAGCAGCGCCGCACCGCAGGACTTTCACTGGCGCGGCAGGGCAGGGCCACGCGGGTTACAGAGCGCGCGCGCGGGTCGTTCGCCGGCCTCGACAGTGTCTTATGCAGTGCCTTTCGGCGGACGGATTAATTCTGCGTGAAATTCATACCTGCGTGCGTCGATCCGAGACGCTGCGAGGTGAGGCGCGGGTTGAGGCGAGGCCGAGGGCGAGGCGGATGGCGAGGCCGCGAGCACGGTGATGCCAAGGGTGAGGCCGAGGACGAGGTATGAGGGCGAGGCCGTGTGGCCTGCTACTGCTAGAACTGACGCGAGCCCTTTGCTTGTTTCGACGCGGCAAGGTCACGCGATTGTATCGTTTCGCATTCAAATGATATCAAATAGTAGGTGGCGGCGTGGGGCGGGGCGCGGGGCGGGGTGGAGCGGGTGCGCCCTGGTCTGGTCCAGCGGCTCGCTGCTGTCGCCTTGGTCCACTTACAGCCCGGGGCGGCCGGCTGGCCGCCGCGCAGAACAGCACTGCAGTCACCCCGCCCGTGTTGGACCGGACCGCGGCGCTTCAAGCGCGTGCTGTGCTGACACGACGCGCGTCACACTGCGATGTACATGTAACGCCTTGTGACGGGGCGGCGCGGGACGGGACGATCGTAACAGGGTGATTCATTATTGAAGTACGACCGCACCGGGAGGGCAGGTTCAAGGCCTCGTTCGAGGTGTAACAACTCTGAATTTTGGTGTACGCATTTTGCGAATTATTGTCAATTTTCGTGATTTCTTTTGTGAATTTTTATAAAGTTTTACTGATTTTTTAATGCATTTTTGCTAGGATTCCGCAAACTTTCATGATTTTTTGTGTATTTCCCCAATTTTTTCTAATTATTTCTGAATTTCTCTGATTATTATTTTTATTTTATTTTAAATAACGAGGTGTATAAAAATGTCAGGGTTTGTTTCATTCCCCCTCGGCCCCACCTAATCGCGGCCCGCGCATCCCCTCCGGCTGGAGAGGACAGGAAGAGGCCGGCCGAAGCATCAAGCATCGCGATGGAAATGACGCGGGTGCAGTATAATGCTCGTCTGCGCTGCGTCCGCCCCGCCCCCGCCTCCCACGGCGCGGTGTGTAGGTGGCGCAGCGGAAGAGGTGCATCTCATGTCGTGTTATTTTGCGCGGTGTTTTTTCGCCAAGTTCACACACAGCAGCGGTGCGGTGCGCAGCTTTGCCGCGATAAGCCGCCGCGTGTTTCCTCGCGGCAGCCTTCCACACCTTGCGGCGCGATAACGAGCAGCCCGTCGGGGTCGGCGGGGAGCGGCAGGCACACGGTGCGTGTCGTGTGCGCGCCGGTCGAGTCGCGTGCCGCGCCGCGTATCGGTGACCAAACTTTCGTCTCACTGTTGTGAACTAGAACGTACTCGTATCCCACTTGCGTCGCGGTGGTGGCGGCGACAGGGAGCGCGGAGGACAAGCAGCGGCGCATCGGACACGCCCCCAAGTGTGCCGAGGTTGCCGCCGCGGCGCAGGGAGAGCGGCCGGCCCGGGCGGGGCAGCGGGGGGCGAGGGCCGCCACGCGGAAAATTACAAACATTCACGGGTAATTTTATATCTCCATCACTTGTCCTCACGAGGGCCACGAGAGCGGTCGCGACCAGGAGGACGACGTGAGAAGGGGCGGGGTGCAGCAGTCACGGCGAGGACGAGATGAATGAATGAATGAATGAATGAATGAATGAATGAATGAATGAATGAATGAATGAATAAATAAATAACGAATGCACTGGTAAAACTAAGGCGTTATTGTCCGCTTTAATGAGGCATACAGTTACGCTTGAAATGAAGCGTAAGAAATAAATTTCCCCATACATTGAAATAGGACGAATAGGAGAGGATAGACCAGTTACGCTTGGTTTCAAGAGTAATCTCAGGAGGAGGCTTGAGAATGGGCGTTAGGTTACGCCTTCGTTTTCTCAGTGAATATATGAAAAAAATGAACGAACAGACGAACGAATGAATGGGTGGATGGATGAATGAATGAATGAATGAATGAATGAATGAATGAATGAATGAATGAATGAATGAAAGAAAGAAAGAAAGAATGAATGAATGAATGAATGAATGAATGAATGAATGAATGAATGAATGAATGAATGAATGAATGAATGAATGAATGAGGCTACAGATGCGCCCTCTGCTGTTGTAACAGTGACGCCAGGCAGGGCAGCAGGCGGAGCAACAGACTGGTGCGGTCATAGAGTATAGGCTCTGCCGCGCCCTGCCGCGCCCTGCCGTGCCGTGCCCAGCCCAGCAGTGCCACGCCGCGCCGCGCCACGCCACGCCAGGCCGAGTGAGCAAATTGAGTAATGACTCCGCTTGTTGTCTGAACAAGAGAAGGGGTGGAGGACCGCAAGCGCGCAAGCTGGCGGCGTGCGGTGCGGTGCAGTGCGGCGCGGTGCGCACCAGGGGTACACTCCACAGTAATCGGGCCTGGCCGGGCCGGGCCGGGAGCGCAGCGGAGGAGGGAGCCCCGCAGCCCCGCAGCCCCGAGTCCCCAAGAAGAGGCCCAGGAGGCCGGAGCGGAGCGGCGCTCTGGTCGGTATGCATAAACGGCGTGGCGCAATGATGCGCGTTGCGTCAGGTCAGGACTTCCACCCGCCGCGCCGCACCGGGTTTGGGCATATCACGACGCCGGCCGTCGGCCACCCGGGCGGGCGGGCGTCTCCGACCTCAGGCTCCAGAGAAGCTGGAGGAGACGGGCCGGGCGCCGGGCGCTCGTCTTCGGTGCCACTGCCCAGCACCCCGAGACGGGCGTATGTCGTGTGACTCGCGAGCGGGTCGCGGTCGTCCCAGGAGGGCGGGAGCTGGGGGAGGAGCGTCACGTTATTTGGAGCCGCCTCTGCCAGGTCGACGACCTCACGTACCCGTACAACACCCAGAGCTCTCCGAGCCGAGGGCGGGGTACACCTCTTCCCCTTTGCGTCTGCGCCTCGAATCCATGTGCCCTTTTCAGCTCCACAAATAGATTCGTAAAGTATTTCTAAAATAGAGAGCAAAGGGGTGCGGCGCGCCGTGATGGCGTATGGCTCGAGGCGGGCGATGGGGAGCGCAGGCATATCGCCCCGCCCCGCCCCGTTCGGGTGCACGGCGACACCGCCGTCGCTCTTCCTCTCCGAGGAAAGTAGGTCTCGACCTGCAACGTGCAAACCCCGACCCAGCGGCGGCGCTGCGCGACGCGCTTACGTCGCCTCGCGCTCCAGAGAGGGAAGTATTCCACTCGCACTGCGAATAGTCCGCGGCCCGCGGCGCCTATTGGCGGCGGCGAGTTCAGCGACACGGCCCGGGCGGGCAAAACGGCGACGGCCCCGCGCCGCCCCACCGCACCCCGCCCCGCCACCCCGCCCGAATGGAATGCAGTAAAGCAGCCTTCACCCGCCGAAAATGTTTATGGTAACTTGTTTCGTTTCTCCGCCAAATCTCGCATTTTCTCGTGTCGCGGGTTGTTCAGCGTGGAGGGATTCGCAAACACAACCACAACATACGCGGCGCGCGTTAGGGGCGAGGTGGGGGCGTGGCCGGGCTCGGGCTGGCGGTGAGCGCATTGAGGGTCGCCCGTTCGCACCGGCGCCGCCGCCCCTGCAGCCGCTGTTCCCATACTTTACAGTCTTCACTCGAATCACGGTCACAGTGCATAGCAGTGGAACAATAGACGCCCTGCCCCGCCCCGCCCGGACAGCGCGCGGCACACCGATGCACTACAAGGTGTGCGAATATCGCGAGCATATTTTTTTCCCCCTTTCTTTTTATGCTGCACGAGTAACACTATTTGCACGGCAACTAGAGCGTGCTGATAAAGGGACACGACCAGAGCGTCGTGCACGCAGCTTGTCGCGCTGCGGGTGACGGCGGGGTGACGGTCGCGGGTGACTGGACGGACGGGCCGGCGCGTCGCGGCGCGCAGTGAGGTGAGGTCACACATCATTCATGATGGGTCGAGTCATGCGCCGAGTGCATCGGATGGGTCATTAATCCAATGAGGCCAATCACCGCTGCAGGAGGCGGTGACACGACTCGGCACGCGGCCCCCGCCCGAGCCCGCGCCTGCTGCAGCAGACCAGCAGGAGTGGGCGGGGCCGGCCGAGAGTCAACGTCCTGCCCAGCTGCACTGGCGCGGACCAGCAGGATGTGTGCGTTTGGTCCTAGTCTCCATTGCACTCCCTACAAGCTCGAGGGGGAAGTCACTTCGAAAAATCATTGCACGTCCCCAAAATAAGCGTTTGGAAAATTAACTAGGAGTACGTGCGGCAGGCACGGAGTTGCTGAGCCAATTGAGAGTTAAAAGAGATATACCCAACCCTACCCAACCCAACCCAACCGCCGTTTTGGCAGGCAATCCACAAGTCAGTCAGCCAGTCAGTCAATTACGGAGGAGGGGGGGGGGAGGGATAGAGGGCAGAGGGGGAGGAGAGGGACATCCTCCTCGCGCGCCGCAATTCAAACAACAGCATTTGCTGGCCGGCCCCCGCCCTGCAGGTAGGCGATGGCCAATGGCCAGGTAGCGCCAAATATGAGTGGTTTCCCCCCCCCCCCCCCCGAACCCCCTCCATTTTACCCCCACCCATCTAAGATCAGGGGGCAAGTATCATTTACATGTTTAGAAAGAATGCACCTGCATCACATGCTGACAGTCTCTTCCTCTCTCTTCCCCCTCCCCACCTCTCATTCCTTATCCTTCTGAATTAAGTTTGCCCTCAAACCAACTCACATGAATCCATAGTAAGCCAGAAATGGGTCACTTAGAATATGGTTTAAAAAGACATTGCAAGAAATATTGTAACAGAGGTCAGTAACTTTAAATACGATCAAGACATTCACAAAGACTCTGGACCTTTAAATGATGAGGCATATCTATTTTGAAATGAATGTCAGCTATTAAGGATAAAATTAAAACAATTGTACCATTTCAATGGTTACATGGCTATATATTAATAATAAGTATGAAGTTCAATGTTTTAGAAAGAATGTATTAACGTAAACACTCCTGGCATAACTAATATATTACAAGTACAGTCCCTCACCTAAATCCTATCCACAGTATCGCCCCTAATATTTGTAAGAGTCAAATCTTATTAAAATAACAATTTTTTCAAAGCTATCTTTTTCTCTATCAATGACTTAGTGGAGTGACCTTTTTTCAATCTGAATTCATAGGCAAAATGGATCAATGAGTATGTTTCGGGAAGCACATAATGTAGCTCAATCGGAAATTGTATCCCTGGGAAATACGGAGTAGGTTAGGAACAAAATGCTACAAAGTTTACCGAGGTAATACCCAAACTCTTTTCTTGGTTCTTGTTAGGTTTAAGAGTAGTAAGATTTAAATACTCAAACCACACTTTTATATATTATCTTTAGTAGAATGATGAGACACCAAATATTCAGTTTACGATTTACAGACTTATTATTCTTTTTTATTACAAATGCCTTTTGTCGTATGTCAAAAATGGGTGCACTTCCACTAATACAATTAAACATCCACACCGCACTAATGAAATTGTTCAGCTGGGGTTAACTTGTGGTGGCTCAATGACAAATCAAAACGCTGGGGAACCATGCAAGGATTCAAAACTAAAGTAAACGAAATATAAGGAAATCCTACTGCTGTTAGTAACTCTCACTTGTCAGGCCATGGGGTTACCTGATTTCAATACTCAGACCATACTGTTCACCGAACAGTTTCACAGCTTCACTGTAAACAACATTGTCTATGTTATAAAGTTATGTCAATCACTCACCTAGGAAGAACACAACCAAGTTGCATCGATACTGGCTGTCATTTCAGTAGTCCTTGACGTTCATTTCACAAATCCAACGAAATAAAAAATATTTTGAGGCACTATCCTTCTCACTCAACCCACAGACGTAGACAGAAACAAATCATTCGAACCCGCACTTCTACACAATGGCGACACCTAAAACTTCGTGCAGCGACGTATGCAACCTGAACAACGACTTTAAACCGCGAATTACGTTAATATTTTTCGATAACGTAAATGGCCGAGCCCGAGATGCACTCCGGGCGCGCCCGGGCGCGCCATGCGTGACTGAACTGGAACTGACTTGTTGACTGACGCTAAGTGGTTCCCGCGGCCACTAGGTGGCGCCACCTGTCAATTTCTTTAAAGTAATTTCCTTGCCAACCTTCGGGAAGTGAATTACAAATTCAACTTTTAAATATTTTTTTGAGATTTCAGGTATGGGGTAACGGATAAATACCAGAATCACTTTGATTGGGTTTAATAACGCACCACTTCATACACAGTCTTTGTCACCCACACACACCCAAGCCGGCCGGCGTCGCTGGCGTCCTCTCGCATGGGATCATGGGAGGGAAGGCCAAAGCTCCTGATTGGTTGATAGCTTTCAGTAAGATAAATATTCATGTAATTACAAATAATTACATATTACAGTTCACTGCAGGCTAGACCAAGACTAGTGTATGGGGAATTGAACATATCTCAAACCCTTAGATTGGGAAAGTTTTGAGAACAATTAAAGCGTTGAAATGAGTAAATTGCGAGACACTATCGCTTTTTAATGGGGCAAAAAAAAACGAAATAAAATGGAAAAATTCCGAAATAACGGTAAAAAATCAAACTTCAACAAAAAGTGGCAGAAATTTTTCTATAAAAATCAAAAGAAGAATTAAAAAATGTTTTGAAACATTTCAAAGTCAAGAATTATTTTTTTTTTGTATAGTGATCTCCTCCTCGTCAAGGCTCCACTTCTACATCGCAGCAAAGGTTTTTATTTCTTTTTTAAAAAAATATATTTGTACATGGCGAAACTGAAAATTTTGATACCTTGAGGCGATGTATGCCGGCCTGTCCATGTTATTGAGCGGCCCGTCACGGCACTGACACAACTTCACTCCACCCGTCGGGTGCGGAGTTGGCTGAGGTTAGGGTTTATCGCCTTATTGTTCACGGGGAGGCCGCCACGCCACGCCGTGGGAAGTGAACGCCGTGCCGAAATGAGTGACGCACGGCCGGCCACCAGGCGCGCGAGGCGAGGAGAGCAGCAGCAGGGCTCTCCTGATCGAATCGCACTGGAGGGCGTGGCGTGGGGTGGCGTGGTGGTGCGGGGCGGGGCGGGCGCGGGGCGGGGTGGGTCTGCGGCGCGAAGAGAGCGAGTGAGAACGCCCCGCGGGCCGCCAGGCCGTTCGACGCCCCGGCCGCCGTTCCACGTGTAAACAGAGACGCCCGTGACCTTGCGACAATGCGAGCGCACTCGCGGCTCACGCGGTGGCGCGGCGCGCCTGGGCGTGACGGGGTGGGGGCGGGGCGGGGGTGGGGCGTGGGTGGGGCGGGCCACCACCGCGGGCTCTCTTGCAGAAATCCAGCAAAGGCAGCATAACTGCGTCCGCACGCACTGCCGCCTGTCCCCGCTGCTCACACCCACGCACACGAGCCGGACATGGCCGGCCTGCCCCGCCCCGCCGCGGACCCTCCCCTCCGGTCCCTGCCGCGGGCGCGCGCTCGTGCGTGGCAGCGGCATACGGCACACCAGGACCTCGGCTGACGGCGTGCAGCGTTTCTCTTGGCACCGCACCGCACTGTAGCCAGCCCACCGGACCCGGACGCACTGGCGACGCGGGACTCCCTGGAAGGTAGGCAGCCGCGCGGCGTCACTGACGTGCGGGTCGGCCTATCCTGTCAGGGGCGCCGCCGGACCGCCCGATCTGAGGGGGAAAATACTCTGATTTTTGTGTACACATGTCCGTTTTTGTGAATTTTCGTGATTTTTATTTTTTTTATGAATTTTCACTGAAATTTCACCACTTTAATTATTGTCTATTTCCCTGAATTTTTCATATTTTTTTGTGAATTTTTCTGAATTTTTCTGAACTACAAAGTGTACAAAATTTTCAGGGTTTTCATTTCCCTTCGACGGTCCGATCACAGCAGAGCTGTTACAAGTACACCGTCGCGGGCGCGCGAGAGCAGGGTAGGGGGAGAGGTCCGCCAAAGCAATCCGCCCCGCCCCCTGCTTATTGCTGGTGGAAGTTGCTGGTCTGCTGGGCCGCACATCAGCGACTGAGTTTGGTAAATAACGAAAACCGCCCAGCCGGTAATGGGTGAGGGCTGCTCCCGGCCGGCGCGCCCTCAAGCAGTCAGGGCCAACAGCCCCTCCCGCTATTTATAGCCGAGAACTTTTCTCCCTCTCGGGGTGGGCCGGGGCGGGGCGGGGCGGGGCGGGGCGAGGGCCCATTCACTACAACACATCCGCGGTTCAGCTGCCGCGCTGCAGCTCACAGCGCTCGTCAAGTCCGTTGTCGTGTTTTTCATCTTTTTTTCCGCGGGGCAAAAGACGCGCGAAGTGTTTTCAATCCAGCAGCGCGGCTCGGCTCGGCACACAGCGATGCGGAGCTGGTGAGTGACGAGACGAGACGAGCGTGTAGGACGCCCCGTGTGACGGCCCTGGACCCGCCGGGCTGACATTGAGCCGCGGAGCTGCGCTGCGCCGCGCCGGTCGGTGGAGCCGCATCGCGTGATGGTCCGCCGGACCCGGGCCAGCAGACGAAAAAGTAAAAGTGGTCCGGCCGGAGGCCGTGCAGCACAGCGCGAGCGCAGAGCGCAGCCCTCGCTCCGCCCGCCCCGCCACCACACCCGAACCCGAGACAGACACTTTATTGCGTTGACACTGCGCTCCACCCACAGCAGCATCGACCTACCCGACCACACACCACCGTAAAACTTGCCCCCCTGCCCCCCGCGACCTTTGACCTTGACCCCCCCCCCTCGAATCAGCTGACCTGACCGACCGCTCAGCTGACTGCCGCCGCGGCTGACAGCCTGGTGCAGCGCCCTGGCTGCGGTGCGTGTCTGACCCTCCCTCTTTACTCCCCGCTCCCTCACCCCCTCCCTCTCTCCCGGCCGCCAAGTCAGCGAACCGATACTCGGCCAGGGTCAGCTCTACTCGCGGTGCGAGAGCGTCGCACCCAGCCGCGCCCCGCCACGCCCCGCCACGCCCCGCCACCGCACCCCACTGCACGCCTTGCTCCGCCGCTCAACTCTGCGCGGTGGTGGATGGGCCCGTGATGTAACCGAGATACACTGTCGAAATATCGGAATTCGATCGAAATCCATTCCATCTCTTCTTCGATGAGCTGACCGCGACGGCGCTAACCATTGCAGCAACTTGAGGCCCTTGGCCGACACCTGCGGCCCGAACGGGGTGTAGTTTGTACCGCTCACAGTAAAACTGATTTACTCGAGGGGTATCTCACCCTCTCCAATCGGTGTATACACCTTGAGTTACTCCAATCATTTTCCAATCACTAAACAGTCAAATAATTTTTCGACAAAATTCTATTTTTAAGCACCCTAAAATTGCAATAAATCGGATTGGTGCCAAAGATGTGTAGCTTTCTTGAGAGTTCGGTCAAATTTTCCTTCTAATCAGAATACAAACGCTCCAATCAGTGTACACCCATTTAAAAAGTGAAGTACCCCTCGGATTTACTGGATGTCTACGCTGTGGCCACAAGATTAGTAATTCCGTTATGAGCTGGAGGCTTGGCTGGAGGTGTGCGGTGCTGGTGCATCGCGGGCACGGCGTGAGTCAGTGCAGTGCAGCGCAGCGCGGGCCGAACAGGTCTGGCAGCAGCTATTTGCGGTGACATAACGTCGCAGCTCGGCCGCCGGACGGCCCGCCTGAGACCATTAACGACCATCAAACGACCGCGATGCCCGCGCCACTCATGAAATGCCTCTTTAAAAAATATTCTTGACGACGAAGTACGACTGAGGGTGCGATCTCCAACCAAAGCAGCGTGCAGCGCACCTCTGCGTCGCGTTGAGGTTGGAAGGGAAGCCCGGGGAAGCCTCTCTGAGCTGTCCCTGGACCCACAACGGGAAGGAGGCTTGTATGCGACACTGAGTCTGCGAAAAACTAATAAATGTTTGTCAAACATTCCGCATGGCCCCAGACCCCAGACAATCGGATGTGGCGACGCGTCCCCTGCCGCCTGCCCTGCAGTCAGCAACATTGAGACAATGAGCCTCGGCCGAGCCGGGCCGGGCAGTGGGTCAGCGCGCAGCATCTCACAACCAAACACCCCCGCTCTCACAACGCGACCGGTGCGCGGCGTTTGTATGGGATGAGAAACAGCGAGGAGCAGAGCGGGTGTGTTGGTTTCACCGCCTCCGCGCATAACGCAACTTATTGAGTCACTTTTCGGCACTTCACTTCCCACTGAGCAGAGCAGGCAGTAGTGCCGGGCTCGGCGGAGGGACCTGCCTGCTGCCGCCGCAGCGACGCAAAAGACGTCAAAGACGACGCCGGCGCCGGCCTGAAAGGTCTCGCGACCGCCCACTCACCGCCCGTATCGTCCGTCTCGCTCGCACGCAAACACACTCCCGCACTCTCTCTCTCTCTCTCACACTCACTCACGAGTGGCCTTGGCGGAGCTTCTCACATCACTTACGGCTCACCGCAACAGGCGCCCCCGGGGCCCACGGGCATCCACCACATGGCCCGCAGGGGCGCTTCCTGCTGCCGGTACGACGGCGCTGTTCGCGAACAAACACACTGGAAAAAAAAATGTATAGTTGAATATTCATGTCCTGAGCAGCGATTATAATTGCGCATCCTCCGCGAATAAAGGCCGGCTCTTCATCGGGAGGACGGCTCGCTCGGCTCGGCTCGAGGTGTAAGGTAGCGACGGGACGGAACAAGACACGGCGCCTCCGACCCGGAGTAACGACGCGCACTCTCGAATTTGGATCCCAGTCTATTGTGTGCCGAGATGGAGCGATACAAGAGTTATATGGAGGGGCTTTTAACTGTGGGCAAGGTCAGCGCGACCGGGCGGGGCGGCGTGGGTCTCGTTAGCACATACTACCGCAGGTAAGGGGGGAGGGTCTATGGGTGCGGTAGGGAAATGAGACAGCAATCATAAAATCGAGTGTCTTGTCTTGTAGGCGAAGGCGGGGCGCGGGCCAGTCAGCCGCTGCATCGGCTCTCTCTCTATATACAGCCATTAGCGTCCCCGAGACAAAAAGATTGCCGGTGGGTGCGCGTGGTGCAGGGCGGGGTGGGGATATGGAACGCGACCAGACGGTGCACGCTGCGGAATGGACAACGATTGCTGGGGTACCTAGGGCCAGCACCTCGTAAGGGCTCGTTAGCTCTTCCACACCTTCGTCGTACGTTTTCTTTTAAATTATTTTTATATATAAATCTATTTATAAAGGCTTAAGCTTATTTATAAAGGTTTATAAGCCTATGTATTATTTTCGATTTTCATCGCGCGTCTCGGCATGTGAATTGAGACGTAACGAAGGGGTCAGCGCCTCCTCGCCCCGCCCGGCCCATTAGCCTGGAGTTGGAGCGACCCGTAACAACCTGGACAGTAGTTAGCGCCGCAGGACAGGGCAGGATTGTGGAAACCAAACAACATAATTTTCCAACGAAAATCAACGTGCTCCCCTCAGGACGCCGGCGCACGTTCCCTTTAAAGTGTCCGATGCGGCCGCCGTCAATCACCCATGGAATGCCTATCACCAGGACTCTCTCCGCGGTCGCCTTCACGGTGCCCAGCTCCGGGCCCGGGACCCGGCCCCAAAGCCCCGGGGCGGGGGGCGCGCCGCCCGCGGACAGACAGCCGGGGCATAAAGTTTGATGATGCACACGCCGCGCTTACGTGTGTTATATTGAGGCTGGGCGCGCCGCGCGGCGTAAGGATGAGAACAGGTACATCGGGGAGATCGAGGGGGAAACAACTCTGATATAATCCTGTGTATTTTCCAAAAAAAAACTGACTTTTTTCTGTACTGTTCTTACTTTTCCTGAATTTCTCTTAATTTTCCTGCATTTTCCTGAATTTTCATGATATTTTTTTTTTCTGGATTACGTATTACGAGGTGTACAAAAAATAGAGAGTTGTTTCCCCTTCGGGATATACGGCGAATGAAAGAAGCGGCGCTTGTACAAAGTCTCGTTTTTTTTTCTTGCCCGCACGACACTCAGGAGGCTGGGCACAGTATACTTATCTTCGTGTCCGCGCGGTGGTCGCATAGGTCGCGAGTGACCACATCCTGGGCCCACAACACGTCGCCCCGCCCCTGTCAAGCTCTGGCGCCGCGGCCTTGGCCATGACGGGGGGGGGGGGGGCGTAACGCGCGCAGCGCTCGAGGCAGCAGCGCTTCCCACGCGGTAACGCTGTGCGTGATTAAGCACGCCCGTGATGGATAGCGTAACGTCTCGGCGGGAGGGGCGGCCCCCGAGCCTGAGCGCTCCCGGAGAGGACCGCCGCAGGCGAGTGCTGCCCTCCGGGGCCGCGCCTAGTTATTGATTGGGAGCTCACCTCCGCCGCATCGCTCCTCACTACGCAGCGCTCACCGTGCTCCGCTCACATGCGGTGCTCGCCGACAGCGCTCGCCGGCAGCGATCACCAGCAGCGCTCGCCGCACTCCCGCGCGGTACATAACACGCCCCGCGAATCCCTTCATCGATAGATACACAGTGGCTTGTCATGCTGACGTCGGCACGTGCCGCCCCGCCCCGCCACGCCCCGCTGTGCCCCACCACGAACCGCCCCGCGAGTCGCGCGGCTGGCTGCCAAGACTGGTTTGGTTGGTAGGCCCGCCCGAACGTTACCGCTGCGTCGGCACCGCGGCAGTGCAACGGGGGTGTAGCTCAGATGGTAGAGCGCTCGCTTAGCATGCGAGAGGTACGGGGATCGATACCCCGCACCTCCACTTTTCGCCGTGTCAAGTACTTTCTTTGATTTCTCAGTGATGCCTATTTTGCGCCGTGCACTTGACCCTGACATCTCGAGAGCCATACCGCTCGGTAAAATGGTAGCTCTGTCTGCTGCAGCTGGCTCGCGCCGGCCATAGGCCAGGTCACGCCTCCCCCGCGGCCGCCTTGCCTTTTCCCACACTCTATCGAACCCATTTCCGCATGCCTAGCTGGCGGCGGTGAGCTGAGCCGTGCTGAGCCGTGCTGAGCTAGGCTCAGCTAGCCGCGCGGGTCGCGGGTCCGGTCGTGGGCGGGTCCGGGCCGGGCCCCGGGCCAGCACCACGCCCCCGGAGACCCCTGGCCTGGCCGGTTAACCCTGGCCCGGCCACGCCCGGGTGTTGCCGCGTGCCAGTGCAGCGTGCCAGCAGCTGCGGCAGCAGCAACAAGCACCCCTCCTCGCACCCCGCGGGCCCGTGCCGGCCCGGCTACGCTAGCCGCGTTCAGCCACAACGTTTAGTTCTCAATCTCAATACTGATTTATCGATAGGGATTTTTCTCTTGCCGTTTCCCAACAGCGCACCACACGACAAACGGCAGCACGCCGCCGCCGAGCCGAGAGCGCCTGTGTTGTGCGCAGAGCTGCGCGGCGCAAGGAGGGGGGAGGGGGCCTCTAAGGTGCTAACAGTGCACCCCTTTACTTGCGCGCGGGGCTGGGAAACATGTAGGTATATGTATATGTAGCACTGACCTGTAGGGTGATCCCGCACTACACACTGGAAATCCAAGTGTACGAATGTCGCACACCTGCAGGTGAGCAAATGTATGTCGCACACTTGCAGGTGAGCGAACGACCATTCGCACACTTGTAGGTGTGCAAATGACCATTCAATCACTTGTAGGTGTGTGAATGACTATTCGTACACTTGCAGGTGAGCGAATGGCCATTCGTACACTTGCTGAAACCCATGGAAAGGCCGGGCTTTCTAGGTGTGCGAATCGATATTCGCTCACCTACTAGTGTGTGAATGGTCATTCACACACCTGCAAGTGTACGAAAATTCATTCACACACCTACAAGTGTGCGAATGGTTTTTCGCTCACCTGCAAGTGTGCGACAAACATTCACTCACCTGCAGGTGTGCAACATTCGTACACTTTGATTTCCAGAGCACTGGTTTCGTCGCTATCTCCTCCTTGCACTCATTGGGCACGGCCATAATAAGGAGCGAGAGAGAGGAAACTACAAAACGGTGTTCAGAATCGCCTTGCAGAGGTGTTCTTTTTCGAGGGCGGGGCGCGGGGCGCGCGTGGGGCGTGGGCGGCGATGGACGTGTGCACCCCGCCGCGCTGCCCTTCCGCCCGGTCGCCTCACCGCACCCGGTAGTGCTGAGGCTGCTGAGCGCCCCTCCCCGCCCCGCCCCGCGACACCCACGCCGCCCTGCAGAGCCCTGCACGGCCCTGCACGGCTCGGCCAGGGGTTAGAGTTCGCACCGTGTGCAGTGCGCCGCTTGCACAACGCGCCCAGCCCAGCGCCGCCCTGGCCCGGCCCGGCGCGGCCAGGTCTGGGCCTCGGGCAGATACCTCCATCTGCCCTTCTCGACTCGGGCGCGGGCGCGCGGGGCCGGGCGCCGGGCGGGCAGGGCCGCCGCCGTAGCGTGACCATGCAAAATAACACTTGAGGCCAAGCGTCTTTTCTTTTTCTGCTTCGATAGAGCATTTGCTGGCAGTTTCCCTATTTGACATGTGGGGTGAGTGCCCTATTACTGAGCGGCTCGGCCGGCCGGCCACGAGAGGAAACCAGGTCGATTGCGAGTCAGTCCCAGTCAGAAGCGGTTCATCGATTCGATGACAAGCTGAGGTAAATAATTTTCGTCGCTACGTAGACAAATATACATCGATTATGGCCCTTAATCGAATAATTTATCCGATTAAAAATCGATATTATAGATTCTAAATTTAAATTGAGTTTAATTCTGGCATCGATGAAATTTTGAAATATCGATGTCGAATCGACATCCCTCGTATCACTGAATCATCTGTAGTCGGGAGCACACCATCTCCGCTGCGGGCCGCGCGCCGAGGGCGCAGGGGTAGGGTAGGCTATCCCGCCGGGCAGGCGTGTCCAGCGGGGCGGCCTACCCATCACCTCACAGGGGCTCCGACCCGCGGGTGCGCGTTGTCGTCACGTTGTCACTCGGGACGGGACCCGGGCCGGGCCGGTCTGGATGACGCAAGGCGGGGCGGGCGGAGCGCGGAGCGGGCGCCGCTCATGCCGCCGGTCCTGGCTGAGGTCAGGGTCTCCCGAGTGCCCCACGCCCCGCCCCGCCCCGCCAGAGCTGCTCCGGCTGCTGCTGCTACACGGTAGGGTGGGGTGGGGTGGGGCGTGGCGGGCTGCACTCTACTCCCGCCGCTCCCGAGGTTTGGTTCATCAGTATGCAGCGAGGTTGGGTCACCTGCCCGCAGCGCAGCGGCGGCGGCGGCCGCGGGGGGAAAAAGTAGTGTGTGATGAAAATATTCCCCAGCGTCCCCGTAAGTTTGTACCCGCCTCGCCCCGCGCCACACACGCCTTCACTTTCTCCTGGCCGGGCCGGGCCTACGTCCTCGTAATCCGTGGGGAATGGTTTCCACTCCCTACGCGACGCGGCACCCTTAGTCTGCACTGCGCGAAAGAGTGACGTGCCGCCGCGGAGCGAACAGTAACGTGCTTTCCTAAATAATGTCCGCCGACGCCAAAAACGGTAATACAGGCCAGAGCGGCTGAAACTGGCGAGGAGTGTCGAGTATCCATAAACACTATGCACGCGTGGACACTCACTCACAGGATTTGTCACTGGCCTCCTCCGCGAGCCTTAAGGGAGGGAGGCGCGCAGACCTGGACACGAGGGGCGAGGGGTCCCTCACTCGCCAATTCTTTGTACACTTGCCCGAGCCCAACTCGCGTTCATCTCGCGTTCAACTCGCGAAAACTCGCTTCAACTCGCGTTCAACTCGCAAAAACTCACGTCAACTCACGAAAAAGTTGCGTTCGAATCGCGAAAAATTGGGCTCAACTCGCGAAAACTCGCGCCCAACTCGTGAAAATGTATCAACTCGCCAACTCGTTGTACACCTATTTTGGGAGTGGGAGACCCCTCGCCTGGACCCTAAACTGACCAGGTCCAGCGCTCGCGTGGTTCTTTAAACGTCATAGCGATCTTTCAAATCGCCACACTATCGACCGGGCCAACACTCCTTGCTGACGCAAAGGTGCTGGCTGGTCCCCACGCACGACCTGCAGGGCCGCCCCCTGGCAACCCCCCGCCCCCCGACCTCAGCACTTCGGCCAAAGCCGGCTCTAGCTTCCGCAACGCCCCGCAGGGGCACGCCACGCCACGAGGAAGAGAATAGTGTCAACGCGGCGGTAAAAACTACACCCCGGGCCCGGGCGTGTATACGGGTCGCCGCGGGCCGGGCCGCGCAGGTCGTCCGCTCCCACTCCCCGCTGCCTCAGCGCTCTGGACGCGCGCTTTATTGCCGTATTCCAGGAACTCTATCCGCAGGTGCACCCACACTCGCGCGCGCGCGCACACACACACACACACACACACACACACACACACACACACTCACGCAAACATGCACGACGACGGTCTTTAGCCCGGGGCGCGGCGGCGCTGCCAAGGGCACGGCCCGACGCGAGCGCCCCGTTTTCCGCCACGACAGCCCGATAAAGCGCGTGGGTGTGGTTGGCGGAGCCGGCCGCGCGCGGAACTGTCCGGGATGGCCTGGGGAGCACGCCGGGCCGGACGCCTTTCGGAAACCCGAAGCTATAGAGTTAACTCGCATGCGCGCGGGGGCGGGGAAAGGGGGGGGGGCGCAATGTGCCTTTCCTCATTGCTCAGTGCGCGCGAGGGCGCCGACATCACCAAGACAATCACCATTATCGTCGTGTAGTACCATTATCTGCGGCTTTCCAGGAAAACACTTACTTGTGCCTCGCTAGCGCGGCCTCTGGTGTCATCCTCGTAAAAGCCATCTGCCTCGTTCCAACCCGCAGTAACTCACCGCGAGCGAACTCCGCCGCTCCGGGCCGGACCGGCGTGGCGCGGCGTGGCGTGCGGTGCGGTCAGCGCGGCCTTCGCTCACTAGTAGTGTCCTGTACCGCTGCCGAGTCCTGAGTCAGCCATCACCTTGGTATATGGAGAACTGCGCCGACGCGAGGAGAGGAGATGCAAGGATCGCAAGGTGCCCGGATGACTCCTACCGGGAGAGTGTAGGAGCGTGTTTGTTCCCCTGTACAAACAAGGTGGAACACTTGAGCCCCCTCTGTTTGGGGTCCAGATCCCCTTGGTTATTGTACCCCCCCCCCTCCCATCAACTCTAACCCCAGGGTAAAACAGGCACTAATAAGGGGGGTGGCGGGGGGGGACGATCGCCCCCCCTGTCACCTCATGGATCCGCCTGAAGGTAGGCAATTTGAGCTACAGACCCCCTGAATGTAGGCAACTTTCGATACATCGCCCCCCTCCGCCCCCCCTTATTACGTGCCAGGGGTAAAAGTACCACAGGAGATCATGTACCCATGTGAGGGGGGGGTGCAATTATCACGGGATAATTGTTCCCCCTGTGTCTACTTATCACGGTTGAACCATCGTCATCCCACCCCCACCCCCTACCCTGTACTGGGGGTACAAAAATGCGGGTACAATAAATATCCTGGGGTATTTGTACCATCGGGATCGAGTTGGGGGTACTATTGCCTCAGGGGATTTGTACCCCCTCACAAAGGATGCGATGTCTTACCGCGTCCTAGCAGCACTAGCGGGCCAGCGGAGCGGCCGGCCTAGAGCTGAGGAAGGCTCGGCGCCCGCGGCAGGCCTGCGCATAGGAAGAGCACATAGCCTTGTTGCTATACCAGCTGCACCATACGCCTCCCTTCCCTTCCCTTACATCCGCGCCAATGTCAACACGAGAAAAAGAAAACGAACAGAGTTATAGTACACAGCAGGACATGCACGTCAGAGACCAGCGGAAAGCTTTTGCACCGCGGGCACTGAATATGTGGGCTCATTTTGTTTTCACGGCGAGGGCGCCGCTCTGAATTAAGTTGCCGTGGAGGAGCGGAGCAGCAAGGGGCGTGTGGCGCGGAGGAGGAGGAGGCGGTGGGGGTGGGGCGTGCTGTGATCACACTCATTAAGCGCGTTGCTGCTCGGACCGCCCCGCCCCGCCCCGCCCCGCCCCAGACCAGGTGGCACACACAGGTGGCGCGCCAACATTCCGCGCGGCGTGGCGTGGCGTAGCTCCCCAGCGCACCGCGGTGCTCTTTGTGGTGATCAACAGAGGAGGCCGTGGGCTGTGGCTGCTGGCCGGCACTTGCGGCCCGATGTTTCAAAAGGGGTTTTCTGCTGGGAGACGGCGGGGACGTGGAGGGCGGCGGGGTAGGGTGCTCGACAGGGCGCGATGTTACGAGCGGCGGGCTCAAACTGACGTCACTCGTCCATTCAAAAACCGCGAGAAAGAAAACAAAATGAAGCTCTTTGGACGCGCGCGGTGCGGCGTCTCGTCTATAATACTCATTTAGGCAGCCAGACGCCAGAGCCGGGCCGGGCCGGGCCATGCCAGGTTTGCATCACTCATGACGTGCACGGGCGCACGCCGCACCAAGGGCGTCGTCGCGGGCCGCCGCCGCACCCGGTGCCACCCCGGCAGGTGGGCCAAAAGCGCAGGGTCAAAGCCGAGGGGGAAACAACTCTGAATTTTGGTTTTCAAATTTTTTGAAATTTTGATTCTTATTGAATTTTTTTGACTTTTTGCATGAATTTCACCTAAGGCTTAGTAATTTTTTTCTAAATTTCTCTGAATTTTCCTGAATTTTTCTAAATGTTTCTATTTTTTCTGAATTTTTCGGAATATTTCTAAATTACAAGGTGTACAAAAATTTCAGAGTTGTTTCCCCCTCAGCCAAAGTCCCGGACAGAACGTCCCTCTGCACGTCGGGGTGCCAGGCAAGCGGAATCGTACAAAGTTCCTTGGGCACAAATCCACACGGGGGCACGCAAACATACTCCTATTCACCTGTCCTCGAAGTGCGTACTCGCGTTCCAGCCGCGCACTGGCCCGGCCCGGCTTTCAGGGCGAACGAGACGGCACAGTACCATGGAGCCCCACCAACCACACACCTCACCCGGCTTGACTCACCTGTCTGTTGTAATCCAAGATTCGAGTCCTCAGCGGCTGCAGCTGGTCAGGGCAGGGCAGGGCAGGGCAATGAGGCCGCATGACGGCCGCACCGTACCGTCGCCGTTGCTGCCCCAAGTCGCTCACAATCGTAGCTTTCTGCTGGGTGCCAGCGGGACGCGGGGCAGGGCACGGGCGGGGCTCAAGGAACTGAAGGCTTCTCGAGACGATTACTTGTCGTTTCCTCTCAGGAACATGCGAAAACCATTTCTCGGTTGTCGCGCTGAATATTGCTTCTCGTCGCGGCCCCGAGCTCCTGCCGGTCCACGGGCGCCATCACCAGGCCACTGGGCCGGCAAGGGAAGTCACTGGGAATGGGAAGGTCGGCATTTACGGCCTTGATGGGACGACAAGATCATAGAACCGAATTTACTACCCGCCAGATTTACTGGTGCTTAGGCCGCGACCTTTCCCAACGAGGCGGAAGGCACAGCTTCGGTAGCCGAGCGTCTTCCTGGAGCTCCTTGCGGGCGGGAGCCCTGTAAGTAGGGCATCAACAACGACGTGTGACGCGCGCGGAGGTCACGCTCGCGAGTGCGGCGCAGACATCGAGTGCCGCGTGATGTGCTCCTCGATGAGGCTCGCACTGGGCTGGTGCTGGGCCCCGTCATGCGGGGTTCTCTGCCCTCGTCTCAAGTTGGCCCGCGCCGCCCTTTGTGTCCGCAGGTTCCAACGCGGCGGGCGCGGCTGAGCCCGGCCCCGGCCCCGGCCTCGTCCCCGGGCCCCGGTAAGATGCGCCGCGGCCCCCGGGGCCCCCGGGGCTGCTCGCTGGCGGGCGTGACGCTGCTGGCCGCCGCACTGGGCGCAGTGCTGCTGTTGTGCTCCGCGACCGCCGCCGCCGCCTCCTCGCTGCACACGGGCGCGGCCATCAACGTCTTCAGCCGCTACGGCTACTTTGCCATCTCCATGCGGGTGGTGCCCAGGAACGAGACGGACCGCTGGATCTTCCGGGAGCCTAGCGTCAACGTCTTCAAGAACATCACGGCCCTGCCGCCGCGGTCGCCGAGGTGAGTTTTCTTTACGCCCGCGCTCAGCAGGCGACTTGACGACAGAGAGCCATGTGAAATGAGTAATGGAATTCTGGGTCTTCTTCTGCGGTGCAGCGCGGCTGCCAGGCACAATGGCAGGGTGCCGGTGTTCGAGGGCGACTTCCACATGGAGTTCTGCGACAACCTCCGACAGCTGCTGCAGGCGTACTTCCGCGACTTCCAGGTGGAGCGGCTGGAGCGGCCCTGGTCGGCGTTCACGGCGTCCTGGTCGCGCAACGCCATGGCAAAGCACCTGGGCCTCAACGCCACGTACGTCGCCGGCTCGCACTGCTACGTCCTGGTGAGTACGCGCTCAGCCGAGGTCTACGATCATCACCTTGAGATCTGTAATGTTTAAAAATAAGAAGTGACAAGCTACAAAAGTAATAATGTAAACGGGGGTAACTTTGTCCACCCACTAAAACTTTGTTTAAAATGCTAAATGGCAATTGAAACAAATTTTTAGGGATACGCCAAAGTTACCCCCCACCCCTAAGATATGTTTAAAATGCTAGGTAGCATTTTAGACAAACTTTCAGGGGGTGGACAGAGTTACCCCGGTGGGCCAAAGTTACCTCCGTTTACGGTACTCATCCGCTCTGTCCCCAGGTGCGGGTCGCCCGCCACAGAGAGAGCGGTCGCATGGCCCCGGCGCAGCCCGGGGTGCCCGTCGAGGACTTCGTGGCCAAGGACCGGGACCTGGTGGTGCCCGGCGACACGGAGTCGGTCGTGGAGTGGGTCAAGAGTTTTGGGAGCCACTACGTAGCGTCCTACGTCACGGGCAACTCGTTATACCAGGTATGCCCCTAGAAAGAGTGTAACGTGTTGAATTCATTACCTCATGAAAATAAACTGGATCGGCGACTAGCTCACTAAAGTCGGAAAGGGAGGGGGTGGGTTTCGACACAAAATTTACAAAGGGCGCCAAGGGCCAAAGCCCTGATCATGAACGAAACCTGATGTAACAGCCATTATCATCAGTTTAATATATTTGGAAAACATGGCGAAAAGGCGCAAAGGCACAATAAACACTAATAACTTTTCGGTGACGCTTGAAAACAAGGTTAGGAAGGCCTACAAAACTGTTAGTTAAGTTACACATTTACGTACCTCAAATCCGGACAAGCCGACACACATTTAACCTTTCGCATGAACACGAAACACACAAAAGGGGCATATTTCTTTTTCCGGTCAGTGGTTTGTTATGTTATGGTACTGTAGTATTAAATATAGTTAGAAATCACAAGTTTGCTTGAAAATTCGCCCTTTAAGTAAAGATTCTAATGCCACTTCCGGAGTTCTTGTTCTTCTAATTTGTACTCGACAGGTTGTCAATTCAAACTTACACATGCTTGCACTCGTCAAACGTGTAAAAAACCGACCGACCTGGCCGGCCGAGCAGCTGGGATCAGGAGGGGAAAAGGGGGGGGGAGTGGGAGGGGAAAAGGGTGCAGTGCAGACAACCGACGATACACCGACACTCAGGCAGCGCCATGCATCGGCAATCCGAGGCAGAGCGTGCAAAGGGTGGCCTATGCTCCAGGCGTCAGTGCCGGAACGGGCACACACACAAGTAACGCGAACCGTCACAAGAGATTGACCGCCGTGTGTCGCCCCATCCTCTGTCCTCTTTAACGCCTCCACCCTGCCCTACAGGTGTTCGTGTACACGCCGCACATCTACCGGCGCATCAAGGAGCGCCTCAAGACCCAGGGCGTGGCCGCGCTGTCCGCCGTCGAGCTGGCCAGCTACTTCAGCCCGTGGTACGCGGAGCACATGGGCCGCATCCAGTCCGCGTCGGGCAACTACACGGTGGAGGCGTGGGCCGCGAGCCAGCTCCGCGTCAACTTCTACTTCTTCGCGTACCCGAGCCTCATCAAGTTGCACGGCGACGTCGGCCTGCTCAAAACCCTGGACGGCCTGCTGCAGAACGAGGCCGTGCTGCAGCTGGACCTGCGCACCCTGGCGCCCGTGTTCCAGAGTCCGGAGCGGCGGCACTGGTTCAACGAGGTCGTAGACAACCAGCTCAAGCTGTGGGAGGTCAACATGTCGTGAAGCGCCTGGTGTCACCGTGAGCACCACGTCACCATCCTCGTCTCCGTTCCCTCCCCTCCCGACCACGCCACTCGGTGCCAGGGAGTCGTGACCAGGGTCCGGCGGGGAGGAGGGAAGCACGAAATGGGGCAGCAGCTGTGGCCGTAAGGAGGAACAAATCACGTGTCCTCTGTCTCGATCGAGTCATACACTTACCTGGCCGAAGCCGAAACGGCCCCTGCGAGGAGGCCCTTTTTCGCCTTGAACCCCTCCGCTCCGACCCAGCGTCCGAGCTGCCCGGGACGAGTCCGGGTCCGGGACAATCAGCTCAAGATGTGAGAGAGGCCGACTGCCTCACCTCACCTCTCGACCTTTCTTCTCTAGTCTGCAATAAACTTCCCTGGGGCGGCCCGGCCGCCTTCTTCTGAGTGCTGTGCCAGTCGCACACCCCCTCCCTGTGGAATCTTGAATACAGGGTTCCCCCAGTCATTCGACTAATGTATGTACATAATACAGTGCACCTAATTCTCTTTTCTAAAGAAAAAAAATTAAAATAAATATGGTGTATCTTTAATTCAGTGTAATATTACTCGTACTGATTTTTATAATTCCAGTGATGATTTTAGGTATGAAATTTTAGTCTGTGTTGTGTTTGTAATGTGTCCTTTATTCTTCTGAGCTGTTTCCTCATTTTTTTCGGCTGTGCATAGCTATAGCTTGAGATGGATACTATATTAACATGAAAACAAAAATGTTTGCTGCGACAAGCCTTTTTGTGGGTATTTGGAGAATACATGAGGAAGAAAGCAGTGCCTAAACAGACAAAGGATAACATATAAAATAAATCAATTAAAACAGCATCAAAATAGCAGTCTTACCTCTGCAATTTTGTTACTCCACAGATTTCCAGTGACTGCTGTCATCATAGTACATATTTTCACTGGAAGAAAGTATTACTTCTGTCCATGTTTTAGGTATTCCATAAGATGTATAATATTTATGTAAGTATTGTACATATCTTAGAATTTTGTAGGTGATTTCTCCATGGTCCAATGTTATTTGATAA
Organism: Frankliniella fusca; assembly: GCA_029379305.1. NCBI lineage: Eukaryota > Metazoa > Arthropoda > Insecta > Thysanoptera > Thripidae > Frankliniella > Frankliniella fusca. Next base: position 109,340 of record JAHWGI010001191.1, read on the forward strand.
GCTCCCTGTGATAGATCTTCCAAATGCCTCTTGAGTTGTGTGCATCTTGAGAACTGGGCCCTAACTAAACTCAAGCCCTACAACACACTTAAGATCCTAATTTTACTTTCATCTTGTATGCAAAGCATGAGGCATGAAGAGGATCTATATATATTTATGTGATGTAGACTATGAGGTCAACCTTTCTCTACTATAAGCAATAAGTTCTATCTTGCATGTTGGGATTTGAACAATGTGTACAGAAAAAGAATCAATGGGTACAGATTTAATTTTTGACAATCTTTCATAATAACCAGTAAATAGATGGTATGTAGCTTAAATTGTTATGAGAAGTAGTAATATTACAAACTCAGTAGAAAATGTTACAAAGCTGAACCTTCCAAACTACTGCAGTCTCTCTTAAATTGAAAACTGAGGAGTCCCATCTTAAAAAGCTGATCAGGTTAAAACCAGAGGCATTTGAATATGAATAAACAAATATAGTTTAAACTGACAGATTGGGAACTTGTACATTTGCTTTTTTCTATGACACTGTTTATGATTTGGATTTTTGGTATTTGCAAATTACAACATAAAACACTCGGGAAAACAAAATGCAGAATTAAAGATGACAAAGAGTATTTTGGATCATTCCTGGTTAAAGATATAGATGAGAATCATAAAAGACATTTGGGCAGAACAGTTTTCAATGGAAAAATTTTTCAGACAAACAAAATAAATATTGCACATGTGAATAATAATTCGAGTGTTACCATTTCCAAAGATGAATGTTATGTTAATTCAAGAAAAAGAGTGCCTTAATTTTAAATGAGTCATTTCATACTATAGGTTATTGTAGGAGGTTGACAAATTTTGTCTGGATACTATTTAAGACTTTAGGTATTGTACAGCATGAGGCTTTAAGTACAAAGACTTGAAACATGGGTTTGTCTGTAGCTGAGGAGAAATAAGTAAAGATTTGTGTAAGGACACATCTAATTACCTCATAATAACTTTACAATTGATTTCAAAAGCATTGTTCCTTAAAGATTAAAAAAAGAAATAAAAAGGTAAAGAGAAAAAATTATGTTGGCACTGAAGGTTCCTCAATCCATTACATAAATGGATAGACACATCTAAATAAAAATAAGTCTCTCCACTTCCAGATAAAATTCAAATTTTACGTTCAAAAAGATCCTATTTTGAAAATAACTTTTCCTCTGCACATCTACAGTACCCCAATAGCAATTCACAGAAAAGAATCACATTCTACGCAAGAAAGGAATAATATATTCTTACACTAATACCACTTCTTTAGTGGTAAATTTATTAAAATAAATCCATTAATAATGGTCATAGAATGAGATTAAGCCAAAGTTCGAATTTCCTGGACCCAAGATAATGGGCACAACACAATAACCCAATGTAACACGTGATGTTATGACTTAGATTGAAATGATTACTCTAGAAGAATCGCAACTTAGACAAACCTTAGACAGTTGACACGTAATCTTGAAAAAACTTACATCAAGAACATTTAAAATAAATAGTTACTAACAAAGTTTAGTTGTATTGAGTCCTACCTCGAATTCCATTCAGAGATCGTGTTAGACTGTGCCTCTCCTCACCAACCAACACAGTTAATCACAGACAATAATGTTAATCACAGAGCTGACCATCAAGTCATATTAATCTAGAAGTGAGTCCTGATGATAAAAGATATAAGTTACGTTATGATGTATAGTAATTTACAAACCAAACAGCTACAGAAGTACGTAATTTGCATGATTGGAATGTGGGTCCGTTTCACATGATGATTGTAAAATTCTCAGTCTGGCTTGTTGAAGGTGGATAGGGTGATTCCAGCTTCACAGTCTGGCCCAAGTTTCTTTCCATTCACAACTAACATCAAAGGAGAATTTACTCTCACTGATCCAAACTTATATTCCTTTAAAAGATAATAACAATAGATAGATAAAATGCCATGAGAATCACAAAATTTTGGGTTTTAATAAAGCAAAGAACTAAAAATACTCTTACTTTTTCTTTGTGAGAGACATGTTTCTGGAAGAAATAAGGCTCGGGTATGGCAACAGCGTCACCGATGATCACACCTTTGCCTTCAGCAAGGTTATACACTGAAACTGCCACGGTATTCTGTTGTTTGTCAGTTAGGCAAAATAAACTGTTGAGAAAACCAAAAAAGAAAACAGAAAAATTAAGATATTGAAGGTTAATGAGCAGTTGGACACTTGAAGTGTTAAATTATTTACTTTTACTCACAATGGAACCCCATCATCATGACGAACGTGGCAGACAACTCTACCCAACACCACTTTACCTTTATTGACACAACCAGGAGTCAGCTCGGTTAATGGGCAAAGCGACATATTTAAATCTTTGAAATTTTCTTTGTAGGGACCTAAAAGGTCAGGAGACAGGCTCTAGAAGATAGGGAAATGAACCAGATTTAAAATTTAGACTGTAACTTTAAGTATTTGTTGCAGGAATAAACCTTTACTATACCTTCAACATCCCTTGAAGTTTTTTTCCACCAACTTTCCCTTTCTTCTGTACCATCTCATGAATTTTACCAAGATAACTAATAAGATCTTCCAATTTCTGGGCAGCACTTTCCCAAGTAGGATCTAAGGAACATGCATGAGTGAATGCTTCTAATGCCTTACTGTAATCTTCATCATATTTTAAGGTCTGAAAAACAATTTTGGTACATTAAACTATTTAAAATATACACAGATATTCAAAATCTGGATAGATATGAAAACTTACAATTCCTTTGTTGTAATGAAATTCGGCAGTGCTTCTAGTGATTGGATCCTTTTCCTGGATAATATTGATTTTTAGATATATGTAAACAATTTAGACAGGAATTTGCACAATAAAGAAAATAAAGATATTACTCACAGCCCAGGCATATGCTGCCAAGGCAGATTTGAGGAAGAGGGGGTTTTGGGCCACATTAAAAAATTCTGAAAGATGTGCATTAGCAAGAATAGCCCATGATGTCCCATCTTCAAAATCATGAGCAACTGCCTCTTTAGCCACTTTTACGCCAAGTTCAACTAATCGCTGGCGTTCTTCTGTTGTTTTAGCCCTTGATGCTTCATCTCTATACGTGATGGACAAGCTTCGTAGAGACACTCTATTACGGGCCTGCGAATTTTTTTTTAACATTTTCAAAACAGATTTAGCATTTATTTCATCAGAGCAAGATTAGTTAAAGTACCATAAAACTTACGTGAGAAAGAGCATTCTCAAAGCAATTCATTGCATCTCTTGTCTTTCCCCGTTTCCAGAAACATTCACCTAGTTCATTCCATGCATTAACTAGCCCGGGGTTGAGTTTTAAGGCTCTGGAAAGACACTCCTCTGCTTCAGGATTAACATCCGACATTACATTCAGAGTCCTACCTAACAAGAAGAGGTATTTTGCTTTGTCCGATTTGTCAGCTTGACCTGAAATTAGACCAAAAATTCGAAATAACATGCATTTGGAAAGTAAACCATGTGTAGAGGCCAAAAATATTCGGTGGTAAACCTTTCAGTTCTGTAAACAATTGCAGTGTTTCATCCATTTTCTCTTTGAGTAAATCATTTTTCTTGCAGGCTTCATCAATGGAATGAGTTTCAAAAAAAAAGTCTCGAAAATGATATAATTGTTCCACAGCAATCTACAATGGAAAAGAAGAAGAAGAGAGTCAGTTCATACTTGTGATACTAACACACATGACTTAATGCATGAAAATAGCAGTATTTTGATGATGATTAAAACTTACCTCTAGTTTCTCAAGGGATGAATCTGTTACAAGTGGCTCTTGGCCTTCATCTCTGGTCAAAGCGGCCATCACCAATGAATGTGTTTTTCAGCAATCTTTGATTCAACAACTAAATCTAAGTCTGAAATCATAACAAACGCGGTTCCCCTGATGTCAAATCATTTCAATAACCTGTAAAAAAATGAATGGTCAACGTGTTGAGCTCCAGAGGCTTCGACAGAGTATTTCTGTCCCAAGTCCACGACGCAGATCACTATTTAGCGTACCAAGTATGTCATATTGAATTATGCAGCAGGACCAGACACAAAACTTTTGTCCCGCAAAACTGTCAAAAATTACTACACTTAAAATATGACGTCCATCTTTAATCCATCAACCACAATTGTCACATTCAATGGTAAAAATTTCTCATACTAACACTCATATTCAGATTGAAACATGGGAGGTGAAGTGAAGAACACCAAAAAGAAACCGCGACTTTCGGAACGTTTCCAGTGCGAGAGGGCGGTGAGTTTTGCTGGCCCAGCATGCACCGCAACGGCACAGTTCGGCTCTGCCCTGAAAGGAGCTCGGGTCAGAGCCAGCTCGTCTCGCCATTACTGTGTATCCCCAGTCAGTCGGGGGCGACGGGAGTGTTGTTGATGGTATTGAGTGTTGTGGCCAATAATGTGGAGCGATTAGGATGTGGACCTGACCAGTGGGATAATGTGTGTTTTGCCTCCGTTGTGATAGTCAGTGTGCGCACAATGGCACTCTCTTCATAATGACGTTACATGAAAGCGCAGTTGGGTTCGAGTGCGTTTCTCCGTGGATCGTGCCCGTGCCTCCGCTGCTGTCATCGCGCTGAACAGCTGCCTCGGTGGTTTTGTGTGTAGTGGTTTCTACCCTTTTGGATTACTCGTCTCGTCCAGGATACCTACAGTGCCAAGGATGAGTCCGAGGAGCATCCCAACTGATAAGGTAAGGACAAAGGTGCAGACGACATTTGGATTTCGGAACCAGCCGCGCCCCATCCCTAAGTAGGCTACGGGTTTGCGACATGCTGTACTTTTCCCAGACGGATTTTTATCAAAGCAAACCCCCCGAGGATTAAGTTGTACGTGATATCGTGTGCCTGGTGGATATATTTTGATGGCTCTGAGGCAGGAATATCCTGTTCAGAAGTGGTGAAATTCCCCCTTAGCCTTCTTACTCTACAAAAACAAAGGCCATGTTACTCAATGTTTTGATTTTTTTTCTTTCATTCGATTTAATATTTTCAAACTAAATTGAAATTTCTCAACAGGTACATTTAATTCTTATTTCATTGTATTTTATGGGTTGTTGTCTGGTTTTGTCCATACAGCAACCATGATATCAGCTGTGTTGAGTGCTGCATATTGTCTCTCTTGTGGGAACCCTTATGCACCTGTCTGCATGGTGTAATATCAGTAATAAAAACAAATTTAAAACAAGTTTTAAACAAATTCTCTCAAAGAAATTTCAATTTATTATTTTGTTTGAGAAACACCAGTTTTTACTTTTCCTACAAACCTTACTAAATTTCAATGGATTTCAGTTGAATGAACTATTTCATTGTTAAGTATACTGAGGTGTTAGGCATCCTGCTCTCGAATTGAAAACAAGTTCCTTCCAGCAGGTGGATTTACACCCGAATTTCTGAACATGGAAACAGTATTGCATCTTTTCAAACCTCCCCAGAGTTTGCGGCTGTCTGTCTCCACTTGAAATGAGACCGGACACGACGAGACGACCGTTGCTTAGTCGAGTGCGAAAACTCACAAGGGAAAGGGTGATTAATCACGGTTTCGTCAGGCACGTCCGCCTCTCCGGGCCGGGGCCGACAGAGCACGCAGCACACACACACACCCTGCACGCGGCACGCCCCCGCAGTCCCGGCGGGGCGGGGCGGGGCGGGGCCGGGCCGGGCCGAGGAGGGGTGGGTGGCTGGGCGGGTGGGTGTGGTGACCAGATGACCAGATTCAAGTCTGCCATTAGCAGCTCCAGCGACATCATTGTTCCCCGCGCCCCTCCTCCCCTCCCCCCCCCCTCCACGTCCAACCAGTCAGTGAAAGTGATGAAACGTTTGACCCGACTGACTGGACCCGCGCGCTGCGCGCTCCTTGACGCACCTGTGACGCCACGCGCCCTTCCGCTGCCGAGCCCCGCGCCCCGCGCCGCGCTACGCCACGCCACGGCTCGCTATCGCATTCGCGCGCGGATTGGCCGCGTTGGCGATGCGGCTTGCTGACGCACTGGAGCACATCCGTGCGAATTGGCGAGCGCCCCCATTTGCAAAGCAAAAGCCACCCGCGCCGCGCTGCGAGGCGATTCCGAACACTGTTTTGTAGTGCCCTCTCTCTTGTACCTCACGGCCGTGCCCCATGAGTGCGACAAGGAGAGAGCGACGAAACCATAGGGTGCGGAATCACCCTGCTGGCCGCGACTATATATTGTGCGCATGGCGATTGTGTGTATGGCGGGGCATTGTGAGAGTCGGTCAGCTCTGCCCGACCTGCACCTGCACCTGCACCGGCCCTAAAGCGGACGCGTCGCATCGAAAGTGCATCCGATCCGACCGACCTGTGCCTGTCAGTCCCCTGGCGCCGCGCCGTAATAACGCCACACGTTCGTGCGCTAGCGGGACGGCCAGCCGGCGACGCCCCGCCCCGCCCCGCCCCGCCGCGGCCTCGTTGCGCCGCCGCCGCCCAGATCCTCCGCGGCCACCTCAAGACTCCCCACGGCGGGGTGAAATGAAAACGGACTGCCTTGCGACACGCCTAGGAGGCCGCCGTTATCGGACTGCTTCGCGCGCCCCGCTAGGCCGCGCCACGCCACGCCGCGCCGCTGCCCTAATGGGCACTGATCCGCGGCTGTATCAATGAGTTGGAATCGAGAGCAGCGCTAGGCTGCGCTGGCGCTGGCCTGCAGTCCGCTCTTTCGCTCTACTCTACGGGGTCGGCTTTTACCGGGGAGCTCTACACACTGCTCTGCTGTAGGGTGATTCCGCACAGTGGTTTCGTCTCTCTGTCCTTGTCCCACTCGTGTGACTCTGCCGCTAGGAGCAAGAGAGGGGACACTACAGAACGCTGTTCGGAATCAGCGCGCTCATCGAGTCGTCTGTCTGGCCTGGGCAGCCTGGGCTCCCTGGAGGTGGAGAAGGAGGGGGTGGGGACAACTTTAGCGGGCGGCCCCGTTTGGGATCTGAGCTGCTCGGGGTCTTTCTTACCTGGACCCGCCCGGCCCGGCAGAGTGAGGGTGGGGAGCACCTGAGCCTGCTCCCCGCCACCGTTCCGACTAGAGCTGCCAATAACCTTCTTGCCCTGGCCTGCGAGGAGAGGCGGAGCGCGCGAGCCGAGCACCGGCCGAGCTGGGAGGGGAGGGAAGGGGGCAGATTCGCTGCGGTCTCCGCGGCCCCGCACCGCGGGTATGAGATCAGATCTTGATTTATTCTTTTTGTCTCTTAAATGTTGGCTTCCTCGGCGGGTAGGGCCCCGTACCGCGGAGAGGAGAGACCGCGCGCGGTAGGGGCGCTCGCGGCGCGTGATGAGTCAGTCCAGATCGAGGGGGAGAGGAGAGGAAAGGAGAGGACCGTCCTCCAATGATGAAAGATAAATAAAAGGATGGTGAATGGCGGTGCGGTGCTGGGTGGGGTGGGGTGGGGCTGGCGGCACGGCGCGGCGGCGGCCACCTTTTGGGGCCGCCTTGACTCGCCTTGCCTGGGCGCGAGCGCTGCGGCCCGGCCGGCCAGGCCAGGCTGGAGTGGAGTGGAATGGGTCGGCCGGAATGAAATTGGGTTCGTTTGAGTCGCATCGCGTGACTGAGTGATGCCGGCCTTCGTCCCTGGCGCTGTCGCCCCGCCCCGCCGTACTGCGCCCAGGAGCCGCGGGAACGTAACCTGCGGGGTTGGCGCGTTTACTGTATTTCTTTTACTTTCGCCCCCTCCCCTCCCGTCTTAACCTCTCGGGGAGTGAACTTTGAATATTGCGGGGCCTTGGAGCCGCGCAGCCGCGCTGGGTGGGTCTCGAGGCGACCCCGCGCTGCCCGCGCAGGTCCACTTGATGGTGGAGGGGAGGGGGCGCCTTTTGTCAGAGTGGCGGGCCGGGCGTAGCGGTGCTGCGGTGCCGACTGCCGTCCTGGCCCGGGCTGGGCTGGGCTTGGCCCCTTCTGGACCTGCCTGCCTGCCTGCCAACCAACTCAAACGGGCGCGCTTGTTTGCATTCTCGTCCTTTTTGTCGAGAATTTTGTATCGCCTGTGCGATGGTCGAGCTGAAGAGGTATGTGCAGGGGCACGGGCTGTCATCAGCAGCAGGTCCTCTGCGGCCTCCCCGCCCGCAAGGGGCCGCGCCGGCCAAGAACGGGGACAATGGTGCTGTCGACCGCGCCGAAGCCGAAAGGCTGGCGGAAGCTGCTGCTGCTGCTGGTGGAAAGGAAGCATGATACAGTTCTGAGATTCGTTTTCTTTGGCGTGTAGCCCTCGGGCGGGGCGCGCCCAGCCGAGGGCATCCAAGTGCTTCGGGCGGCGGGGCGGGGCGGGGCGGGGCGGGGCGGGGCCGACTGGGGCGCCACCATCTCCTACCGCATCCGGGCGACGGGTTGGGACGGCGCGGCCAGCAGGTGCGGTGCTGCTGATGACGCCGAGGCAGTTAGGCCCCTCGCCTCGCCTGCCTGCCTGCCTGGCCCCGTGCGGCCCGGGCCTGATGAGGCTTTGAAGCCGCGGACGGAATTGCTGCTCGGATTGCCGCGCCGATGAGACCACGGAGAGTGCCGGTCTGGCCTGGCCTGGCCTGGCCTGGTCGGGGCGGGCCTCATGCTGTATATACGACGCGAATTTCCCCCCTCCTCCCCGCTCCGTCTCCACTCCTCCCACTTCCTACTCTCCATTTGGGCGAGCAGGAGCACGGCCTTGGTGACGGAGCGGCAGGCCCCGCCGAGCGCGTCTTTCATGATGCCGCCTCTCTTCTCCTCTCCTCTGGCTGGCCAAGCCGCTGCCCCCTCCACCACCGTCCTGCCGAGCGGAGCGGCTCGCAGGTGTCGTAATTGGGCCACTTTTGAGTTGGCATTGCTCTGCTCTCCCTCCTCTCTGTCTCTCTTGCTCGCGAGTCGACGCCGCCCGCGAAAGCCTCTCCTCCTCCCTGATGCCTGATGGTAAGCCTCGCCAATCCCTCACTAAATCTCTTCTCTCTGAATCAGATCAGTGACGAGCGGTCTGACCTCAAAGTCGCGATATAATCGGCAGCGCTACGCTTCCCCCTTCCTCTTCTGCACGAATGAAGATTCCTGGAGTGTCGCGCGCTGCCGTTAGTGGCGAGTGACACCTCGGCAGGCGAGGCGTCGTCGGGTGAGGGACCTCAGTGAGACCCCTCTCCTCCCGCCCCGCCTCCCCCGCATCTGCAGGTGTGCCAGTCCCTCCCCTGCCGTAGCTCAGCGGGGCCGCGGGTGGGGCGTGGTGGGGCCTGGCGGGGGCGGGCCGTGCGGACCGTGGGGCCCGGGGTCCTCGGCGGCATCCTGTACAGCAGGACGTTCCTCCTCGGTGGCGGGGCGGGGCGTGGCGGGGCGGGGCGAGGAGCGGCCGGACGGCGCGGCGGCGATTGCGGCGCGCGGTGCAGCCGAGCGTCTCGTAACAGTGCTGCGCTGCTGCTGCTGCTATGGCCTGGGTAGCGGTCCGCGCCATGCCAGCTCAGGTCCTTACGGTGGGCTGGCACGCCACGCCAGGCAGGCAGGGCAGTGCTCTCTCAGGAGCAATGTGTGTGGGTAATAAAGCCACGGTAGTGCCCCCGCCTGCCTGAGAGCTGGGCAGGGCTGGACGGGCGGCGAGCGGCGGGCGGCCCACCACCGGAGGATTGAGCGTTTTGGACCAGACCAGGCCCCCCCGCGGCTGGGCCCCGGGCCCGGCTGCGCTGACCGACCGACCGGCCAAACCAAACCAAACCAGGGCCGCGGGGCCGGGCCGGGCTGACCTTGCCCCGATTTGTGGGTCACACACGAGTGCGGTATAGCGGCGGCGGCTTGGGTAAAATACGTCCACTCCAGTGCTCTTTCCGACGCCCCCCCCCCTCGTGCGCCCCTATATCCACCCCGTCCGCCCGCTCCTCTGGTTTCTCCTTCAGCCCAGTGTGATGTGGTGTGCTTGCGTCTCGTCCGTCCCGGCCCGTCTCGTAATAAGGATATGCGTTTTTAAATCCGAGACGCGCGTGCCGTGTGGCGTGCAGCGTGCAGCCTCACTCAATTGCCCCCGCCGCGTCGCGTGTCGCGCTGATGCGGGCGGGACGGGACGCCGCGTGACAGTGCACGGCCGCCGCACGGTACATCGCGGCCCGTGCCGCGGGGACGGTAGGGAAGTTCACCTTGCCTCGGGTAAAGAAGAGGGGGAGACATCTTTGAAGAGGAATAATACCGATATGTGTTTTTGTGTTCCCGTCGCGCCGCCGGCTGAGGGTCTGACTGAACTACTCTGACATTGTATCTGACCTTTCTCTCTCTCTCTCTCATCTCTCTCTCTCTCTCTCTCTCTCTCTCTCTCTCTCTCTCTCTCTCTCTCTCTCTCTCTCTCTCTCTCTCTCTCTCTCTCACTCTCTCTCTCTCTCACTCTCTGCGGCGCGTGATGTGCGTTTTCTGTTTTTTTTTTTCGCTGTCGCGGCGGCGGCATGTCGGCGGCAGTGGCGCGCTTTTTTTTTGTGCTTTCTTCTGTTTGTTTCATATTATTTAAATTGCGGTCGAGATGGCGGTGGGGTTGAGGCGTGATAATGCACGGCTCCTATAATCGGGCTGTGATCTGAGATACGGGCTGCGCGGCGTGGCCCGGCGATGGGTTGAATGAACTGGGCGGTATCCGTCCGCGTGTGAGTGTGTCGGTGCATCGCACCCGCCGGCCCTGCCACTCGCGTAAGAGGGTCTTCCTATCGTATCGCAGGCGTAGCGGCCCGGCCCGGCCCGGCCGGAGAAAATGGAATGGCGTTGTTCGTTAGCCCGTGAAAGAGGTGCGCGGGGCGGCGCGGGGCGTGCGATGTCGGTTTTACGGTCTTGCCCTGCCCTGCTTCTTTCGGGCGGGGCTCTCGCTGCTACACGGCAACGTCAGCGCCCCGGGCCTGTCGAATAGTCCGGCCCGGTGGCCCCGGGCGCGCCCGCGCGGCCGGCAGGGCGGCATCAGGGCGGGGCGGGGCAGGGCGGTGAAAGACCAAGGCCATTGTTTATTTTATCGACGGCGCCATTGTCGCGACCGGAGGGGCCCGGCCCGGGGCGCGGGCCGGGGCGCGGGCCGGGGCGGGGGCGGGTTTGGTTGGTCGTTACGCCGGCGTGGTGCTGCGCCGTGCCGTGCCAAGTTCACGTGCCGCCCCGCCCCTCCCCTCCCCACCTCTGCGCGCGCGCTGCCAGCGCGGGTTTCGCATTGCGGATCGAAACACAACAGTAGAAGTAGCAGCAGGAGCGCGGCGCAGGAAAGCCCCGTATGGATCACGGAATGGAAGGGCATCGTGGTGCAGGGTGAGGAGGAGGAGGAGGGGGCGGGGCGGCGGAAGCACGGGCCAGAGCGCGGTCACTTATCTCTGCCTTGGGGTTCATTTATCCTTGCCGTTTGGCGGCCCGCGCGGCTGCGGGGAGTGGGGGCCCTCCCTCCCCTACTTGTCATTTGTTGGTCCACTGTCATCATCATCATCAGCAGCAGCAGCGGTGGTGGTGGCTGGTTATCAGCCCAGCCCCGCCCCGCCACGAGTCCTTTCACTTTCCGTTCGGCTTTCACCTGACGCGGGTGCGCCCGCGCGCCACTGCAGCCGCGCACTGCACGGAGGGCAGGGGCGTGGAGTGGCGGGGTGCGGTGAGGTGCGGCGAGGCGTTCCTCGCCATCGCCACGACATCGCCACGACATCGCCAACACCCCGTGGGCCGCCTCTCTGGGTGCCCGGCCCGCCCCGCCGTTCTGGCGTCGCGTCGCCGCCGGCGCTCCTCGTGTCGCGCGCGGCTGCTTTCCTTTCGAAAAAGCGCGCCTGTCATCAATTTAGACGTCGCTCGCTGTCACACACGGGGCGGAACAAGGAGGGGCCCCTGGAGTAGGAGGAGGAGGAGGGGGGAGAGGGGCGACGGCGGTGTTGGTGGTGCGACGGACGGATCCCGGGGGGGACAGCCCCCGACATGGTGGAGTATGGTGTACGGTACGACCCTTTGTCCCGGGCCATCAGCCATCAGTCGTCGTGGATCAGAAGGGGGTCTTTAGGGGGATGTGCGCTCCCCCCCCCCCCCCCCCCCCACACACACACGCCGCGCCTCCCCCGGGGCTCCCACGTGAGTCATGCAATGTACTGGCGGCAAGGTCATGCAGGCCCGCGGAGGGGGGGGTGGGGGGGGGGTGTCCGCTCGGGGCCCCACTACAGTGAATTGCCTTGTAGCTTACGGTCAATTTTCACGGTATAGGCTGCGCAGTGAATGTCACTGTGAGCTCCGCTGATGCACCCCAGCTGGCATGCTACAGTGCTATACAGGGTTCACTCGCGGCAGCGTGAGGTTTTGGCAGTGCCGGGCCGGGGCCTGGTCCTGGTGCGGAAGCGCCTGGTCCTGTCCTGTCCGGTCCGGCGCGACGCGCACACGGTCACGGGACAGGCGATGCGCGTCGGCTGATCCATTGACGGCTCCAGTACGTCATCGTCATGTCTGCCCGCTGGGCCCGCTGCGGGGCCCGCGCGCTGGCTGGAATGCAGACCGACAGCCATGTGTCCTTGGTCGCGACCGGCCCGGCCCGGCCCGCGCCCCTGCCCGCCCGCCCGGCCCACCTCCCGACAGGACCCGGCCCGGCAAACCTTTAGGAGGCAGCAGGGCAGGGAGGGCGCTATCTGCTGTCTGGTACCCGGCCCGGCCATGCCCTGCCCTACCCTACCCTACCCTGCCGTCTATTTCCGACGATCCGCTCTCTTCGCCTTGTCGCACCTATGGATGTGTCCTATGTTGGGGTGGGAAGGGCCGATGAGAGCGACAAGGACGGAGGCGCGAGAGTGATCTCTGGTATCAGATGCCTCCTGCCGTGCTCTGCTCGGACACGATGACATGTGACACATGCCCGGCCCGATAGCGGCGCACGCAGCACGCAGCTCCGCAGCTCGCCAGGGAGGGAGTGGGAGGGTGAATCGAAACTAAAGCGGTCATATATGTCGCTTCTGTGAAGTCGCTGCCGCCGCCGCCGCCGTCGCAGTGAGTCACTCTGGTGCGTGTTCGTGCTGAGTGAGATATCGGGTGTTTCCTGCTTTGAATGCGAACCGCAGTGTCGCGGGATTGCACGCTCGTCAGCGCTGTGTGGGCCATTGCACACTCTAAAGTTTTTACTACCAAATTTGCTTAGTAACTACTACGAGCGATTGTGCTGTCATAAGTTATAAAGAAATTCTTTTCAGTATTATACCAAACTTTTTCTAGTTATACTAAACGTGTTCGTAGTACTTAATTTCACCGTAATTATAATACTAGAAAAACGTTTTGTAACACGAGAAAAAAGTTACACTGTGAAAAAAATATTAGTAAATTTACGACTTATTTCGTAATTTGTGATTACGACACAAAGTTGTAAAGCAAATTTAGTAGGAAACACTTTAGAGTGCAAGTGCGCCTTGCTGGGGAATTGGGTTGGCAGACTCGCAGACACTGTTGCGCATACAAAGAAGCACCCGGTGCGGTACGCGTCTATCGGCCCCGCTCCGCCCCTGAGGGGGAAACAACTCTGAATTTTGGTTGCCTTTTTAGGCCCCCGTTAGGGGTGCCTATTGCATTCGCCAGAAAGTTTTTTATTTTATTCTTGACGATGGCCCCTTATGGGCGCAGCCGATCGTGTCGAAGCGATTCGTACAAAATTATAATGAAAAATACTACGAAAAATTAGAAAATTTTTGAGATAGGTCTGATGTCAAGCTGTCTATACGTTTTTGCATAAAATTAGTTTGCATCGTCAGTTTCTATGGTAATTGCGAGCCGAGCGCCCTGTGCCGAGCCAAAATTGACACCCTCCTGAAGGCTCTGGCCAATAGAAATGTTTCGCGCGAAAATACAACCAATAAAAACGTCCGCCTGTTGCTCTGTACCTCGATATCCAAAAGTTTCACCGCAAGGAGTGGTCACCTCAGAATCGTTGCAGATTCACGCCATGTAAAAGGGTTCACCACCAGGAGACTTTCAAACGTGACCACTAGCTAGCCGCCGCGGCTCCTGATTGTTGGCTGGGACTGTAATTTCGCCGTGGGCGGGGCTTGTGACAATACCGCCAACCTCAGAGTAAATCCTCAATTCATGTTTTCACTGAAAGATACAAATAGGTCAACCCTTGTGTTCCGCATAAATGCGTGGAGGCTTGCACCGTTGTTTACTAAAGGCCTGCAACATAATTTGACCTAGTACCTTAATCTCAAACTAGTAAAATATATTTTGAGTTGGTTTGAGTGGACCCCAAGGCGGCGTTGTTTATAGCTGGCCCGCTCGGCGCCATGTTTGTGTCTTAAATATGAGGCGGATAAAAATCACGATTTGGGCTCTCACAGAGCGTTTTGACCAAATATTTTTAATTTTTATTTCGTTAAATGGTAAGTTTGTGGCAAATGTGAAACCAGAACCCTTTAATTCTAGGCTGGCGGTTCGATTTGGTGGTTGTCAAGGCGCGTTGTTGACAGCTGGCCGGCTCGGCGCCATGTTCGTGTTAGATTTGCCTCTGTGTCTGCCTCTGTGTTCCTTGTGAATGTGTAGAGGCTTCCATAACTGTGTGTGCTAAAGGTCTGCAACATAACTTAGCGTCGTCACCAAAATAAAAACTTGCCAGGTATATTCTAGGTTGGTTTGAGGTGGGACGCCGTGAGGCGCCGTGTCGCCGGCCTCGCGCCGGCCCTCTCCAACCATGGCCGCCCCGGCCGGGGGCTGAGGCTCTCACCTCGCGACTTTAAATCATTGTATAAAGTTATCAAAACGTTGACAAGTCGAACTGAATGCGTAAATATTGTTTCTACACCAGCAGAGAATGTTTTGGTGAGTTTGAATTCAATCTGGTGAACAGAATTCTTGAAATGGTGTGTATTTTTGTAAATTATTATTCTAATCCTAATTTTTACCTACTGATTGAACCCCTTGAAACTTTGGGAAAAGATTTCTGCATGTCTGCCCCTCCGCGTGGCGCGCAGGGGAGGAAGGAGGACCGTGGTATATTCAGTTACTTGACCAAAAAAGAAGAAAAAATAAAATAAAATAATAGCTCAATTTTTGGGACTTCTGTTTAGCGGATATAATTCGTGATGTGATTCTCACAAATAGTTCTGATTTAAGTACTTTCTCACTTTGTGGCAAGTTTTAAAACCTAGGGGGCCGTTTAACGCGTTAGCGTTAGAATTTTTTATCTTCTTTCAATTTTTGATTTTTTTTCTAAATTTGTGTGATTTTTTTTTAAGTTTGCCTTGAATTTCTCTGAGTTTTTTCGTCCGCTATCCCACGGGGGCCGCCGCCGTTGCTCCGGCCAAGGTGCGGCGTGCTGCAGGTGCGCGTGCGCGGGGTGGCAGCAATCCCACAGCACCGGCATGGCCCGGCTAGTCCCACCTGCAGGTGGCGGAGCCGTCTGCTGCATCTGGGTCGCTGCTGCGCCGCGGTGCAGTTATGGCGGTGATAAGCGCGCTGGGAATCGTGTCAAACCAACACGAGATAGCGGCTGAGCTCGCGCGCGTGGCGTGTCGTCTGCTGAGGACAAGCTGACCCGATGATCCCCCGGGATCAATCCAGCGTCGGCTTTGGGGATGCTGCCATGTCAGCGGCGTAGTCGTCGTCACGAGGATGGATATCATCGTCGTCGTCATCGTCTGGATGGGGAAGCTCGGGTGTCAAAGAGCAAAGCGGTCCCGGGGAGCTTCCGGAGGAGCGGCAATAAGGGTTTCGCACTCGCACCCCAGGGCGGGCGCTTTATCATTCGCCGAAAGAGAGAGAGAGAGAGAAATAGAGAGTGCACGGGGGGAGAGAGGGAGAGGTGCGGGGGAGAAGGGGTGAGAGGAAGAGGTGCGGCGGTCGCCTATCGCGCATGATCGCACACGGGTCTCCGGGCCGGCGCGGCCCGGGGCCGTAACCTTACCCTCCTCACCCCGCCCCGCCCCACCTTCCCGTCCCTTCCTGGCTCAGGCTGCGCGCCCCGCTCCTTTTTGTGGCGCTTCCAGGACGCTGGGCTTGTTCTTCACCGACCCGGGCCGGGCTCGGAGTGGCAGAGCGGAGCCGCAGGGGCCTGGGTGGGGCCTATGGGACCCGGAGACCCGCCACGGGCTCCTGCTGCTGGAGCCGGATGCCACGGGGGAGTTGAGGGGGAAACAAGAATAATCGGAGAGGAATGCACAGGTGCTACATACAGTCAATCGGTCGAGTGGATTATTTCATCCCAAATTCTGTATGGACTACGGGCTGAACCGGGTGCCGTATGCTGCGTGTGTTTTGTCGCTCGTCGTCGTGTTGGCAAAACTGGAAGATTTTTACTTTTTTTTCGTAGACGTTATGAGGCCATACTGACGACTGGCCGTGTCGCGTGACGGGGGGCGGAGCCTGCCGAGTCGCGCGCGCTTTACATAAGGCGTGTTGTCACAATGCGCGGACACAGCGCGCGGGGAGGAAGCTGGGAGAAATCCTGCGCCCCCTCTTTCTCTCTCCCTCCCTCTTCTTCTCTTCCCCTCTCCCTCTCTCTCCCGCCTCCCGCTCGCGCTCTGCTCTGAGTCTTTTCACTCTGGTGCAGGCAGTGGAGGGGAGGGGGGCTTCCTGCGCCTCCCTGGTGAGGGGCTTCTCTTTACTCGCGCTGCCTTCCAACCCCGCTCCGAGTAACGCGGCGGCGCCGTTGACCCACATTTGACTATTTGTTGAGCAGAAGGGAGGAAGGAGGAGGGTGTGTGCTGGTGGTGGTGCGCCGCCCCCGCGACCGACGGTGTGGAAACAATGAAAACGCCCGTGGTAATGACGGGCCGAATGATTTTCTCCTTTTTTCCCCCGTTTTTTATCCCTTGTTGTGGAGTGATTTTCTTTTCGCCTTTTTCTTTCTTTGTACTGCTTGCGGATGACATGATGACACACTGGCGCCACCATTATGAGCGAGGCACACTCATCGCTGCTCAACAACGGGGGGTCGGCTCGGCTCGGATCGGGCCAGCGCAGTGGGGCCTGGGGCCGGCGCGGCGGGGCGGGATGCTCGCACCGGAAAGACTAGAGGCCGTAGTGCAGGGCGGGGCGGGGTGAGGCGGCTGGGCTGCGGGGCCGGGGCAGGCCGGCCGGGCCTTGACTGGTGCCATTAGCATGGGCCGGCTCGGCGCCACCCAGCGCGGCACCGCTTCGCGGTACGGCCCCTATGTGTGTGACTGTGTGTGTGTGTGCGCGTGCAAGCGCGCTCAAGCCCCCGCGAGGCGCGGATAGTGCGAGGGGCAAACAACTCGCTGAATTTTTGTTTACAAATTTAGTGAATTTTTCCTGAATATTTGCTATAATTCTTTTTAATTTTTGTGAATTTGTGGGAATTTTTCTGAATTACGAGGTGTACAAACATTTTAGAGCTATGGGACACACAGCTGATGAAAGAGCGCTTACTGAAGGAGCGCTTTTTTCGCTCTGTCTCTCTCGTTCCTATACGTCGAAAGTCGATGAGGTCGAGAGAGACAGGGCTATGTAAGCGCTCTTCGGTATAAGTGAGCTGGGCGCCACTCATTGCGAGGGCGCTTATCAGACGTTGGCACTGCGTGGAGCGAGGCGGGGCGGCGCGGGGCGGCGCGGGGCGGGGTGCACAGGGAGACACAGAGAGAGGCGCTCAGCTCGTTGTATGTACTGAGACTGCCCCGTACACACTGTGGAGCTCTGTGAGCTCTGTGCGGTGCGGTGCGGACCGGGCCTGGCAGGCCGAGCCGAGGGCGAGGGTAAACACGGCAGTACGTAGCGCCAGGCCCCGCCCTGCCCCGCCCCGCCGCCCAGCAGCAGCAACAACAACAAACACGGGGCGGGGCGGGGCGGGGCGCGGCGGCGGCCGGGGTGCGCGCGGCTCGGTGCGGCTTCCCGTCCCGCGGGCTGGTGGTGGAGCAGCATGGTCGTTATATTTAGTGTCCGCGCCGCTTGTCGCTGTTCCGCGCGCCCCGCCCCGTCGCACCGTCCTTCACCTCCACCTAAATTTAGTTGGTGCTCCACGCGACGCCACGCCTCCTCTGTGTGTCGCGCGCGCGCGGAAAGTCCGCGCAGCGTGGCGCGGTGTCGGGTCGGGGTTGGTCTCGGGGTTGTTACGGCTGCAGGCGGGGTGGTGGTGCGAGGCGGGGCGCTGAGAGGCTTGCTGCTCAGGGGCCCTCCTAGGAGCCACCCGCCCCGCCGTCCCACCCCGGGCCCCGCGCTCAGCTGGATGGTTTTACGCTGTTATACAACCGGGCCACTCCCGGGCCCGGCTGTGCCGCTCTGCTGTGCTGCGCGCTGCGCCGCCCTGAATATGAAACACTCACACCGTGAGAGTCGCGCCGTACCGCGCCGTGTGCCCTGGCGGACAGGGCAGGGCAGGACCTCGAGGGGGCCACCACTCCTGTAATCCTGTGTACAGTTGTCGGTGTAATCCCTGTGTAATCCGTGTAATCCTTGACTAAATTTTGAAGAATTATCACTTAAATTTCACCTAATTGTTCTTATGTAGTGGTTTTAGTCCCAGGAATTCATGTGTAATCCCACAAAATTCAGGTGTAATCCCTGTAATCACGTAATCCTGTGTACATCCTAAGCCGAAGTGGTGGCCCCCTCGCAGGACCTCCTGTGCGCACGTTGCGTGCCGCGGGGGTGGCCTGGCCTGGTGGTGGTGTGGTATGGTGCCGAGGCCGTGCCTGCCTCCTCTCCGCCCCCCACCCCCTCCAGCACGGCCTCCCCTAGAGGTTCATTACGTCACGAAGACATAAAGGCGCCCGGGCCCCGCCCTGCTGCCCCGCTCCCGCGTGTCTGTGATGTGAATGCAGTGTCGTACGCACTCGGTGCCGCGTGTGCGGTGCGTGCGTGTCTGTTCGGCGAGCGCTGCGTTGTTCTCCAGGGGTAAACAACTCTGAAATTTTTGTACACCGTGGATTTCAGGAAAATTCAGACAAAAAATTCTCAAATTACGGTAAATCTCATGCAAAAATTCAATAAAAATTCCCAAATTTGCAAAATTTTTACTTTAAAATTCAGTATTGTCTCCCCCTCTAGTGTTCTCTCTGTGGAGAAAATTTATTTTCCGCCGAAAGGGTTCGCGAGGAGAACGGTGTTTTCGGTGTGCCTGCGACTTTGTCGTGCCGTCGCTATTTTGAGGTTCTCTGATTCGCTTGTTTTCGGAGTATAAATGGTTTCGTTGTGAGCTGAACGAATGACGGCCTTCGCCGCACGCCCGCGCGCCCTTTATCGATTGCGCGCTGTTTCTGTTTTTCATCGTTTTATTACCTGATTCTGTTGGTTTTGGCTAATGCGCGCCGCCCCCCCCTCCCCCCTTTCCTCCTCCCCGCGCGCCCTTCCCTCCCATGGCGGCCTCCCCCCTCAATTCAATTCGCTTGGAAAACACTGTCGCGTCATTCTCCGATCGAGAGGTGGGCGAAAGAGGCGAGGAGGGGTGGGGAGGGAGAAACAAAAGTGATTAAGGAAATTCGGTCTTGCGGCGTAACTTATTAAACAGCTGTGGCCGTGCACTTCACGTTCACTCACACGCACACGGTTCCATATAGCTATGCGGCTTTCGCCTTTGCGGATTATTCCTCTAAAACGAAACGAAAATAAAAATTCCAACGAGCGCGGATAGGCGAGAGGAGGAGAGGCGGTGGCGGGTCGCGCCGGCCCGGCCTGCCAAAAACATTCCCGTCCGGCTCATAATGAGGCTGGCCCGTGGCGCCCGTGGCCCTGCCAGCCACGCCACGCCACGCCACGGCGCGCGGCGCCACGGGCTTTTGGGAAACATTTACCGAGGCCCGCGGGGCGGGGCCGCTGCGGGGCTTCCGCGCGCGGTTTGCGCCGCCCTGACGTGGACACATCGCTTTAATTCAGTGGAGGACCCGGGGCCGGAATTGTGCTGAGGGGGTCGGGGGGAGTGGGGGGGGGGGGCTGTTTGCAGGGAGGTTTGCCGCGGAGGGCCCCACAGGGAGCTGGGACTGGGACTTAAAATTAATATAGTCGAGTGTTTTCCCATATTATGAGGGCGGCGCGGTGGTGTGCGCGCCCGCCCGGCCCGGCCCGCTCTACTCCCCGCCCGCACTCCCACCCGCTGCGGTCCCGTTCGGCGCGGCTTCGTTAGTCCAATTGTTGCGTTCTTTTCTCACTCGTTACGAAAGCGAGCGGAGCGGTGGTGGCGGCGCCTGTCGGGGCGGGGCAGGGCGGGGCGGGGCGGGGCGGGGTGGCGCCAAGCCTATGGGTCTGCGCGGTGTGCGCGCTATGAGAGAGAGAACACGCCGCCGCCTCGAAGCCGAGGGGGAAACAACAAAGAACTCTGAATTTTGGTGTACACATTTTGTTAATTTTAGTGAGTTTTCGCGATTTAAAAAATAATGCGTGATATTCTGGAATTTTTCTGAATTTTTGATTGAATTTGACCAAATTTGTTGTACGTTTTCCTGATTTTTTGCTAAATTTTTCTAACCGTTTTAAGTGTTTTTTGAGTTTTGGAAATTTCCTTAATTATTCTGATTTTTTCTTTAATTTTCCTAAATTACGAGGTGTACCAAAATGCAAGAGTTGTTACCCCTCTCGCTCGAAGTAACCTGCGGGGCGGGGCGTGGCGGCTCAGGCGCTGCGGACCACTCTGTATGCGCTCGCGCTGCTAACTTCCGAGTCACGAGGCTCGGCTGCTGCAGGGCCCCGCCTGCGCCTGGCCTCCCCGGCCCGGCCAGCCCGCCGTACTGCACGCGCTTACTTTTTACTGCTCCCCGTCTGTATGTCTTGTGAGAAACGCGGAAAGAAAGGAGGAGGAGGAGGTGGGTGGGGGTGGGGTGCTGCTGGCGCCAGGCCGGGCCGGCGGGCCTGGGTCCGCCCTCGGCTCCCGGCAGTGTGTGTTGCTGCGTGTAAAATGTGTATTTGCGGGTCCTCCGTCCCTGCTGGCGCGAGGCCTGCGGACTTTGACCTCGTCCCTGAGACCCGCCTAGGGTTCTAAAAAAGCGGGAAAAATATTTTTTTGGAAAAAAAACCATGGAAAAAAACGGTTTTATTCCGAAAAAAACGGAAAAATATTATCTTGCCCTCAAAAACGTGAGTTAGACGGTTAACGCGAAGCACGGAGGGCCCAGTGGCTCTAAAACAGGGAGATTCCTTTAAATATTTCCAAACTAATACCTATGACGTTATCTATTAATACCAGTGCCTAAAAGCTCAAATAGCATAAAAAAACAACAATTCATACAAAAAAAGCGAAAAAAAGCATATTTTTCGGAAAATTTGCAAAAATAAAAAACCGAAAAAAACGGTTTTTTTTCCATATTTTTCATGTTTTTTTTCCGGCTTTTGGAACCCTAGACCCACCCCGCCCCGCCCCACAGCTGCGCGAGTCTCCCGGGTGCCGAATGAATGAATGAGTGAATGAATATGGATGGAAGGCGTGAATGAGCGTGACGGTGACGAGGCTGGCTGATAACGTTTATAGAGCACTTTACGCACTTCCCTTTACCGTGAACTATCGGCCACGGCGTATGTCAGCGGAACCCGCACCAGCTGGGCGCGGCACACCCTGGGACAGGTGTGCCCGTGCGTGAGCCGCTGCGCCCCCCCCCACCCCGCGCCCTCCTGCGCGTCCCTTCCTGCCTGCGCTCTGCGCTGCGCTGCGCCCTCACACGGTGAATCATTACCCAGGACTGCAGCGGCAGCAGCATGGCAGCAGTGTGTGAGCGCGGCTGCGTGCGGGGCCGGGGGTGCTGCTGGCTGCTGGGCTGGCCCTGCCTGCAGGCTCAGGCCCTCCCATCTAACCGCTGCTTTACTGCACCAAATATTTTTTTAATTTTTTTTAAAAAACGGTTTTTGCCCGCATTGGCTCGGCGTGGTGCCTTGTTTCTCGGTACTCGCCGACCGACCCGACCGATCTATTATCGCGTCCTTTTCTTTCTCGTGCTGATGGGGCGAGGGCGACGATGACGTTTCAATCTGTCGGACGCGTAGCGGCGAAGTGTCAATGAGGAATGCCAGCGTGGCTGGGCTCGGCGCGGCTCCGCCACGCCCAACGACGCCTCGCCCCGCCCCGCCACGCCCAACGACGCCCCGCCCCGCATCAACCTCACCGCTACGAATCGGTTTGGCCGACCGTCCGGGACGGACAGCCGTCCGATTCAGAAGAGTGCTTTCTTACCTCCGTCCTTGTCACACGCAGGGGTCTCGGCCACTAGGAGTGAGTGAGAAGGCACTGAAAAAAACGATCTTCTGAGTCTGGGGGCGCAGGCGTGCTGGAGGAGCTGACCCGCCCCGTGCCTTGGCGGGGGGTCGTCGCCGCCAGCAAGTAGAGCTTCTACTGCTTTTTTTCTGCACGACTTGCGACTTTCGTTCCTCGGCGAGTATAATGCGTATTTTCGTCTCTTTTCACCCTTGTTCGTTTTGCCGCTCACGGGATGGAGAGTGTGTGACAGAGAGAGAGAGAGAGAGAGTGAGAGAGAGAGAGAGAGAGAGAGAGAGAGAGAGAGAGAGAGAGAGAGAGTGAGAGGCAAGAGCAGAGTGCTTCGCGGGGCGGGGCGGCTCATCGGCGCACCCTTTCCTACGAGGTTGTTCACACGGTGAGGGAGGGGAGCGAATGTATAAACACATCCTCACGCAAGAAGGGTGGTGGGGGTGAAGGGGCTGAAGGGGCTGAAGGGGCGGAACGGTAGCGGCAGTAAGGAGGGCGGAGGCAAAAAATAAAAAATAATAAAAAGAAGCCTTTGCGGTGGAGTCTATCTTGTTTCTGGTGCAGATAGTGCTGTGCTCCCCCAGCGCGACCCCCCGACCCGCCCTCTGCACCCCAGCTGCAGCCGAACGAGCATCGAGCAGGCCCCGGCCTGTCGCAGCGAGAGTGCGCGCGCGCGCGCTTGTGTGCGTGTGTGTGCGTGTGTGTGTGTGTGCGCCTACACGTCGGGGCTTGTCGTGTTGAGTCTGACGCATCCATTCAGCAGCCGCCTCCCCCCCCCTCCTCTCCCGTCCCGCCCGGGCCGACGGTTCGGGTCGGGTCGGGTCGAGACGGCCTCTCTTGTAATGTCGACCGCTCCGAGGAGGAGGAGGTGTACATGTATATGGAGTGCACTCTTAAAAGCTTACGGTGAATTTCACCGTAAGCTACAGTAAACCTGCAGCACTGTAACTTACGGTGAATCTCACTGCAACTTACGGTGAGCTCCACTGTAGCTTACGGTGAGCTTCACTGTAGCTTACGGTGGATTGGGGTGCAGCGACTTAATGCTTAAATTTCACAAGATGCAGGAGTTAAGTAGGGATAAAATAAGTTATTTAGGCGGATCAACAATGTTTCCAGCTCATCGGAACACATCACTGCATTTCACAAAAGTTTCTGGAAAGTCTTTAAACTACAATATATTTTTATAAAAACAACAAATTCCCGGGTGCCAAATCATCATAAAGAGCATGAAATATTTGTTAGGAGGATGAGCTTATATTATTCATCTTCCACATTCCCTTTTTAAAATTGTGATTCAAGTTGTCACTTTCCTGAGCTACCTAAATAGGTATGGAATTTTTTTTTCCTTTTCTAGAGGCAAAACGTCACTACAGGAAATCCCTTGTGATTGTGCGTAACTGCTAGTGAGTTAATATCAAGGATAAGTGTTATACTTTAACAGAATTTTGTAACCGCGTTTCTCTAGTGGTTTGTGCCTCAAATGTAATAAATTTCACTTTTTCTAAACAACTATGTTATACTCGTCATTAAACCTTTGTTTAAGGAACGCCTTCTACCTTCACTTTCAGCAGGAGAACAGCACATTTTCAATATCACATCTGGGGACGATAGGGTTTGTAACCCACATTCCTCTGACATGCCAAAATACAAGTGAGGTGGTGTACGTTGTATAACTTAGAATAATTTTTTAAAATCTTCTACGAAGCCTATGGTCCATGAATACAATTAAGAAGTCTAAAATATATTGCATCAGAAAAAGTTTCCAGAAACTTTTGTTAAGTGGAGTGATGTGTTTCGATGAGCTGGAAACATTGTTGATCTGCCTAAATAACTTATTTTCTCCCTACTTAACTCCTGCATCTTGTGAAATTTAATCATTAAGTCGCTGCACCCCAATCCACCGTAAGCTACAATGAAGCTCACCGTAAGCTACAGTGGAGCTCACCGTAAGTTGCAGTGAGATTCACCGTAAGTTGCAGTGAGATTCACCGTAAGTTACAGTGCTGCAGGTTTACTGTAGCTTACGGTGAAATTCACCGTAAGCTTTTAAGAGTGTGCACCGGCGGGGCGGGGCGGGCCGGCCGGACCGAGTGGGCCGAGTAGAGAGGAAGTTTGGATGAGGGAAAGAATGCCCGGCCCGGGTCCGTGGTGGGTGGGGGAGGTAATTTGGCTGCAGCGGATAGAGGATGATGTGGACGTGCATGTAGTGCTGCATCGTGTGTGCGGCTGGACGGGACGGTTATGGAACTGCGGCGCGACGGGCAGGAAGCAGCAGCGCGGCGGTATGGTGTCGTGTCGATGCCCCGCCCCGCCCCGCCCCGCCCCGTCGCACCATGTGCAGCCGACCCGCTCCACTCTTCTTATCTCTCTCTCGGTGCAACTGCAAGTCCCGCGCGCGGCTGCTGCGCCCGGACCAAAAGTGGACTGCTTCCTCTCCGGATCAGCCGCGACGGGGCGGGGGCGGGGGGCGGCGGTGACCTCGCAAGGCTTTGTACGTACACTTGTACTGTACAGTGCTGCGCGGTAATGCTGCAACGCCGTGGTGTTGCGGGCGGGGCGCGGGGCGGCTGGCTGGCTTTGCTGATGGCTTTTCTTTATTCATAGGCTGGCGACACTCGCCCCGCCCCGCCCCGCCCCGTCCCGTCCCTGAAGGCCCTGCGAGGTGATTCCGAACACCGTTTTGTAGCGTCCTCTCTCTTTGCTCCTTCTAGCAGCGCCCCATGAGCGCGACAAGGAAAGAGCGACGAAACCATAGTGTGCGGAATCGCCTGCCTGCTGGGTCTGACCCGCGAGCCTGCGGGCCATGAGTCGCGAGCCGAACAGTGCGCCAAGCCATGTGCCGTACCCCGCGGCGCGTTACTCTCTGCGCAGTCGAGGTTGTCCTCCTGCCCGCCTCGTGTCCTCTGCTGTCCTGTGGGCCGCTCGGTACGGCAGCCACTTTAGTTGTGGGTGGCCAAAGTCCAGTCCAGTCCAGCTGAGCTCGCGGTGAGGTACGCCACGCGTCCGGCACATCACGTGCAGTGGCACTGATTGGAGGACATGATGGTGCGGTGCGCGGTGCCCATGGTGTGCGCTCGTGCTCGCCCGGCCGGGCCCCGCGGCTGACCCCCCGCCGAAAGGGGTAAATCACTCATAAAAATGTGTACATTCATTTTTGTGACTTTAATTTTAAAATTTTTTGTTTTAATTTTTCTTGTAATTTTTCATGGAAAATTTCATTTTTTCATAAAGTTTGTTCTCTTTCCCCTGTTTCTAACTTTTTTCAATTTTTTATTTCAGTTTTTTGTTGTTTATTTGTTCTCTTCCCATTTTTTCTCTATCTTCCTTCCTAATTTTATTTTGATTTTTTTTTAAATCTCTGAATGATTTTATTTATTTATGGGGGGGGGGCCTTGGAAGTGAGCCCCCGCGGCGGCCCCCGCGGCCCTGGCGCCCACTGGTCGAAGTGGATGCGCCACTCTGCCGCACGGCACGGCACGGCACGGCGTGCAGCGCCCTCCTGTGCTGCCGCAGCTACGCGGTGGTTTGGAAGGAGCTGCTAATTCTAGAACCTCACGCGCTCTCTCCGCGCCCGCTCATGTGTGCGTGTGAAGCGTGTCATGATGAAGCGGTGGCGTTATATGACTGACTTGAAGCAGTTTTTCGCGCGTGCGTGTGTGGTGGAAGGAAATCTTGCCGCGCGCGGGAATAAAGCGTACCTGATTGGATTTGCGCTTGTGTGCCAAGCGTAGCCCAGCCCCAGCCACCCCAGCCGTGGCCAGGCAGGCTCAGTCTCAGGCTCAGGCCAAGCCGAAGCCGCTCCATGGACGGGCCGTGAGGCCATGGAGGCCATGGGCAGGGCAGGGCAGCCGGGCTCAGCTCAGCCCGGCCCAGCGGCCCGAGGGAAAGCGGTCCAGCCAGCCAGCCAGCCAGGAGTGAGCGAGCTGGCAGCGTCGCACGGTGGGGCAGGGGCAGGACGGGGCGGGCTGATCCAGCGGGGCCCAGCTCCTCGGCGCGGACTCCGCGGTGCACTGGACAACACTCCGCGGTAGTATCCGCCTCGCCTGCTCCCCTCACAGCGCCTATGCCTGAGGCTCTGCTGCACCCGATTGAATAAGACAATAATTTTCATATTCTTTCCGAACGTGTGGATCGGCGGGCTCGCGCTCGCTGGAAACTGATGCCCAATAAGTAATGACGCGCGCGGTGTTTGTTTTATTCGTCGAGTCAGCCGGTGTGTTAAGTTTCTCGCGGTTGCGGCTGTGCAGTAAAACTTTGCCCCTCACCTCACGCGGATGCTGTTTGCCGCGTGTGTGCGCGCGCGCGTGAGCTAACTCCAGCCCGGCCCTTGACGGAGGCACATCTGTGGGTGGCCGAGTAGTGCTCGACCTTGCCCCGCCCAGCAGGCCGCGGCCGGGGCGGCCCTCGGGGCGCGCTGCTGCTGCTGCTGCTGCAATCGGCTGCTGGCTGTCAGACCTGATCGCTGGTATACTCCCGTCCCCGGTCCAGCCCGACCCGCCCCCGCCCCACCCAGCTGGGTCCCTCTAGCTCAGGCGCGCTCGCGCTCAATAAGACGCCCGTGTATCTTACTTTCGCTGTACAGTACACGGACAGCCTGGTCCGGCCCGGTCCCGGCCCGGCTGACGCGACCCGTGCGATCTACGTGCCGACATCGTGTGACCGCGAAAGTTCGGCGCGCACAGCGCAGCGGAGGCCTCATGGCGACGCAGTACAGCGCGGGGAGCCCCCGCGACGGAAAGGAACACGCCGCGGCTCCGCGGCTAAATGACGAGGCGTCCTGTCCGCCTACACAAGGTGTATGTGTGTGCGAGTGCCTTGGCCTCTCTTTCTCTCTCTCTCACTCATGCATAATGTGAGCGTTGGTCAACGTCGCGGACAATGACAACCCGCGCGTCACTGCGGCCGGGCCGAGCAGAGCAGCACCACCTCTGAGTCATCCCGCGCGGGTTGCGGCGCGCGCGTCGCGTGAAAAAGTTTTGCTTCATTCGCCTCCATGTGCGCTGCGGTTGTGTGATTGGACCGGCGCAGAGCCAGCAAGCACGCAGCGACCCCCCCCCCCCCTCCCCGACTCCCTGTCCTGCCGGAACATTTTTTATTCCATTTTTTACTCGGAAGGTATTAACAGTATGGTGGTGGTAGTGGTAGTTGTTGCGAAACCAAGGTCATGGCTTGCTTGCGGCGTTTGCAAAGGAGGCCGCCGCAGGGGGCGCCGGCAGCGACGCCTCATCAGGGGGTTGTACGGCTCCTATTCCCTCCCGCCCCACCCGGCCCCGCCCCCGGCCCGGCCCGGCATAGCAGCCTGGCGCAGTAATTGAAATGAGGCTGAGGCGCCTCAGACCATTACATTTTGCGCGAAACCTCGCTGGTAAATTTATTCGCTACTTGGGCTCTGCCGGCATCAGTACTACCCTCCCGGACCGTGCCCGCCTGGCCTGGGCCCCGTTCCATCGCTTCCACCCACGTCAATATTTGAAACGTTCCGTATCCCCTCCAGCAGCAGCGCGCTGGAGGCTGGGCTGGGTGCGGCGTATAGGCCAGGGGCCCGGCCAGGTCCAGAGGCACCCGTCTGGAAGTCCGCCTCCATCCCCCCCTCCATCCCCCCCCCACCGGACCGGACGGAGCCCGGGGCAGGTCGTGCGAATCGCTCCGGTCGGTGGAACCAAACACTCGAGTGACTTTGCCGAAGCTGGTTGCGAGTTTGCAAGGCGCGTCGCCGAGTTAGTGGAGCGCAAGTTCGGCCTGCGTAAAACAAACGCTTCTTTGCCTGTGCGCTTCGCACGGTAAAAATAGTTTCTTGTGTTTCAAGATCTTCCTTGGATCTTATTGAGAATACCAATGGACATCCAAGACATCTCGAAATACAAGAAACTGTTTTTACCGTGCGTGCGGATGGAACAAAGCTGAAGGGGGCTGCGGTGTCCTGCGGGGCAGGATTTTGCGTGGAGGTGGAGGAGAGTACTCCGCCCGAGGAGTCCTTCATTCACTCAAAAAGAAAAAATCAGTTTACACCCTAAAACAAAATAAGAAAAAAAATCAGAAAAAAAATCAAGGAAAAATCAGAGAAAAATCAAGAAAAATCAAGGAAAATCACTATCAATAAGAAAAATCGGCGTACGTTTGAATCTTTAGTGAAGGACCCCTAGGCCACGCCCCTCCAGTTGCACTGGACTGGTCGGCGAGTGTTTCAAGTTGTACGCGGTCTTGTATGTTCTGCCGCGGCGGGTCCGCGCTGCGCGTCTGGTTTCGACCCCTGCGGTTCCCTTGCCCTGCCCAGCCGTGCCCCCGCGGCCAAACTTGTTTCCGAGCTGCGCCCGCTGCGCCCGCTGCGCCCCACAACTTGTGTCCCGGGGCGGGCGTGGCCGGACCGCGCGAGCTCAAATTGTATGCAACTTTGCGGTCGGCTGCTGGCCGAGAACAAATCCCCCGTGCGCGTGGGGCGGGGCGGGGCGGACTCGGGGGGGCAGTCCGGCCCGCGGACGCATCGTGGAGTTGAATTGAATTGGGCGGGGGGCGCGACCCCCCGGGCCCCGGCCAGCACCGTGATCGAATATCTGTTCGGTCAGCTCGGATCTCGTATCCCTGCTATCCCTGCCGTCAGCTTTCCATATGTAGTCTGCAGAGACGGCTTCCCTCTGACTTTGCAGAGTGTGACGGCTCTCCCCCATGGGGGCTCCCGGCGGCGCTGGGGCGGGGCGGGCAGGGGGTCCCTCTCTGGACGCAGCGTGGCTTGGCTTAGGCCCTCTGGCTCATGGCGCTGCGCTCCCATATTGCCTCTCTGTCGGCTCGACTCGACCCGACCCGACTCACGTGTTTGCTCTGTGTGTGTTTGCAGGTGTGTACCGGCGGAGCGGGACGGGACGGGACAGTGGACGCGCGGCCGCAGCAGAGCGGCGCGGGCGCGGTGGCGCTGATAGTGAGTGCGAGAGAGACGGCGTGGGGCCCGGTCGTGTGCGCGGACAATGGGGTGGGAGTGAGACAGCGAGATGGAGGGGGGCGGGGCGGGGCGGTGGTGACGGAGAGAGGATGGCCGCTGCGCTTGCGGTTCGACACATCAAACGTGCGGACGAGGCACCTGGCTGTGCTGTGCTGTGCTGGGCCGGGCCGAGCCGAGCCGGGCCGGGCCGCCCGCTGCAATAACAATTACATTATTATTCGTGTTGCCCGTCGGGCCGTGCCGGGCCGGGCGGGGCTGCGTTGCGCGAGCCGAGTACATCCGTGACGAGAACCTTTTCGCGGTCGCATTTTTGTGCTCGCCCGGGTGTGCTTTTGCTCTCGTTGTTTTGTAGCGCCGCGGCGAGTAAACGACCCGTTTGTCGGGGAGTTATTGGCAGGTGATGCGGCAGGAGGGCCCAGCTCGGGGCCGGGCGGGGCCGGGGCCTGTTTGTGTATGTGGAGCGGGAGCGGGTTTTGTAGCAAGGACGGTCATTGCGCTGCCGCCCCGCCCCGCCCTCGCCCCGCCTCGCCTCGCCCCGCTTCTTCTCCCGTCAGACCAGCTGCACCACCTTTTGTTCTGATTTATTTTGGCTTTATCTCGCGCCCCATACCTTACCCCACTCGCCTCGCCTCGCGGTCGAGGTGGGGCGAGGTGAGGCTGGGCGGCACACCTTCTACGAATGTCAAGTTGTTTGGACTGACCTGGCCTGCCCTGCCCTCCGGATCATACGGCCCTGGGCCCTGCTACACACAGTGCGCGGCCTGCTCTGCAAACACGCTGACTGACTCTTTGCCGCCCCACCCCACCCCGCGGAGGCTGTGCTTGCACCGCGCAAACAGCGGCCGCGCGCCACTAGTCTGCGAGATGATGACTTCGCCCCGCGAAGCGTGGCGGGGCGGGGCGGGCCAGAGGCTCCAACCCTGTACCCCCGCCCGCCCCGCCCCGCCCCGCCCCGCCCCGCCCCGCCCCGCCCCGCCCCGCTCGGTTGCCCACCGGGAGCAGAGCGGAGCTCATCCCCGGGGGCCACGCCGGGCTACGCAGAGTGAGCTCTGAGCCGAGCAGCCTCCTCCCTTCCCGCATGTCGATATTGCGCCGCCCGCCTCTCCCCAACCGGGGGAAAAAAAGAAATCGCGGCGCGCGCTGATTGTCCGATATCGGGGCAAGGCTGGGCCAAAGTCGGTTCGGTGGTCGCCCCGATTGAATTTCCGACGGCTGTGGACTATACTCTGGTCGATGGGATTGGTCGATTTTTGTCTTAATATTTTAACGGGGGGGCTGGCGAAGGCGTCCACCGCTAGATTGTCACACGTTTGTCAAACTTCTTTTCTTTAAAAACTCTGAACACATGAATGCGCCGTTCGTTGACCTTTGTGCGTCCCTCGCGACCCGTGACCCGTGATGGCAAGTCACTATTAATATCTATGCCCTTTCCGCGTTATTCCGCTCAGAGAGTGCGGGACGGGCGCGCGCCACGCCCACGCTGCGGCCCGGCACAGCCCGACCCTGGCCCGGTCCGGTCTAGTCCGGTCCGGTGTCATTGCAGGACCGCGGACGTGCCGGGGCGGGGCGGGGCGGGGCGGCCCGAGGTGCCCGTTATCTGGGATTAGCCGAGCCGGACTGCGCGGCCCGGCCACTGCCCCGCTGTCCTGGATGCGCTGGTGGCGATGCCGTGCGGTTCGTTGCGCGGCGTGGCGCTCTCTGGGCCTGGTCGTGCTCCCTGCTCGCGTGCGCGCTGCGCGCCCCTCCCCCGCCCCACTGCGCCCGAGTGAAGCCCTGCTGGAGCCCCGCTAGCGAGCTCCGCACCGACCTGGGGGCCCCCTTGTCGCGTCGTGCGCCACGCGCGGCCCCCGCCCGGCCCGTTTAAATCCGTTGTCGAGGGCCTGCACGCCATTCTGTAACCTGCAGGAGAGCTGCTTGCGCTAAGCCGACGAGCACCGCCGCCGGCCCCAAGCTTAGTAGCCCTGCTCGCCCCTCGCCCGTGCTGTGCTCCGCGCTGCTCCTGGAGGTCTTTCCCTGATCCCGTTTGGGCAAAGCTTTCCTACAGATCTGTAACTGTAGACGGCGGAGCGGGGCGGAGCGGGGTGGTCGCTGCCCCGCTTACCGCGCCACCCGCTCGAGGAGCCCCTGCCCCTCCCCTGCCTGTAGGGCGAGCCCGGCGAGCTGCTATTGCCCCGGACGAGGCGGTACGGTGCGGTACCCGCCCGCTGCCGGCCTGCCGACTTACTCCGAAGAGCGCTCTCCTCGCTTTGTCTCTCTCTCACTTATACGGCGAAACCCATGAGTGCGAGAGAGACAGGGTGAGGTAAGCGTTCTTCGGAATAAGTCGGCTGTCGTCGCCGTTGCCGCGAGTCACGTAGTGCATGAGCCGAGGTTGGGTCTCGTTGTGAGGAGGCGGGGTGGGCGCCAGTGGGCCAGTCAGTCTCTCGACTTCCAATCACGCCCCGGCCACTCGGTCAGGCGGCGCTTCTGCCGTGCCGTGCGGGACAGGACCGGGCCGGGAGGTGCGGGGCCGTCAATGTATTCAATTGGGGCTCGGCGTGGAATAGGCGCCGCCCCGCCCAGCTCCTTCCCGTCCCCGTCACGTTTTGGTCAGTCTGCCATCTGTCTGATCACAAGCACAAGCCAGAGGCGTTGCTTGTCCTCCTTGAGCTGGCTCACCGTCGTGGCTCCCGGCCCCGCGGCTCCCGCCTGGGCTGATCTGGGCTCAACTGGCCAGGGCTGGGCCCTCATCGCTCTCCAAGAGTTTCAATTACTCATCATCCCACACCGTGGCGCGTTCAAACTTTGCAGGAGCCAATTTCGGGTCCCGGAGCGCCTTTCGCCCCGCCCCGCCCCGCCCCGCCCCGCCCCGCCCCGCCCCGCCCCGCCCCGCCCCGCCCCGCCCCGCCCTGCCTCGCGCCGCTTCACTCCCCGCCAGGAAGCGCCTAATGGAAAGGCCGGGGGCCCCCGCGGGGCCGCGGCCGCGCGACGCCTGGAAAGTTGTCGCCACTTTTCCCCTGCGGCTCCCTCCTCCTGCCCCCTGCTGCCCTGCGAGAGCATTTACGCATGGCTTGTCTTGATTTCGCATTCATTTCGCCCGCTGTCCCACTTCCCTCCCCGCGGCTGGCTGGGACTGCGGCTGCGCCCGGCCCCGCGGCCCCGGCACTGGAGCAGCAGCTGGGGGAGACGGGTCCCCTCCCCGTGCAAGCCCCGTGTCTTCCTAGAGAAATGCAAGACGCGCGGCTGGGCCCGACGAGCTCTCCTCCGCCGTTCACGGCCGTTCCCTCCTGCGAGGTGATTCCGAACACCGTTTTGTAGCGCCCTCTCTCTTGCTCCTTATGGCCGTGTACCCATGAGCGCGACAAGGAAAGAGCGACGAAACCAGTGTTTGGAATCACCCCACTGCTCCCGATAGTTTCCGACGCGATGGTCCGCTCGGCTCGGCTCCTTGCAAGCCGTTTTTACTTTGCTGCGCCCGGTCTGGTCCGCGCTCCCTCTCACTGTGTCGCAGCTGTGCGACGTTTCTCTTCCCACAGACCCCCGCCCGCACCCGCGCACCCGCGCACCCGCGCACTCTTTCTCTACCTCTCTCCCTTTTCGTCGCTCCTCTTTTTGGCCGCGAGTAATTAGTTTGTCGTCTTTCGTGGCCCATTTTCGTCGCCGTCGGTTCTGGCCCCGTGCCTCCGCTCCTCCCCGCGTGGCTGCTGCTCCTCCGCCCTCTGGGTCCCCCCCCCCTCCTCTCCTCGCGCGCTCCCATCACTGATTTGCATCGGGACCGTGTCAGTCACGTGGCGCTGCATCTCGTATTCCCCCCCCTGCGGTGAGCCGCGGTGCGTGGCTGCGCACACGTGGTGCAGTTAGGCCCTTGTGTCGCCATGTGTCGCTATTTATAGGGCGGTGCAGGCTGGGGCAGGCCCCGGCCGGGGACGCCTGCCTGCCTGCCTGCTGCTCCGCTCAGATTGGAACGGGGAATAGAATATCGTATGCGATCACCCTCCTGGTCGGGCCATGATGAGTACGGCGCGTAAATGAAGCTTGCAGGCGGGAGGTGGTGTGGGGAGGACTCGGGTAGCTAAGCGCGCGCGGGGGGGGGGCTTTTAACGCCCTGCTTTCCCCCGCCCTGGTTCCCCCCGGGAGGGCCACCTCCTGTAACGGGGGCCTCCCGGCCCGACCCGGCAGGCGCCGCCGCGCACTCTCTGTTCCTCCCTCTCCCCCCACCCCCTCTCCCCCCTCGCGGCTCAGAGCGGTGGGGTGTGAGGTGCCGATGACGTCGACGACGTCGACAAAGAAGAGAGTGAGAGACCCGCGCGAAAGTTAAAGAGGCCTTAACGACCCCCAGTCCGGTAGTTCTGCGGAGAGGATGATGGCCCGGCGCTGGCGCCCCCCTGCGGCGTCCTGGCGGGGGACTCCACCGGTAAGGCGGCCACTTCCCGAAGCTAATCTCCAGGTCGTCCGTGAAGTGGTCTGTGCGGCGGAATGACCTCAGCTGAGCTGGGTCACACGCTCCGCTCCGCTCCGGAGCTGCAGCGACTCCAGAGTGCTCTACACAGCAGTGTCCCTGGCTCTGTGGCGCCAGATCGCATTGCTGCGACACGACGTGCCGCGCCGCGCGCGAGGCGGAGGAAAAGGTGGCAGTGGTACACTGTTAAACCAAGTGTGCAACTGTTCAACACTTGTACGTGTGCAACTTCCAGTCTAACACGTACAAGTGTAAAACTCAGCAGTTGTGCAATTGCAAGTGTCAAACTCGCAAATTGCACACTTGTAAGTGTTTAACTCGACACTGCCGCGTGCAACACTTCCTTTTTGTTGAACACTTACAAGTGCACAACTGTCGAGTTTGAACACTTAAAAGTGTACAACTGGCGAGTTTGACACTTAAAATTGCACGGCTGCCGAGTTACGCACTTGCACGTGCAGACTGGATGTTGCACACTTGCAAGTGTTGAGCAGTTGCACACTTAGTTTATCAGTGTATATCTCATCGTTATTGACTGTGCTGTGCCGCCTTGCCACAGAGCAGCAGTAGCGGCGGCGGCGGCTCCGCCATGTTTGAAATTAATTATGCGGCAGCACCGCGCCGCCGGGTGGGGCGGGGCGGGCGGGGGGAGGCCGCGGTACCCCCCGGGGGCCGCGATTAGTTCCGCGGCGAACATAGGCCCCCCGCCCCGCCCGGCCCCGCCCGGCCCCGCACCACACGGGCGCACCGCGTCCATACATCATTGAGGCGCTCGGTGCGCACGGGCACGGCCCGGCACGGCCTCACCCGGGCCCGGGGGATGTGTTGGCCTCGTTTCCTTGTCGGCCGGGGGTGCGGTCTGCTCGGGGTGTGTCTGCTGTGGTGTGGAGGCGCGGCTTGCCCCGCCCCGCCCCGCCCCGCCCCGCCCCGCCCCGGTACACTCGGGGTGAGAGGCCATCGCCCCCGCCCCGCCCCCTCGCTTCGCCCCGCTGTTGTTGCGTTGGAGTAGCGGGGACTCGTCACGCTACTAGTCTCCCATACTAACAGCCACGGCCCCGCAGACGAGACGGGACGAGACGCCGCGCCCCCTCGACCCTAGCCTCGCACGAGGTGATCCTCGGGCGCGCTGCATTGGCTCTCCGCCCGCCCGGTCAGGGGGAAAAGGGGGAATATGGGAATCGGTTTGGGAAAATAAAAAGAATGGCTGCTCGTCTTGCCTCGTCTCGCCTCATGCACTCCGTGCAGGTGTGCAAGGGGCGTGGGTTGGGTAGGGTTTCTGTTTGGCACTGCAATTGGTCCGGGCCGGTCCGGGTGAGTTGGCGTGCTCTCTCAGAGCCGGTAGTCACGCGACAGGCTGCTCAGCGCGCACACACACACACACACACACACTCAGTCAGTCCCTCCCCCAGCAGCTCCCATCCCGCACCCCCATCAGTCTCCATCCGTCTTCTCGAGCGTCGATATTCCTTGCAGTCGCGGCGCACACACGCCAGGAGGCACGCCAAGTGCACGCCTATAAATAGGGCGCAAATTGCCCGGGCGATAGGTTTAGCGCCTCGTCGCGCGCTTGCGCCGCTAGGC
Source organism: Frankliniella fusca (assembly GCA_029379305.1). Taxonomy (NCBI): domain Eukaryota; kingdom Metazoa; phylum Arthropoda; class Insecta; order Thysanoptera; family Thripidae; genus Frankliniella; species Frankliniella fusca. Next base: position 144,379 of record JAHWGI010001191.1, read on the forward strand.
TGAGCCTGAGAGATCCGGCCGCTGGGACCTCGGCAGGGACTGGAGGAGTGCGCCCGTGGGGTAGGTAGGTGGAGCCAAGCGGGGTGACTTTCTCTGACGGGTGCCCGACGTGTAGGCAGGTAGCCCCGTCGATCAGCAGAGCGCAGCTGGGGGGCGGCCTTCGCTCACAGCGCCCGGCGTGTAGGCAGCCCCGTCGAGCAGGGGAGCCCGGCGGGGCGGCCTACCCTCACGGCGCCCGGCGTGTAGGCAGCCCCGTCGAGCAGGGGAGCCCAGCGGGGCGGCCTACCCTGACGGCGCCCGGCGTGTAGGCAGCCCCGTCGAGCAGGGGAGCCCAGCGGGGCGGCCTACCCTCACGGCGCCCTCGGTCCTCGAAGGCGAAGCGGCTATTCGCTCGTGCTCCTCCCTTAACGAGTGGTGGTACCGCCCGTCCCCTTCCGCCCCTCGTCACACTCGAGCACACCCTTCACTACCCCAACAACACCCCAGCGCAGCCCTCTCTCTCTCTCTCGCGCTCTCCCCTACCAACCACCTCTCCTCCCGCACGTCCTCTCTCTCTCTCGGTTGGCCTCCAAACGCTTTGACGTCAGCTGGACTGCTGCAGTACCCTCCCCCCCTCCCTCGAACTCCATCGCGGCAGATCTCCACCCCTCCCCTTACTCCACTCTGCCGGCCCCATGCGTTACTATAATACCCCCTCTCTGCTGGCTTTTCTCCCCGTTCCCTTTAGGTTCCATCTGTTTCCTCTTTTTCGCACGTGTTTGTTGGGCAACGCTATGCGCCGCCGCCGTCGCATCCTGCTCTCGCAACGCAACGAGGCGCGCGCGCAAGGCGGCGCGGGGTGGCCCGCGTGCGAACGCCTCGCATGCTGCCGCTTTGTCATTTCCCATCGTCGACTCTATACAGTAACCTTTACTTGCGGCCGACGCCACTGCGCCATATACACGTCATACCGTGACTTGCCTGCGAGGATCCAACAGAGTAGCGAGCGGTGCCGATCGATTTTTCAGCCTGAGCTTTATTTACGCAATAACGGCGCGTGGGACGGGTGCGGGGCGGGGCTTGAGGATGCATGTGTGTGTGTGTGTGTGTCGTCGTCGTCATCGGTGGTAATGATGACGGTGGTGGGCTCTGCCGCGAGCCGCGCGAGGTCCCCAGAGCGCGGGGTATGTCCGCGCGCGCCGCACTGCGGGTAGCGGCGCGGGCGGCGCGGGGCGGCCGGGTCGAGCGCCACGTGCTGTGCCGAGCCTCCCGCCGCCCCTTTCCCTACCCCGTCCTGAGCTGTAACCCTGACCTAAATGCGGGGGGTGGCGCGGCGCGGAGGGCGCGCGGGCGGGCGCGGTGGAGAGGCTCGAGCCATAACGCTCACCCCGCCCCGCCCCGCCCCGCCCCGCCCCGCCCGCGACCCTCTTCCCTCCCAGGCCCAGCTCCGCACGTCGGTCCGGTCCGGCTCACCCGGGTGCCGCTGCTGCTGCCGCCCCCAGCCGCGGCTCCCGAGGCCCACGGGGCCCCGCCCGGCCCGGCCTGGTCCCCCCCGGGGGGTGGGTGGCTGCTGCAAACAGAGGCCCCGCGCGGGGCGGGGCAGGGCGGGGCTGGGCGGGGCTGGGCGTGGCAAGCGCTGCTGTGCGGGGTCGAGCTCGGCGGCGCTGATTTTCGATGAAACTACCCTGCTGCTCACCCTGGTCTGGTCTATAGCCCGGTACAGTATTGCAATGGTGGCTCCAGGTGTGTCGCGTATCGGGGTGAATAAAAGCAAGGCAGTACCAAGAACTTTTTTGTTTTACTTTTATGTTTTTTTTTCCGAGGGGGTGGGCGACGCTGTATAAGTTTTGGTCTGGTTTTGTCGAGAGCGTTATCTCCTCGCGCGGCGCGCCCCCAATTTTGAACGCAGCAGCGTCGCGCGCCTTTGCTTTTCGGGGCGCCGACAGAAGCAGCAGGTGACCGCGGTAGATGTGTTATTCATTCCGTCTCAGAACTGGGTCGAAATTCATCGTGGATGACAGCGGGCGAGAAAAAGGGGGGAGCGGGGGGGGCCTGCCTGCGGGACCCGCCACATCCCCTTTCGGACGCGCTGGAGGCTCAAGGGAAGGTCCATCTGGGATTTGTGTGGCGATGGGCCAAGGTGGGTGAGGTGGGTTTGCTTGGCCTGTTTTTTTCCTTTTTTTTTCTGCAGATCTCTTTTCTTTACCTTTCTCTCTTTCCCCCTTAGTTCCACCGAAACGCGCCATCCTCTCCACACGAAATCCTCTTCTTTTTCCTTCCCTCGCCTTATCATTTGTTTTTACGCGAGAACACCCCCCGCCCGTGCCCGCGCGCCCCTACCTTTCTTTCCGCCGGCGTCAACTTCTCACTGGCTCTCTGGCGGCGCGGTGGGGCGCCGCGGGTTGAGTTGCACGGATGGATAAGTTGGTATAATGTGGCTATACTGCGTGGCGCGGAGGGAGTGTCGCGGCCGGGTCGGTGGGCGGGGCGGGTGGCGGGTGTGCGCGGCTGCCTGGGGTATAGTGCTGTTTGGTGTTGGCGCTCCCTAGGGTCCTGGTAGCCGTGCAGGGTGGGGCGGGGGTGGCTCTGTTGGACTGCTGCTCGTGGCTTTGGCTGGACTGGTCGCTGCTCAGCACGCGAGGCACAGCGCGGTCCTCCTGGCCTGGCCTGGCCTGCGCCTGCAGACTGATTCAGAAAGAGCGCTCTCCTCGCTCTGTCTCGCTCGCACTCATTGGGCGCGCCGTATGGGTGCGAGAGAGAGACAGAGCGACGAGAGCGCTCTTCTGAATCGGTCTGCTGGCCTGGCTTGGCCTGGCTTGGTGGGCCCGCGGTGCACGGTTCGCGACACAGGCGGTACGGGGCGGGGCGCAGGGCGCAGGGTGGCCCTAAAATAAACGGCTGCGGAATCGACTCGCGGGACAACGACGACACGTCCGGGATGGCAATTCCCCTCGATTCCCCCCCCTCCCTCTAACTCACTACTCGCGCTACGCGGCGTGGCGGGGCGGGGCGCAGTGTGCTCTGCGGCTGCTTCTCTGTAATGTCGCAACAACATCATCAGCAGCTGTTGGGTAAAGCCAAAAGAAAATCGAGGGAGGGAGGGGGGAGTGTAATAATGTAAATGTCGCTTTATGGCGCGACCGCGCGACCCCCTCTTGTGCCCGCGGCCCGCGGCGGCGTTCCCCCCTGTGGCAGGTACCCGCAGTGGTAGCACGTCCTGTGCGGTGCCTCACTCCACCACACCAGTCCCTGCCTGCACTTCCCTGCACTATAGAGCCCTGCTCCGCCCTGCCCCGCCCTGCCCCGCCCTGCTCCGCCCTGCTCCGCCCTGCTCCGCCCTGCTCCGCCCTGCCCCACTAACCTGGTCATGTCCCTCCCCGCGCCCCGCCCCGCCCCGCCCCGCCGTGCAGCAGTGACATTGGTGCCGCCGCGCGATGCGCTCGGCCGGCCCGGCCCGGCCAGCCTGCTCATGATTGTGTCCCGAAACCGACAGGACAGCGCCTTGCTAAATGTACCCCCGAGGAGAGGCGGATTTTCGACACGTTTCGAATGTGTTCCTTATTCCGTCTGGTTTCGCATAGTGAAAAAAACGCTATCATACACTCTCACGGAGCGTATGGAGGACAGGAGCGCACGGTGCCATAAAGGGATGCAACCGGTGACGGCCTGTGGGGTCCTTTACTTTAACGAGGAAAAAAGACACCCCCCCCCCCAAAAAAAAAGGGAAATAAAAGAAAACTTGTACACCCTATCAGACAAATCGGAAAATAAATCAAAAAGGACAAAATGTAAAAATCGGTTTAAATCATGAAAAATCTCGTAAAACAAGAAAAATTCGGGGTGCGCTTGAGCTCGAACTTCCAGTGAAGGGCCTCGCGCCTCGTGACGGCCCGTCGCGTACCATCTCTCGTCTCGTTTGGCTCATCCGCGATATACTGACGTGTTTGTTTTGTTTCTGTCTGTTTCAGGTGATTACCGCGACCGAACAGATCTTGGACAGTCGAGCGGAAAACTGCAGCTGTTCGGCTGAGACGGGACAGAGTGGCGAACGGAGGAAAAGGGGAAGGGGGAGAGGGATGGGATTGGAAGGGTGGGGGTGAGGTCGCAGCTAATCCTATTTTAACGCAAACGCCGCTTGGCCAATTCAAATGCGAGGTCGCTGGTTCCAATACTGTTTCTTTTTCCCTTTTTCCTCTCTTCGTCCTTCTTTCCTCTAGCTTATCTCCCCCCGGGAGGTGAGGGTCGGGGCGGGGGCCTCCACAGTAAACCTGTACAGAGTAAATTAGAAGGCAGGCAGGCATCCCTCTCCCGTCCCCTCCCCTCCCCTCCGCAACCCTCCCTCGCGCGCTCACAGACCGCAGTGAAATTAAAAGTGCGCCGGGCCGGGCCGGGCTGGGCGTCTAATCCTCGCACTCGCGCCCCCCCGCCCTCTCACTAGCCCCTCCTCTCCGGCTCCGGCCCACCCCCCGGCCAGAGTCCAGATCGGACCGCCCCGCCACGCCACGCCACGCCACGCCACGCGCGTTCCTAGGAAACCAACAGGGTGATATTGCGGAAAAGCGCGCGTAAAAGCGGGAACGCAAAGGCGCTGATTTCGGGAGGGGGTGTAGATAGTCCGGCGTGCCGGAGGCAGATAGGATTACAAGCCGAAAAAGGGGAGGGGGGGGTCAGTGTTTTAGCGAGGGTGGCGGCGGGAAATTCGCCCGCAGTGCTTTATCTATTCGTCGAAACCACCCCTATAATCATAAGCCCTTGCCCCTGCACCCTTTCCCAGCGAGTGTGTTTTACGCCTTTATATATGTTTTCATCTCTGAGCAGCGCCCTTAATTTTGTGCGGCGCACACTGGCTGACGCTCGGGCGGAGCCGGGCCGCGTGCCGGGCCGTGCCGCCCTGCGCAATGCGCTGCCGCCGCCGCCACGCTCTGTTGTACTTTCGCTCTTCGGGCCGAGCCAAGCGAGTCTGGCTGGCTCCATGTAACGTCGGGAGGGGCAGGGGGAGGGGGGGGGGAGGGTTGGGCCCCGCTTGGCCTCGCTCCTCGCTGTGTTGCGGCCGCGGGCCGCGCCCTGCGCACCCCTCCCACCCCCTCTTTGTCCTCTGCCACGACACCTACTCTATTTCGTCCCCCTCTCCTTTCCCCTCCCCCGCCTCCTTTCACCCCCCCCCCACCACCACTAGTGCTGCTACGCCTCTGTTCGCTCCTGCTCTCCCTCTGCTCTCTCTCTGTCTCTCTCGCACGCACGCTCTCGCATCGTATTGATCGAACGGAGCGCTGAGTCTGCTGTGCCTCAAGAATGCTACTGCTGTGAAAGGGATGCGAGGAGCAGAGCAAAAGGCGCAGCAGCAGAGGGCGGGGCGGGGCGGGGCGGCCCTGTTTGACTCCTGGCTCTGACACGGCAACAGAGGGACTGGCCCGGGGCGGGGCTGGGTGGGGCGGAGGAGTGGGGCGTAAGTGGATATTGTCGAGAACAGGGAAGGAGGGGAGGGGTGGACAGTCAGTTTTGGATCAAAATTGGCAGAGATGGGACACGGAGAATCAGTTAGTTAAATGTCCGCTATTAATTAAATCGCCTGTAAATTTAAAAATTATATTTTGAATAAGCTTAAAGATAATAAATAAAAAAAAAGTTTGTCAACAATGTAGGGGGCATAAAAATGTCATCTGTACTTTAATATTGTTTTCTCTATTTTCTTTTCAGGTTAACTTGAAGTTAATATTGGTCAGTGGCAAGACAAAAGAATTCCTATTTAGTCCAAGTGAATCAGCTGGAGACATTGCTCAACATGTCTTTGACAATTGGCCAGAAGGTATAAATCAGTCTTATATGTGGTGTAATCTTTGCAGTCTGGTCCCTTGCTTATTTCCCAATTAATCTTTTTCAGACTGGGCAGAAGAAGCAGTAGCCAAAGCAGAAATTTTGCGGCTCATCTACCAGGGTCGCTTCCTTCACAGCAACGTAACTCTTGGGGCTCTGGGATTGCCATTTGGCAAGACCACAGTTATGCATCTTGTTCCAAGAGAGAACCTCCCTGAGCCCAACTCACAAGGTGAGATGTCAAAAATGTTGTAACTAAAGCTGTTTTGGGGACAAAAATTAATTAGAGCTTTTACGTATGTTACCAGATCAACGGCAAAAGAGTAAAGGAGGTGGGAGCAGCTGTTGCTCTGCTGCATGCTGCATACTGTAATGAGTGCTTGGACTCCTCAGGCTGCTTTGGGTTGTCCTCACCATGACTGAAGAAGGCTTAGTGCTGCTTTGCCTTCACCAACATTGCAGAACTTTAAATGAGTTGAGGAGTTTGAAGCGGCATTTAGGAGCACTCAAATCTAATTTTAATAAATAAGAGTTTTTAAAGCACTAGAAAATATGTGTGAAGATACAGGGTTGAAAGGTGATTCCCCTTAGACCACCTGACCTGTGGTTTGTGTTATATTATCTGTACCATTGCTGCGACTGTGATGAAGTGGAGGTGGAAACATTTATGAACTTATTTACGCTCTCCGTTGTATGACAAACTTTTTTTTTCCCCCCAGTTACCTTTATTGTGACTTGTGCTTGACTGAGTGAGTTCACATGTTGTGTATTATGGGATGTGCTAGAGTGTGAATAGTATACATAATGTAAATGTGTAAAAAGATATAAATATAAATGTACGTATGTAAATGTATGCAAGAGTGAGCGCATGGATCTTTGTAAGATGAGTGCAAGATTGTATAAAGTGTGTGATTGTATGAATTTGTCAAATCTGAGTATGTTTGTGATTGTAAATTGTGTATCGGTATTGTCAAGTTTTGTGTGAGAAATTATATAACAGCAGCATTTGTCTTCTTTTTTGTGACTTTTAATAAATTGCAGTACAAAGAAACAGGACCCAAAGCTAGTTGCTGTTTTAGAATGGATTCTTTCTTTCCACGTTATTCATTCAAATGCTTGTAAAGGTTTCTTTGGTTCTCTTTCCTTTGTGAAGTTTTGCCTAAAAGAAACAAACTTTTAACAGAATTATTAGCAATCAACATGAAATTTAAATATTCTCTACTCAGTAAAGTAGATGATCTAATTCATCTCCCACTGCAATTGAAGGATTGTGGATTGTGCATTTTCATTGTAGGAGATACATAATATGAATGAACTACTGACATACTATGAATAAAAGGGGGAACAAATTTGTTATTTTTTTTCTTTCTTTTACACTTGTTGAATGTGAAATAAGATGATTTTATACACTACTGCCTTTATTAGTTGTTACTTTATTTCCTGTTTTCCGCTGTTGCTCATTGTTAGAAATTTATTAACCTATCTTTACTATGGATTGCCATTCTTAATTTGATAAGCAAAGAATTTAGTGTGTTTCTTCATCCATTGTCTCCCTTAAATTATCTCTACAGTTCCTTTTAGATTGAAGATCAGTGGGAAAAAAATGTATTTTATTCTCTTTTTTTTTAAGTTTTTTCATGACAAATTGTGGCGCCTTATAACCAGTAAAATGTAATTTTACATTGAACTCTTTTCAAATACAATTGCAAAAAATTGTGCAATGTTTTATCAAAGTTAGATTGTTGGATTCAGTATTAATGGACAATGAATGATGACAGTCTACATTGGTACATAACACAGTCTCCTCAGGCATTCACTTGGACACATTTCAAATTAGCACAAATAATCTTTTTGGTTGGAGCCGGTTGTACAATTATTTTGTATAAATCCAATTTTTTTTTTTATGTACCTCACTTTTTAAAACTTCTCTTTCTTTTCTTTAACCCTGTACAGTATTTCCTGTTTACTGCCTAAAGTCTATGTTGCATCCCATGTTCTTGGTTATCATTCATTTCACAGAATTTTTAGCAAATGATGTCAGAACCTCTGACTTATTTCCATCTGAAGTTGCCTTGATGCTGATAAAATGTAAATTCTTGTCTTTCCCCCCAATTTTGTTTTTATTTTTAAACAACTTCAGCTGCATGCTTTCTTTTAGTATTCGTAACGCCATGGTCTCGCATATTAGCTAATTTTACCCCTATTGTATCTCAACACTGCTTTGTGTATGTAGTAAGTGTGATGTGTGACATTTTTAACACTCTATCTTACCTCATAGGCTAGAGATACAATAATGTTCTTACATCCGTTTGAAATGTGGCAATTGAGACCTTCATTTTTCTGACAAAAACATGATTTTTCTAAAGTCTATATTAATTTTAGAACTTTAATTCAAAACTTTCACGTTTCACATTGCATTTCTTTCCCTCTGTTATCTTTTCTCTGTATAGAGTCAAGTTCCTGATTGGTTAATTAAATGAATGGCAATGGATTTCTGTGATAGCCCTACATCTTGTTTACTCCGTTCTAATATACCGCTGCTCATTTCATGACAAAAGCTGCTATAATTCAAAGTGGAGTACTGTCTGGCACTGAAAAGGAAACAAACAAATTTGGATAGTCACATTTGTTCTGTTATGCACATACTTCAAATCTAAGAATCTGGCCAGTTTTTGAAATTGATGTAGTTTGGAACCATGAACTTGTTCTCAACTATATTTCTCAGTTTTGTTCCTTGAATATGAATAGGAGCCAACAATGATCTTGATCTCTTACTAAACATGCAAGACGGAGCATTTGGAGAGTCAGGGTTAGTTCAACTTTTTTAAACAACTATTTTTGGTATATCAGATAATCCAATGAACAATCGAAATCAAAATTCACTTCTTCCTGCCCTCCAAGTTCCAAATGTCTGAGTAATATATTTTTAGTTACATGCATCTCTGATTTGGGATTCTGAGGACCTTTGACAATTTTTCTGTGGATTTAAAATAAGGAAGATTTTCATATTTTCTCATAGTACTACTGACCTTTTCAAAACCTATGCTCCCACATTTGAGATTGATGATTAGAATTGCATTGGAACTGAAGTAAAGCAAGACATTATGAGAATAGTACCAACATGGCTTTGCATGTAAAGGTATTCATGTAAATATCAGTTTTTTGCTCATCTGTATTGAGTGTTACAATTTTTTAGCTGTCCAAGCTTGAAGGATTGATAAAAGTGAATGGTTTACCACCTTCTTATGGTATATCCATATTAGTGGCCTATTGTATGAGAGTTTTCATGTACAAATGCATTTTATAATAAGAGGCAGTTATGGGAAAAAAGTGTTCATTCTAGAAGTAAATTATACTTGAAACCCATAAAATCATAGTGTAAAAAGTATTTAAATGCAGATTATATTGTCAGTTACTTACTCTTGTGGAGTCTTTCTTTCTTGTTAATCATTTTACCCTAGTTGATATTTGTTTCAAACCTTTTCCTTTTTACAGTTGGATTCCTTTGAAAAACTCATTTAGCTACAGAATACTGCACATGAATCACATTCACTGTCTAATGAGTAGCTGCCTTAAGTGAGCAAGGGTTACAGCCAAAGTATAAGTTAGAATGTGCCAAATGCTGTTACAGTTCATTAAAAATGTGCATTCTTCATAGGCTTGACATCCCTACTTCAAAGTAGAATGACAAACAGGAAAATCAACCACCCCCATAGAATTTGTCAGCTCTTGCTAATACCTACCCTATGTAAACTTCCAATTACTATTAGAAGTTGTGTGTCCTCTAATGTGCCTTGAAATAGTGCCCTCATTGAGGCACTTCAACCATGCTTGGGAGCACATTCAACAGATAGATCAAGGCAGAGCTTCCGTTTCCTCACATGTATGTCAATATGTTTATTACTTCCTACAGAACATCACAATGTTTGCTGTCATGTTTTGAATCATGTGTGACTGATGAGAATGATAGTTTTATTTTTAACTGAATGTCCATAAGAATACTATACATTCTTGTTTGATTGTAAATAATAGGAATAATACCATCAAAATTTTGTTGCATATGTAATTTCATTACTCAAGGATTTATTCTCTTGAGAGACAAGTAGCAAATGATCTAGAATAAAGTTGATCATTCAATACACCAGGTGATCATTTCTTACCACCAAATTTCTCTCAACACAAAAGTTTTGCAAGTATTCTGAGACTTCTTTGTACAGTAATTAATACCTCAGAGTTCCACAGAAAGAGAGTACATGAGTGATTTATGTCATAGCTTTATATTCACTTAAGAAGAACCATTACTTACAAAAACGTTTTGCATTAATACTTGCAACAGATGTAAAATTAACAAATGCACATTTGTATCACACCAGAGACTCTTCATTTAACAGGTTTCATTTGCCACAGTCCATCATTTAAATAATGACAGTTTTCCACACCTACTCCTTTGTTTATTTTTGATCTGAAATATAAGAGTCAATTACTGAGAAATCAAAATTAGGAAGCAAACAAATAATGCTATTAACAGTGATAACAAATGGCTTACATGTCATCAGTGGATAAGGAGGTGATTCCCACAGCAATCGCATGTTGTTTTCCTTCTGCCATTATTGCCTAAGAGTAGAATCAAGGAATGTACATTTAAAATAAAATTAAAAAAAAAGAAAGAAAAAAAAACCATTAGAGTCTGGAAATATAGATGATAAAATCTACACATGCATTTCAAGACTTCAGTCTACTAATATTTAACTCCTTAGAATAGAGAAATAGCTAAAAGGTCAATTTAGACTGTGCAGAACATCTTAAAGGATACAACTACAGTTCCTTTTGGAACAGTTGTCATTTTAGCTCCTGGTGATGTAAGACCAGGACACATAATATTTGCACCACTTAAGACAAATCGGATAGCTCCTTTGTCAACTTGTTCAACAGGAAGAAAGAAAGGATCTGCATTGGAAAAACATAGAAATTATTTAAAAGAACAAAATTAAAATCAATGTAACCAACATTAAGTACCAATAATTACATTTGTGTAATAGTCTCAGAGTAGGCATCCATGGGCCCTCCCTTTGACGGAAAAAGAGCAAGTCACCAGCACTATTCACAAGTAGTTCTATGTGTTCATGACTAAAAGAGAAAAAGAACTGAGAAATTGTGGAAACCAACATACCAAACACCAGAGTTACTACTTGCTAGTAGTTCTCTCTGAAATAACAGACACATGACACAAACAGAATGAAGAAAATATCGTCAACATACCATTTAACTATTCTGAAAGCATCTTTTTTAGGAAGAATAACATCTATGTACGATTCTAGAGTTGGATATAGTTCTAATAATTTAGTACGTATTCCTTTCTGAACTGACGACTTAAGTTGCTGCGTTCCTGAGACGCTTTCTTTCTCATCAAACCTGAGAACAAAAATAGTACTTAAAATAACTTGCAAGTGAGATAGGTACGACTAACTAAGGATGTCATTCAGGTGATAAGCTTATGGTCCTTTATCAAAGCACCAGATACATTAGATTAAGAGATTGGAATTGTGAAGGTTCAAAAAATTAGAATTCATAAACCAAATAGTGGCTATTCTGGTAAATTGACTCATTTAGAGGTGAATAGGTTAGGGAGACACTCAACATATTATAAAACCTGAAAAGGAAAGTAAAACACCTCAAACAGAAAAATTAATCTGGTATCGCAATTAAAATGATAAGATAGAAAAATAAAAATCAGTGCCACCGCTTTAGTTAAAACTAAATGAAGTAAACCAATTGAAATACCTAGGAACATATTGCAAATCACAGGAGAGCAACAGTCAGGGATATGTATTGTGAACTTGATCACACATCATTAAGATTTTAACACAAAGGCGGTATTAAGAATCGGTAGAAAATATTTACTTACTTTTTAAACATGTCAACAAACAGATAGACTTTGGATAAAGTAACCAACCGGCAGATGTGTGCTGCTGCTGCAACAGATGACTGGCGTTGCTGTGAGGTAGTAGTGGTTGTACTCGTTCATCGTCTGCTTTACGCGTAACCTTCAGCCTAAACTAGTACTGTTTCCTATTTCTAATAAAACTTTAACTCAATGTCTCCTTTTCCTTGAATGAATTTGATTGATTTAACTCTCATTCCTTTGAAATGTTTTCGTCTCATTCGATCATCCAAGGCCACGGAATTAATTTTCTTCGACTTTGATGAGAGAACATAATGTTGGCACCAGTGGAAACTTTAGTTCGGCTGTATTCAAAACACTTTTCAGCCAAGACGGATTTTATCCCTGTAGCTAAAAACAATCCAGGGCACAATTTTTTGGGGGAGATGGCTTACACCACTACGATACAATTATCAGTACTTTTATCGCGGATGAGACAGAAAGAGCTTTGATGCTAAGATTAGAGATAGTCTTGGAGATAGTTCACATGGACTCGTCAACAATTTCCCGCCGCAATCAATAGGAAGGCGTCGTGTGCCGAGCCGTTCGTCAAATGTTTTCTGTCTGTCGTCTGGTACAACTCAGTTTGTAAACTTTAATTTATCACAGAGAAAGATAATTTTGTGACATAAGTTGCTGTAAAATCATTTACCGTGGACCGGAAACGGGTAAAACGTACTCACATGTCCATAGGAGGCAAGGTTAGTAATCCTCCTTGATCTATTATGTTGCCGTTTCTTTGAACTTTGGAGCCGCTAATCAGGGCTCGCCAGGTTATCGGTCTGTACTTACTTTTCAAAACTTGAAACCTCTTCAAACTTATGTTGATTCCGCTCTTATTCGCATTAATTGAAGAATTTTCTCCCAACCCATTCAATGTCATATTATTTGCTCATAGTTAGCCTCTGTTACCGGTTCGTTAGTATGAGCTGTCATCAGTCAAACATCAGGGAAGTGTCAATTGCCTTCCCCCTACTAAATTGGGTTTTTCTTATGTTCAAGAAGCATTCGCACTCTTGTATATTTTTTCTTCTTATCGAACGTCCCATCAAACCCGTGTTATTGAGTGTGGCAGTCCTTTCCAAATTAAACTTGAATATAATTTAATTTAGCAGTATATAAATTGATAGCAGTGTACATGATCAAAAGTAAATTTTCTTGAAGAAAGGAGCAGTATCCTATAAAAGTCAATCATGTGGATATTTACAATTAGTCTATTTCAATGCCAACGTAATCAAGTGTCATGACAACCCGTTACCTGAAGGTGCTTTACCTGCATCTCTGTGATATCCTCTGCATTTAGTGTTCAGCTCCACCTGCTACCCACCTCCCTCCCCCTTCCCCTCCTTCCCCTCCTTCCACTCCTCATCCTCATCCCCATCTTCTCCACCTCCCCCTCCTCACTCTTTTCTACCTGGAGACTGATTTAACCTTTGGGTGGGATGGAACATTGTGATGGCAGCAGTGACCAATAGGAAAAACAAGGTGGGGGACAGGTTTCTGATGACCTTGGTTTTAGTGGGGACTGGAATGCAGGTCCTCTTGGAGGAGCAACAGCAAAGCTCGGTAGTAAGCAACAGAAAGTTGAGACTTAGAGACGCTAACTTTTCATTTTGACTCCTCTCTTTTTTGTTTTGTTTTGTTTGCAAGTATAATTGTATTCTTCTTTATTATGGCATCTAAAGAAATGGTATGCTTGGCTACTTTGTTATTTTATTAATATTAATATTTTAAATATTTTTTTTATTTTATTTTTTAAAATTTTCCCCCCCAAATTTTGTTAGTGATAACTTACAGTGTTGTGGGCAATACTTAGTATTTTGAATTTATGTGTTCAATACATTTGTTGTGAAAGTATATATGTTTGTGATTCTTTTCTTCAGCCACTGCTGTACTCCTACTGGAGGAGCTCGTGTTCGTGGAGAGTGAGAATTGGTAAGATAATTAAAACTTGAGAGAGTTCTACAAATCTGCATGTCAATCATTTTCTCATTGTCTTCTCATTTATTTTCAGCCCTAAACTTAAAAGAAATACCATATGACATAAAACCTATAAGTTTGATCAAAGGAGGAGGAGAACAGCATTGCAATGATTATCGAGAAGTTAATCCCATGGAACAAGTGCCTTCACTGCAAATTGATGGACACACTATAGTTGAATCGGTATTTGTCATAACTGTCCTTTTATTTTTTTTCTTCATATTGAAATTGATAGTTTAGAGTAATCATTTTTTTTCTGTCTTAGCTCAATATTATGCATTATCTTGAGGAGACCCGTCCACAACGTTCTCTTATGCCATCTGATGTTTACAAAAGAGCCAAGGTTAGTTATGAAAGGACCAAATGTTGTCTTGTATTTATTTCATGATTAAGTAAAACAACATAATTTCACCTCAGGTAAGGGAAATCTGTGAAGTGATTCAATCTGGGATTCAACCCCTTCAAAACTTGGTTGTGCTGATTTATGTTGGTGAAGAAAAAAAGAAAGAATGGGCGCAGCACTGGATTAACCGTGGTTTAAGAGGTACTTTTTAATTATGTTTTAGTTTAGTTCTTAGCTTTCTTTTCTCTTTCAATAACAATCTGCAAGTAACAAATTTTCTTTTCAATCAAAATGCAATTAGCTGTGGAGAAACTCCTCACAACATGTGCGGGAAAATACTGTGTGGGAGATGATATTACGTTGGCTGATTGCTGTCTCATACCTCAAGTGTTCAATGCAAGACGGTAAGCTCATTACTTAGCCTGCTGGTCTGCAGCTATCAAGCTATAACATAATTGTTTTGTACTTTAATTTGTTTTTGTTTTGTACAGTTTTCATGTGGATCTTCGACCATTCCCCATAATATTAAGAATTGACAGAGAATTGGAAAATCACCCAGCATTCCGTGCTGCTCACCCTTCTTGCCAACCAGACTGTCCACCCGAAGCCAAGTAGCTAGGGCGTCCACCGCAGCACATCAGACAAGCTAGAGCATATCAAAGTGAATTCTGTTAAAGAATCTGAATGCTCTGGGCTTGTTGACAGAATGGGACATGAGTGTCGGTTTGTACTTCAGACACATAGAGGTAAGTCCCAGATGTGCTGTACTGGTGGATTGAGAATTTCTAAAAATTCTCAGAAGATTTTTTTTTCCCCCTGTTTTAAATAAAAAAAATTTGTTGAAGGCTAGCCAAACAAGATCAGAGATAAGCCTTGATTTCTTAAACATATTATCATTGCTTGGATGAAAAAGCTGTTACAGCTTCTGAAAAGAGTAATGTAATTGTTCATTGGAACCATTTGTGATCTGAATCATGATACCTTGAATTAAAATACCTTGGTGTCATGTCTGACAAGTCTAGCAATTTTCAAAGTTTGAAATAACATTCCCTCATGAGAAAACAGTAATTTGTTTGCTGATAGTTTGATACTATTATATTTTATCATTTATCTTGGGATGGTGTATCTTATTTTTAGTTGAGCAAGTGCCTTAAGCAAAAATTGTTGTTTGAGTATTTTTTTTTTTTTTGTTCAAATATTAAAAGTTGTAGCGCTGGAAGCACAAATTATATTACAGAAATACTTGAAAATGCTGTTAGATTTGATTTATTATTGTTACCAAAAGTGCTTCGTTCAAAAATTAAGTAGAATCAAAATGGTGTCAGGAGTCTGCCACATTTATTAATCTAATTATTATTATTTTCTTTTTCTTCTTCTTTTTTTAGAGACTTATTGTAGTCTTACTGCTGAGTACTAGTGTCTGTGATTAGAATTATTTTATTGATTGTTTTTATTTTTTATTTTATGTTATTGTTTTACTCTTTTTGTATCATGTATGTGACTTCTGAATTCCCTTTACTAATGAGGGATCTAAAATAATAATAATAATAATAATAATAGACACATTGGTTTGTATGTGTTCTTATAGTGCTGCCGCTAGGTCTTGACAAGCAGAAGTTAGACCTCATATTGATTGTGCCATGTTTTTACTTCACTTAGTTAAACTTTAGAGGGCTTCTGTAGAGTATTCTTCCCGTTTCATTCCCCTTCCAACATTGCCTGAGCGCATGAATAATCAATCTATGTTACCTATTTAGTAACTTGTCTATATTGTTAAAGCTTTGCTGGGAGACACATTTTGACTGATTACATGAAAAATAAATTGAACGGTAGAGATTGATTTTTTAAAAATTCTGTCTGCAACAGCTCTGTCTTCCGAACGTCATAAGTACTTAAAACTTTTATTGAACTTTTATTGTAATCACAAAATTGTGCAATGTGATCAAATATTAGCATATCCTAATCATATCCATTAATTCTGTGTTGTTGGGCTGCAAAACATTTGACCACTTTGGAAAAATAGGAACTCAGCTGAGTTATTTTAACAAAAATATGAACTGTAGCCTGGGCTTTATGTATTATCCTCATTTGTTTAGAGCTAGTTCTCAAAACAATTTATGAATATAATGTCTCTTGAATTATCTGTAGAAACTTCCCTTATTAAAATAAACCTCATGTCTGCTAATATCTCTTAAATATGTAAATTTCAAGAGTGTCTAAATGAACAGTTTTAATACCAATAGTGTAATGTGACCATGATGTGGTCGCGATGCTGGCTTTTACAAAGATTTTAAATATTTTTACCACTCTTCAAACTCAATGCAAGTTTACTATCTTCCAAGTCTAAATATTCAAAAGGGACTTTGTATAGAATGTTTTAACAAGACAATACTATGTGAAGCACAAGGAGGCATGAGAGTAATAAAATGTACTAGTACTCCAAAATGATTGAGTCTGACGTTATTGTATTCCACCTAAACCCAGCATGCAACAGTGCAGAAAGGAAAAGCACAAAAAATCACTAGTGAGATTCGAACGTCAGCCTGGATGGTATTGGGGACGGGGACGATACCACTGATACCACATGGCTGTCGGTTTGCAAACCAGGCGGCGATGCGAATAGGAATCCTCATGCCGGGTTGAGTGCCAGTGACAAGGACGGGCCCGACACCGACAGTGACGACTTCTGCAAATGTTAATTTCTCCTAAACGAAGTCCAGTATCAGGACGGTGGTCGTGCAGGGGCGACTGTAGTGTATACCCGGGTATACCCCCAGGAAAACACCCACGTGGCCACACTGGCTTCATAATCGGTAATCGGTCGCTCCCACTCCCATCCAATTGCCCCCCGCCCTACCCCTACCCCTACCTCCCCTCTACCCTTCCGAGCTGAGCTACTGATAGTTCGACCATGTTCAACTCGGGCGCAATGGCAATAATCGGGCGCGTATCGTGGAGGCGTGGTGGAGGGAACAGGTTTTGGGATCCTCTTATAAGTTGGGCGCTGGTAGTGCAGCAGTCGCAGTGGTGCCACCACTACGACATTGGGCCGAGGGCCGAGCCGAGACCAGCCGAGGCTGCCGGAGGAGCGGTCGCGCCGGGAACGCAGGCAACCCATCTGCCATCCGTGTAGTTCCGGATGCCCGCGTGTCCAAAAGCAGGCATGAGACGCAGTGTTCACAGCAATAGTTCACTGGTCCAGTTTCATCCCTTCCTGCAAACGCAAGAGCGACAAAATGATTTATTGATTTTTTTTTCTCAAAATAATTACTCACATGAGATCTCAAGAGATTAATGTCAACTTTGAGCGATAGTGCATTCGAATATCAGGAATTTGATGTAATAGGCAGGGCGAATAAAAGAAAACTCAAAATGTGTATGTTTGGTCACTTAAGCGCCATGCCACCGTCACTCCCTTGTGAATTAAAGGAATGTAAACCATTGCTTTACTCGCTTGTTCTTCTCTGGGTTTACAACTGTCCTCTCGGGAAGACAAGGCAGTAAGGTAGAGAATGGCTCCGGAAAACAAATTAGGAACAAGCATAAAACACAGAGCACGAACTCTCCTCGTGAGGGGGACTGCGAAGGCAGACTGAGAAAGAGAGAGAGGAGGAGAGAGGGCAGGGGGGGGGGAGAGAGAAAATGAGAAAGAGAGAGGGGGGAGGCGTTGGCTGGCACGGGAGGCATGGTTTAGGCCGGTTGGCTGAGGAGGGGCGAGGGGTGCGGAGTGCGGAGGGACTGAACAACTGGAGGAAACAGGGCAGGATTAGGATTGGCGAGTCACCGCGCAACGATACCACTGGCAAATGTCACTCCGGTTCAATGCAACGCGATGCACGCAGGGAAGGCCCAGCAGCACCCGAGAGCAGAGACACGCGCCTGTAATGGTCCATCGCTTGTTTACACGACCCCGAGGCAGGAGCAGGCCCTCCAGAGATTCATTATCAAAAAGCGACAAAAATGTACAGGGATGCAACGTTTCAATTTGGAAACACTTATATGCATGATATTGGCGAAG
The DNA here is from genome assembly GCA_029379305.1 of Frankliniella fusca. Classification (NCBI taxonomy): domain Eukaryota; kingdom Metazoa; phylum Arthropoda; class Insecta; order Thysanoptera; family Thripidae; genus Frankliniella; species Frankliniella fusca. The sequence goes on from JAHWGI010001191.1 coordinate 162,454, forward strand.
GTATGTACGAGACGCCGTGCCACACTGTGAAAGAGCGATAATAAGCGCGGCGGTCGGGCGCACGTGCACGCGCACGGACAGCGCAGCGTGCAGCCGTGCAGCACGGCAGTGGTTTTGTTTCATTCCAGCGCCGTGGCGAGGCGAGGCGCGCCCCGCCGCGTGGCCGCGAGCTGCTGCGTGGCGCGGCGTGGCTTGGCGCGGCGTGGCGTGGCGCGGCGTGGCGTGCCCGAGCAACAAGGGCCAAAGCGACATACTCGCCCGTGCTCGCCCGTCTTATCGCTGGTAGGCATCGCGATCGGGGAGCGGGGCGTCGTTGGGGGTCGGAGGAATTTGTCGAGGCGCGCGCGCGCGCGAACCTCAACCTGCCCCTGGATTGGACGCCTTGCCGCCGCCTCCTCCGTACTCGGGCGCGGGCACTAGCAGCGCAGCGCCGCGCGGCAGTCCGGTTCAGAAGAGCGCCCTCCTGTCTCTATCGCACTTATGCGGTGCACCCCGTGCGTGCGAGAGAGACAGAGCGAGGCGAGGGCTCTTCTGAATCAGTCCGCAGGCCACGAAACCGCTGTCAACCGGCTTTGTCCGAATTCACGCTGAGATCTCAAAGAAGCTGAGACTCAGCTGAGAAATCGGTCACCCTGACGTGACCCGTTATTACATTTTAAGGTGGAAGTACACTTGACCACTTCTGATTTCCGACCCGCCAGGGGCGGATTTGGTGCAAAGGGAGTATAGTGCTGGGGCTCAGGCGCTCCCGAAAGAGGGGGGCTTTCACTGTTTTTTTTTCACTTCACTTTTCATCGCGTAAAATCAAATTTCTCGCAAACCAAGACCGTTATCGTGCTTCTAGCGACTGATATGTGTTTCACAGTGCACGAAGAAGGTTTCCTGTGAATTTTGGCGTGATCTGAGACTTTCGACTTTTTGTCAAATTTCCAAAGGTTATAGCTTTGCATTTTGGGGGATTTTAAGTCCCCCAAAAAACTGGCTTCAATTTAACGGGGGTTGTGCGGGGGGTGGCGGTGGCTCTTGTGTACCCCCAGACTAACCCCTGAGGGTTAAATCATCCGAAAATCGACGAAAAAAAATATGAAATCGACCAGTGTTGCCAGAAAAGTAGGCAAAAAGTAGCCCAAACACAGCTGAGTAAAGCGGGCTGCATCTGCGCCTGCCTACTAGGCAACACCTTCGCACATGAGCGTTTAAGATGCCTAGTAGGCAGGCGCAGATGCAGCCCGCTTTACTCCGCTGTGTTTGGGCTACTTTTTGCCTACTTTTCTGGCAACACTGAAATCGACCGAGATTCGAACACGACAAAAGCGTCCCGACAGCCTAGATGGTTTGAGACGGGGGACTGGGACGGTAACCACTAGGCTGTCGGTTCGCACACCTTCGGCCGATGCGAAAAGGAATCCCTATCCGCCCCGGACGGGCCCGGCGCGGCCGCTTTCGTTTTTGCCGCCTGCTCGATAAAACGGCCGGTAGATAGTGATAGCGAATCGGATGGCCGTCAGATGTGCGTCCTGCCAGCCGAGATGGTTAACTCACCTACCCCCTTTCCCAAATCATCTCGGCTGGCGAGACGTTTTGCAGGTTCAAATCTCAGTGGACCTTTTTTTTTATAATTTTTTTATTTTTTTTTAATAACCGCCTTAAAGATGCGTCAAGAGCATACGCTATTTAATGCAGAATATACCTCAAGGAAAATGTGACACTCTTCTTCTCCGCCAACACCGCCGAGGAATCTAAGAAAAACATCTTACCACGCCGGGAATTGAACCCGGGCTCTTACGATCCGACGGCCGTCGCTCTACCGACTAGACCACTAACTTGCGCTGCCGGAGGAACAGCAAGCACCAAATAGGTTCCGAAAAGTTTCTGGGACCAGGAGTCGATTCGGAAGAGGTTGCCTATTACCTCCTCGCCTACTTTCACGACATAATGTCCACGGCTGAGGATGACCATGCGACAAAATGTCCATGCTACAAATATGTCCACATACACAAAATGTCCATAGCAGGAAATGTCCAGATAAATTTTGTCCACGGTCAAAAATGTCCAGACTTATTATCGTCCACGAAAGTCCATTAAAATCCACGAGGATCAGTCTACTTTGTTTAACTTTCAAGGGGAAGCAGGTAAAAACCTGGATCTGCTCCCTGCAGCACTTGAGCCACTGCGGTCATGGCTGCAACATTCCTTACCGCTAAACCACGCTCCACCACTGCTACACTCCTTGCCGCAGGAAACACGCTCCACCTCTGCTACATTACGCCACATATTGATTTATATTAAATTGAACGTGGCCCCATTTTTTTCTTTCCAGCGCGTGTCTTCAGAGGTCGTTGTCATCGCTGTCGACCGCCACCGACTCTGGAGCCTCTGCTGGAGCAGCTCCGCTCTTGAAGTGATAGCCAATGGTAGCCCGCCACGTTCCCCTTTTCCTTGAAGGTGGCATAGTTGTCCACGATCATCGTGGCACGATGGCCTCTACCTGGCGTTGGTTTGTGCGATAAATTTTTTTCACCGGCTCTCTAATTTGCGTGTGACCCCTTCACACTTGCGTGATCTTAGTGTAGTGATGACAGGTCCACACGGGGTGTATTGACAGTGCAAAGTGTTGGACACTGCAAGAGGGCGTATTCACAGCAGAGAGGGGCACAGGTATACGGATCGCTTCGTGGACGTTATAAAGCCTGGACATAACGTAATATGGACTAAAATGATAAAGGACCATTCTGTCGTGGACCTCTTACCCTGGACATTACTACCATGGACTAAATATCATGGACATTATATTTCATGGACAATTTTCCCGTGGACATTAAGTCTGGTAATCCGCCTACTAATCCCTCGCCTCTGCTGAACTCCGGGTCAAACGGCCCCAGATCGCCACTTTTTCACGGTTTTCTGTCAAACGGGCTGGCGTCGAATGGGTTGCCGATCCATCAGGCGCTGATTGACCACTTCGCTTTTCATCGCGTAAAAAGCAAATTTCTCCCAAACCAAGACCGTCATCGTGCTTCTGGCTACTGATATGTGTTTCACAGGACCCACCTGAGTAATAAGTGATGTTGCCTGCTTGCCTGCTTAGGCTGCTTGCCTGCTTAGGCCTGCCTGCCTACCTACCTTTGCCTGCCTACCTCTGCCTGCTTGCCTCCCTCTGCCTGCTTGGTTGATCGCCTGCCTGCCTGGCTGATTGCCTGTCTACCTGGCCAAAGGTGCTGAGGCCTTGGGTGGGTAGACCGTAGCTCGTCTCTGACACGACGGCGTGGCTGGTTCGGCCCGCCCGCGTGAGAGAGAGAGAGAAATAGAGAGAGTGTGTGTGTGTGGGCGCTTTATTTATTTAACAGATCGTTATTATTCCGGCCGTTGGGGCGCAACTAATAGAATATCCCGCGCGCGGAAACGAAGTGAGGGCGCTTATTGGGCCCGGCGTCCGGCGGGGCAAACACTCGTTTGTCATTGGCTGCCGACTGCCGCACTAAACCAATCACCGCGGGCCGACGCCCCGCGGGGTCCCCCTGTGGAGAGAGATAGAGTGGTGGTGGTTGTGCTGGGAGAAAGAGAGAGACATAGAGATAAAAAAATAGACTTGAATCATGCGAAAAATCGAAGATTGCGAGAATAGTGTCATCTGATGTGGTACTCTCTTTTACTTGGTTGTGCTGTGCTGAGCGATATGATTGCTGCTGCAGCATGCCGCGGGCTCGGCCCGTGCGCGCGCTGGGGCAGGCGATGGAGGCCTCGGTCCAGCACAGCCGGCTCCAGTTTACGACTCGTCTCGCAAACAGTGTGCGAATAACGCCCCGGTCCGACACGGCAGCAGAGCCACCTCTCGGGCTCCGGCCGACTGCCGTAATCGACCCTGATTTAAACTTCACGGGCCGTAAAGAAAAAGGGCAGAAAAAGAGACACAGAGAGAGAGAGGGGGGGGGAGGGGGTGGGTGAAAATAAAGAGAAAAGCTGACAATAAAAATACGAAGACACGAGCTTCAGTTATATCATGAACCACACACACCGCACGCAGTCACACACTTGGACACATACACACGCCCGGGGCCGTTATCAGTCATCCAATCTCAGTACTTGGACACACATCACCTTCCCCCTTCCCTCTCTCTCTCTCTCTGCCCGTCGCCTCCTCTCCCTCTCTCGTTCCCTCTTACACACGAGCACTGTCTCTTTCTCCCGACTCCTCTCCCACTCCCGCTCTCTCCGTCGCTGTCGTTGGCTCTCCGGACCCACTCCGTCCCTCTCTCTCGCACACCGGTGTCGGGTGACAATCTCCGCGTTTAGACACAGCTATGTGTATCTCGCGATGTTGGAATGCTCCCCTGCTGGCCTGCGGGTCCGAGACTCCCTTCCCCGCCCCTATGTAAGGACGGAATGCCGTGATCGATCGGGGCGAAATGCTTGTCTCATGTCGATATCGACGATAAGGGATTATCGGGGGGGAATTTATTGCACGGATCGAACTCAAGCAGTAGTTCATTACGCGGATGCGCCATCGTCTCGGGTTCGTTTTCCTCGGTTTTCCTCTTGAATGTGTGATGCGCATATTTCTGATCCCAAATAGATGTTAATTTTTACGGTCCATCAGAAGGACACAAGGAAGGGGAAACACGCATTTCACGGCAAATCTTAAATGTCGCAACAATACTTTGAACTTGAGAAAGGAACTATGAACGATGGGTTTAATGATAATTGAGGAGTGGGTTCAGCAAAGTAACAAAATTAATCACTTTTCTCGAGTAGATATATGTGAATGTTTTCGACGGTCGAACAAATTTGGACGGACTGTGTGGGTGCGGGAGCTGGCGGGAGCAGTGGAGCAGGGGCAGGAGTTGGGGGAGGGGGGAGACTCACGGGGTGGGGCCGCGGGTGGCCGGCCTGGCTGGTCTGGTACGGGCCGCACCAGACACCATGTCGCCTAGGCGTGACTCCCGGCCCGCCGCGCGCCCAGGTCTCTGCCGGCCGGGTCCCCGGGGCCTGCCTGCAGCCTGCCGTCAGATTCAGAAGAGCGCTTTCGTATCTCCGTCCTTGTCACACGCATGGGTCTCGGCCGCTAGGAGTGAGAGAGAGAGGGCACTACAAAACGATCTTCTGAATCTGGGGGCTGGCTGGCCCCTGCCGTACCCCGGGCCGAGCACGGCCCATACCAGCCGGGCACGGCTTGGCAGGGCAGCGCACCGTGTCGCAGCGCTGCGCCACCAAAAAGACGAGAAAATAAAGAAACGACCGTGTTTTATCTCCGCCCCTCCCCACTGATTTCGTGTACGATTAAATGTGTTCTACACGCTGCGCAGAATATGAGGGAGGGCGCGCTATGCTCGGCTCGGCTGCTTGGGGGTCTTTTGTATAGGACGGGGCGAGGAAGAGTTTTAAATTAATGTCGCCCATTCCGTGTAACACTTTAGGGATGGGTAGATGGGGATGGGGCTGGGGCACTCGGTCAACTCCTCTGCGCGCCCGCCCAGAATGTGGCGTTCCGGAATTGAGTGATCAACGATCACGCAGGCACGACCCCTTGAAGTTGAAGGGTTGGCACAAAGTCAGCGATGTTCTCCCAGACTTAGTGCATTATCAGTGTGTTCTGTCTTAGGACTTAAAATCTCGCATAAGTACTCTCCTCTTTGCTTGCAGTCTGATGTGGTTCGCCCAAATGTTTGTTTCTGGCTTTGGCCCCCTGCTCACCTGCACACGAGACCCCAAGTACACGAGGCACGCGCTGTGACCCGCGCCCCTCGACTTGACCCGGCCGCAGTGGTCCTCCAGCTCGCCCCGCCCCGCCCCGCCCCGCCCCGCCCCGCCCCACCGTACCCCACCACACCCCGCCCCGGGCCGCGACCCGTGCCCCCGCTGTCAGCCACGCTCGCCCTGCCCGGCCCGGCCGCCGGCCGCAGCCCCGCCACCTTAGTTAACGAACGCCACTGCATCGTTAGTCATCCCAGGCGTGGTACGGTAAATAAAACAAGTGAGCCCCCTCCCTACCCCTTTTCCCCCGCCTCTCCGAAAGAGGTTGTCCCCAGCCCCAGCAGCCCCCACCCCTGATCCCCGTTGTTTCGCTGCTTCGAATACTTTATATAATGAAGTGTACACATATTTCCCGGAGAGGAAGGGAAGGGGAAGGGGAGGGGGTACCCCGCGGGCGCCAAACGCCCAAGTGCGATGCTTAAAACAAATCAAAGGGTCGGGGGCCGGGCCGGGCCGGGCCGAGGCGTGCGTGCGTGCTGCTGATGAATGGCTTTCTAAAGTCTCCCACTAGGTGTTAGGAGGCGCGCTCACGCGAGCGCAGATGAGAGAAAGAGGTGAGAGAGAGAGAGAGAGAGAGAGAGAGAGAGAGAGAGAGAGAGAGAATAGAATAGAATAGAAATAATTTTTATTGAGGTCCATATAATAGGACTTTAAAGTCCCGCTACAATATAGACCCGCTCTCAAGTTATAGCAGGCTAAAACATTGACTGAGCATAACATTATTTAAAGAATAAATATATAAATATTTACATTTTATCAAGCAGAAGCTGGTACATATGGTTCCTGACTGTGCATTGTGACAGAGAGAGAGAGAGAGAGAGAGAGAGAGAGAGGCAGCAGGCCGGGCTGGGCCCACCCTCAACGGGACCCGTGTGGGCATTACATCCATTAAATATTAAAAGGCATCGATTTGTTGTGTTGGTTTAATTGTTTACGAGGCAGCAACTGCGGCGGTGGCAGCGGCCGCAGCAGCGGCGGCGGACGCCCAGAGTTTATAGCCATGCGCTCACGGGCAGGGTGAGAGGGGAAGGGAGGGGGGAGAGGGAGGGGACGGGGGGACCCCGAAAACATTTTCCAAATTGGTTTTGACATCGCGTCGAGTTAGGTCCGTCGCGAGGGGAATTACACGCACACGCGCGCACCTGCACACGCACGCACGCACGCACGTTCACACACACTCACTCACTTACAGTAGCGAACTTGTTACTGCTGGGAGCTGATGGGTTGTTTACGGCCGGCGCGTTTCGCGCTGCTCGGCGCTTGTGGACTTGTCGTCCACGTCCCTCGGCAGCACGCCGTGGGCGCCGTGGGCGTCGCCAACCCAACCCACGGCGTCCGGCTGGGCGGAGCCGCTGCCGCTGCCGCAGCCGCAACCCTAGCCCTCCCTAGCCAAGCCGGTCCGGCCCGCCGGGCGCCCGGCAGGTAGGAAGTCCCGCGAAACGCTCTAGCCGAACGGGTCTGCCTAGCCCAGCGCAGCTACGGCCCTACCCGAGAGGTGTCCTTCACTCAAAAAAAAATAATCAGTGTACACCCTAAAAGAGAATAAGTAAAATATCAGAAAAATTCAGATAAAGATCCAAGAAAATAATCAAAATAAAAAAAAGAAAAAACTCAGAAAAATTAAAATAAAAAATCAAGAAAATTCAAGAAAAATCACGCAAAAACCAGAAAAATCAGATAATTCGGTGTACCCTTGAATTTATAGAGAAACACCCCTCGACCCTATCTCGCCCGTCTAGCGTAAAGTCCTCTAGCCTAGCGCTGCCCGTCCCTGCCCTGCACGCCCCGGGCGCCCGGGCGTCCTTACATTTGTTTACACGGCCGACGTATCGTTAAATTGTTTAGGACCGGGTCAAAACTCGGCGCGGAGTAACTCATATCGTCCACCACGGCGCGCGGCCCCAGGGACACTTTATAACAAACAATAAAACGCCCGTTCCTCTTCAGGTGAGATATATAGGCCCTCCCAGAGACCAAAAATCCCTCCATCTCTCTCTCTCTCTCTCTCTCTCTCTCTCTCTCTCTCTCTCTCTCTCTCTCTCTCTCTCTCTCTCTCTCTCTCTCTCTCTCTCTCTCTCTCTCTCCCCTTTCTCTTATTCTCCCTCTCTTTCCCTGTCACTGACGGTGTCTGTGTGTGCTGCCCTCTCTGTTCTGGCGTGATGTGTGGATTGTGTGCGCCCCGTCGCCCCAGGGGGCCTCAGGCGGGGGGTTCCACCTGGAGGCCGGGGCGGCGCGAGCAGCCGTGAGCCCGGGACTCGTGGACGTATCCTCACTTCCTAACTCATGCCGCCGGGCCGGGCCGGGCCGGACCCGGCTGGACCCGACCCGCGCGCGCAGTCAGCGCCTTATCTGCTCGGAGCTGCTGCTCTGCTGCCGTTTCCACCACCCGCCCATATTGCCTCACAACTCTCGTCCCTCTCTGCTTGTTAGCGGTTGGTTAGCGGCATATAGTGCCAGAGGCAAAATTAATAATGATAATAATAATAATAATAATAATAATCCGTGTCTGAGCAAAATTACATTTAGCAGGTGTTTACTAATTATATAGTAGCAGAACAGTCGCAGCTAATTTTTAAGCTACCGTGCTTAATTTCTAGCTCCTCTGCGATTTATTTTTCATCTGATTACAGTTTTCAGGCGTGGTGCTAATTTTTAACATCTAATTCCACCTGATCTGTTATTTAAAATATATTTTTATTATCATTTGAAACTTTTCTTTTTACCCCGGGCATGACTCTTTGGACGGACCGCGACCAAAGGGTCGTCAACTCCACTTGACCGTGTACGGAGGAATATGGAATATTACAGATATTATTGGTAATATTACACCAATTCTACAGTGCTGACGTCATAATCCTGGGAAAATGGGTTAATATCAACGTAATATTACCTGTAATATGGGTAATATCAATGTAATATTTGAGGTAATATCATCTCGTGTACGGAGGAATATCGGAGTTGACGACCCTTTGACCGCGACGCTGCCGTTGCGCTGCTGTTTGGGGACCCTGCTGTCCTCTGCGGCCGGAGGTCGAGGAGGTTAGTTTGTTCACCGGCTTAAAGGTGACTGATTGAGGACTCGACTTCTCCCGGGGTGCGGGGCGGGGCCCGTGTGGCGCGCTGTGGCGACGTGTGAGGCGAGAAGTGAGGGCGGAATTAATCCGACAGGCTGGAGCTGTGGGCTCGGCGCGGACAGGGGAGCGGGGCCCCTGGGCCCCTGGGCCCCTCCTGCCACCTGTTCTTCCTCTCCTGGCGCCCCGCCCCGCCCCGCCCCGCCCCGCCCCGCCCCGCCCCGCGCCCCGCCCCGCCCCGCCCCACCTCGTCCCGTCCGGGTCGGAAGCATGCTGCCTGCTCCCTCTCGCGCTCCCAGCGAGAACCACCTCTCTCCTCCAGAACGACGCGGGGGTTCCTGTAATTTTTGACACGAGGATGAATCAATAAAGTATACTTTTATGTGGAAGCAGAAGTCATTTCTTCACGGGGGGAAGAGGCTGTAGAGAAATCGGGAGATTCGGCAGATTTAAGGACTTGGAACTTTTGTGATCGAAAGCGTTGTCTGCTCATTCTGATAATGTGAAGCCGCTCGTATTTATAAATCTCTTTAACACCTCAATGTTTCCTAAAAGCGCCGTTTAATTCTTTCACCAGTCAGACTTCATTAAACTGCATTAAAAACAAAAATAATAATAATGATTGACAGCAACATGAAACCATATTGTGAATAATAAGCACCGAAATTCGGTTCAGAGTGAACCGAGCCGATTCCAAAGTAAGTCTTCCCTTCCCTCCCCTCCCCTTGCCCTTCCCTGCCCGCCCGGCTCTCATCAGAGCACTCTACTCACGCGCTCGGCTGGCCTGCCCCTGGACCTGGACCAGCGGGACATGTAAGACGCTTATCGCTTCCGGATTTAGCGAGATTGTCTTGCTGGCGTCTCCTAAGTGAGAGCGAGTCGGAGGGAGGGAGAGAGGGCGAGCGAACGGCGGAGAGCGAGTGAGAGAGAGAGACAGAGAGAGAGAGGGTGAGAGGGGGAGTGGGGGCAAATGGAGGCTGCTCCAGGACGTGTTGCATCCGCCGCCGTCGTGCTTCCTCCACATACGCGCGTCCGGCGTGGTGGCGTCCTCGAGGGAGACGAGAGTGTAGCGCCGCGGCGCGCCATAGCCGCCAGGGCTATGCTCGTAGAGAGCTGAGAAAGAAAGCCAGAGAAAAAAATCAAAAAGCTCAAGGAAAGTCGTCAATCTTCATCAAAACGAAAAATTTTACATTTTTCCTCGTTGAACTCAACTGTAAATCATGTTTATTAATTTTTTGGCACTGAAAAAAAAATAGAAAGTTCGGTCGGACAAAAAAGAAGTGAGGGGCAGCTCACCTGAGGGGCAGTGCACCCTGTGCTGCAATTAGTGTATGAGCAGCAGCAGGGGCCGGGCTGGCGCCTCCACATCCACGTCCCGTGTCCCGTCTGCAGGGATAATCCTCCCGGGAGCCCCTCCCCGCCCCCGCCCCGCCCCGCCCCGCCCCACCCCACCCCACCCCGCCCCGCCCCCCCCCGCAGCCCCCCTCTGCGTCCCCCATTCATTCTTGACAGGATGGCCCGACCCGCCGGCCCCGGCCCGTGTGATGCGCTGCTCCTATGGGGTGATTTGGTATTATATCGCCGCACAGAACACGTTGCCTCACTCACGCGAGATCCCTCCCGCTCACACACATTCCACATACGTCATATCATCCGGGAGAGGTTTTCCAATAACTATGTAAGTGAAAATAACAGCGACCGTTAGAAATGCGTGTCGTGCATTACCGGCGTATTTATAATCACAAGGAAGAATGTAGTAGCTGATGCAGATTGATATTACTGCGTCTCTCTTTGGAAGCGCGCCTATGATTTTGATAGCGTTTGTGAGTCAAAAATAAGGACCAGGAACACGTGGAGGATTTCTTCGTATCACGGTTTATTTTCCTTGTAATAGTCCACCGGCACACAACACACACACACACACACTAACACATACTTCCCACGGCCCGCGACGGGGTTGGCGGCAGCCCCGCCCCCGCTGGGCTTGTATACCCCCACTAAATCGTCTGTCAGGGCTGCGCTGCGCAATCCGATATTTTTTCCCTCGTCGACAAATTGCGCTTTTCTTTTGGCCCGAGCGCAGCGCCGTGTCTCCCCGCCCGGCCCCGCCCGGCGCGCCCTTCATTGTCTCGGCGCATCAGCCGTCCCGACGGCCGTCCTAGGGGAGGCTGGGGCAGGCGCTGCCCAGGTAGGGGCGGGGTGGGGCGGGGTGGGGCGGGGTGGGGCGGTGCGGGGCAGAGAGCCCCCACGAGGCCCACAAGCTCGCACTCAGCTGCATCCCATATCGGCCACCCCTTCGTTCGTTCAACCGATCGCAGGTTTATCGCATCCATCTCCCCGCCGTATTTTTTTTCTCCAATAACACAAAACTGCAGAGCATAGCGGCCGCGCGATTCTCATTTTTCTCATTTTCCTTTCCCGCGCGCGGAAAGCGGCGGCGGCACGACGCGGCGGGGTGGGGCGGGGATGGGCGCGAGGCGCGATACGGCCCGGCGATATGGGGGGTTGGCCCGCCCCGCCCCGCCCCGCCCCGCCCGCCCCGCCCCGCCCCGCCCCGCCCCGCCCCGCCCCGCCGTGCGCGCATTCCCGGAGCCTTCAGAATTTGCAATGATTTGTGGCAATTGCGCTGCCGCCGCTTGGGCCGCTCTGGCTCGTGCTGGACGGGCCGTCCCACCCACGGCTTGGCCGCCCCGCCCCGCCCCGCTACGCCCCAGCCCACCACGCCCTGCCACGCCTCCCTTTCCCACCGGCATGGTCCCCCCTATCTCGTCCGCCATTCGTTTTTGTCCGGGAGCCCCGCGGGGTCCCGCCGGCGGCGGCATTGCGCCAAAACGATAGACATCTCTCATCTAGCACCCCTGTGGGGTGGGGCAGGGTGGGGTAGCGCGGGGCGGGCCCCGGGCCCCAGGGCCCCGGGACAGCACAAGGGCTGCGTCCGGGGCGCCGGACAGGCTCGCCGTCGACCCCCGCCCCGCCCGCACCCCGCGTCCGCACTTGACTGCACCCAAGACAAATTCTCGTTGAAGCAGACCGCTTTGCGCTTGGCTGGTAATCTCTTGTTTTTGTGTGGCAGTCGCGTCCCTCTGTGTGGGAGAGTTTGTTTTTCTGGTGCGGGCCGCCCTGGCCAGGCCGGCGCCCCAGCGCTCCGTCTCCCGGCTCCCTCTGCTTGGGGGCGGCTGTGGCTGGGCCGGGCCGGGCCGGGGGCCGCCCTTAGAGCCTCCCTCAAACAGACCTATAAATTCGATTACTCGTTAAACATAACGTGATTTTGATTTTAGTCGGAAAAGACTACGGTGAAGGTGCGCGATGACACTCGTTTCGCGGTCACCTAACAGTGGCGCCCATGTAATACTCTAGGTAGGGCACTTGCCAAGGTACATTGAGCCATACAGGTACATTCCCGAGCCTATATAGGTACAGAGAAGGGGGTAAGAAGAAGATAAAAACAGGGAGATAAAGAGAGGAGAAAGGGAAAGGAGAAAGAGGGAGAAAAGACACCTGAAAACACCTGAAAACCCTTATAAAGGTAAGTACACAAAGGGTTTTACACAGGTACATTGTAAAACGTGTGGGCGCCACGTTTGGGAGCCACTGTCACCTAACAATGTTTGAACAAACACACATTCGAGGCTCGCAGAGGCAGGGAAGTCGGAGACCCCAGGAGGAGCCCTGCAAGTTTCTCCCTGGGGTACTCTCTTCGAATGCTATACTCTATTACATCCCAGCGTTGCCAGAGAAGTAGAAGGGTGGACTTGCGGGCTGCATGAGTACTCTTTGTTGCCCAGTAGGTAGGCGTAGATGCAGCCTGCCTGTGTTTCGGCTATTTATTTCGTACTTAACTTGCAACGCTGATGTTATAAGAAATCCAGAAAATTCCCTATGGGTATCAACACGTCCAGGGTATCTATCTACTACGGGTACCATTTCCCCTGGGAATCCCCCAGGGCCCCCTCTCCCCGAGCACTACCCGCACCTCTCTCACTCGCCTCTCTTTGCTCCGCCTCGCCTCGTGCACATCGCATCACGCTCGTTTACCCCACCGTTTACTTCTTCCTCCACGGCCATTTCCCGTCCAAAATATATAACTCGCCCTGCCCTCTCCCCGCAGAGTGCTGTGTCGCCGGGCCGGGGCGGGCCGGGCCTGGCGCTGCCGCCCCCGGAAGAGCCTCCCCCTGCTCCCCCTGCTGCGATGGAGGCCGCGGGCTGGCGCTGGCGCGCTGGCGCGCTGGCGCGGGTGTCCCATTGGTCGCGGGGTGCTCGCTGGAGTCTCCCTGCACTGCCCTGCCGCGCCCTCTCCTTTTCCCACCCGCCTCGCGGCGCAGCTCATTTGGCCGCCGCCTCGAAAACGACCCGGAAAAGTCGTTTCGGTCCCGTCACGACACCGCGCGAGCTCGGCCCTTCGGCTCGGCCCCTCCTGCCTCCACTCTGCGCGACGACTCTGACGACGGCGGCGGCCCTATAAGCTCTACTGACTGCTGCTGTGTGACGGCGAGTCGTCACGCACACGGCGACACGTCAACACAATCACACGACACGATGCGCATCGCGTGTCACATTTGAACGGTTTTACATTCCAGCGTTTCCCTAACCTGCTGCTGCTGCGGGACACCTGAACAACACGCGGACGCCTGGGAAATAAATAATAACACAATGATAACTCTCATCGTTTTTCGATTCGACACAAGTAACTCAAACCGTGCGCGGCGGGGCTGCGAGCGCCAGCAGGGCAGCAGGATTGCCCTGCAGACCCGGCCGTGCAGTTGCTTCGCAGCGTCGTGGGGCGTGGGGGACAAAATGATGCTGCTCTCGTTTCTCTCGCAGTCCTTGTCGCACTCGCGGCGCGGCGCGAGGCGTGGCGTGGTGTGGCGCTGCCCGCTGGTCGCTGTGTGGTCTGACCGGTGATATTATTTACTGTGGTACCACTGGTACCTCGCGGCGTGGCGGGGCGGGGCGGGGCGGGGCGGGGCGTGAGGTGAGCCCCGCGCGCGCGCAATGTGCGCTGCTGCGGCTTGCACACGGGGAGAGGGGAGTCTTCGGGATGGGGAGGGGTGTGTGAAAGCAGTTTCCATCGATTTGCACTCGCGCAACAGAGAGGGTAGGGAAAAAAAAGAAAAGACTACAGCCTGGATGAAAGATGGCGCTATGGGGTTGCACAGTGGAGAGGCGCTCGCAGGATGGTGATTCAGCGAAGAGAAAAAGAGAAGTCGAATAACAAGGAATGCCAGGTAATTTCTAAGCACGTGGAAGGTATCGCGCGGGAACACTTTAGATCAGTTCGTTTTACATAAATGCTGCTAGAGGGGGAAAAAAAGAAATGATAAACAAAAGATATATATGATGCACCGTGGCGGGTCGAACAAATCGTTTATTGGAGTGGCCGTGCTGTGCTGCCCCACCGCCCGGCGCGTTGAGGTGCCAGGAAGTGTTTTATATCTCCGATCAATCGCTTCCGCTCAATTTGAAGAGCTTCCGTTGACGCCGTGTTCGCGCCTCCTCGGGCAGGGGTGCGGGTGCGGTGGGCGGGGCGTGGCGGGGCGTGGCGGGGCGTGGCGGGGCGTGGCGGGGCGTGGCGCCGTTGGCCAAGGGGGAGCGATTCGAGGGGCGGGACCGGTGCGAGGGGGAGGCGAAAGGAGGCGGGGCGGGGGCAAACACCATTAAATTAACCGCTTAGCGGAAGATAAAAAGCGAGCTATTATAAAATATAGTTTGCACCAAATACGAGTCATGTTTAAGTTCAGCTTTTTTCCTTTTTTCCCCCTCGACTTTTCAAAATAGGAGGAAGTTGTGAACTTACAACATGAGCGGCGGCGCGCTGTTACAAGCCGTCAGGTGCTGGCTGATGGACTGGTGTCGCGGCGCTGGTCTTAGTAGAATTGCCTCCGATGGCGCGTGACAGCATTTTCTCCGGCTGTAATCGGTCATAAACTTATTGCCTCAATGTTTGGATAGAGAAGAGAGGGAGGCGCGGGCTGGGCGGGACGCGGCGGCCCTGCGCCTGGGGGGAGCACTACTTCGTAACGACCGTGAGGCGGGCCCGGGCGGGGCGGGGCGGGCGCGACGTTGGGATCCGTGGAACGTTTTTCCAGGAAAGCAAAGGAAAAAGCAATCGAGCGAATGATGAAGCAAAAGACCTTTTGCTGCTGCTGGCGTAACCCGCTGCGCGCGCCACCCTCCACTCTCCCCTTCCGTGACGCCGCTGGAAACACAGGTGGGGCGGAGAGAGAAAGAGAGGGAGAGGGGGGACGAGTAAAAGTTTCAAGGTGATAAAGCTTTATGTGTCTGCATGGTTCCACTAGGCAGGACGCGTTACCTTGAAAAAAAATAGAAGGAAAGAAGCAGCCATGAAAAGAGGGGCAAAAGTTTGAGTTGGCTTTTGGGGCTGGCAACATTTTTGAGGTCTGCCTCCGGAAATTCCTTCAGCTTGAGGGTCCGAGGCTGGAACACAATCTCCAGCACGTGCGCGGAGTAGCGCGGCGCGGGCGGGGCGGGTGACACCTGTAACGAACAAGGTGACGCCATGCTGGCCCTGCCCGGCCCGGCAGGCAGCGCGAAAGAACATCCCCCGTCGCTTCGCCGCGAGTCAGGTTAATTGGGGGCAGCAGTCTAATTTTTGCAAACGTTTCTCTCGCCCCTTGGCTAGCTGGCCGCCCCGTGCCCCACGTACGACGACATGGCCAGGGCTACAGGACAGGACAGTCTCCCGAGGCGTACCTCACCTTCTCCAATCCGTGCACACCCTGAGTTCCAATCATTTTCCAATCACTATTCAGTCACATAAGTTTTCGACAAAAATGTTTTTTAAGCGCCATGGTATTGCAAAATATCGAGATGGTGCCCAAAATTTATAGCTTTTTTAAAAGTTTGGTCAAATTTTCCTTCCAATCATATAATGCAACCCTCCAATCAGTCTACCGCCGTTTAAAGAGTGAGGTACGAGGTACTCCTCGCAGTCTCATCACATATGCGCCGCTGGAGAGGGTCCCTAGAGCTACCTGTGCTTCTGCAATATGCCCCCCCCCCCCCCCCCCCCCTTCCAGCAATGAGACGACGGCGACAAGGGGAAGGGGTGGCGCGGGGCGTCTAGAGAGACCTCCAGTCTCTCCAGGAGCGGCCGGGCCTAACGATGGCCCAGTTCTCGTATTACGGAAACAAGTCCTGCGAGCCTCTCTCTGGCGGCTGCGTCGCGCTGCGCTGCCCGGCAGCCCCGCAGCCCCGCTGGAGCGCCCACACACGCGTGGTGGGGTCTGCTGCCTGCCCTGCACTGCTGGACGTGGAGCGGGCTCTCTTCAACTGTAGGCTGATTCCGCACATCGGTCCATGGGACTTTCGTACCTCCGTCCTTGTCGCTCTCATGAGGCACTGGCATTGGGTGGGAGAGAGAGGACCGCGTCCACCTCCCATTGACCTACACTGATAATCCAAGTGTTCAACCCTTCAACACTTTAAAGTGTTCGAATACCATTTAAACATATAAAAGTGTTCCACAGAATTGTTGTGCACTTACAAGTGTTCAACTCAGAAGTTGTGCACTGAAAAGTGTTCAACTGCCCAGTTGCACACTTCCGGGGAAGTATGTAACTTGGGAGTTGAACACATTAAAGTGCAGAACGGGTGCAGAACTTCTGAGTTGAACATTTGTACGTATATACAACAGCTCTGTTGAACACTACTACAAGACAGAAGCGCGTTGCTTGGACCTGGAGGGAGGGGTGTGATCCAAAGGCGGGAAATTTGAATCTCAGCGCTGTCCGTACCGTAGACTGGGATAGGAATCTGGACACGCGGCTGCCGGAGAAGCGTGCTCCAGGGCGGGGCGAGGTGGGGCGGGCCGGACTCAGGGCGAAGGGCGAAGTGGGATGCCGCCTGTCGTGTGGTCTACCACCACCGACCTGGCATCACGAACACGAAATGCTGCATGTTCCCAGGAGGGTACGATTTACGTTTGAAAGTGTTTTGGTCCGAAAGAGTGTCTTTCGAGTTGGCAAACCTTCTCCTCCTCCCTCTTCCACCCGCTGCGAAGAAGCAGAAGAAGTGAGTGGCAGAATGGAGACGTAGTGGTGGGAAGGGGGCAGAGGGAGGGAAGGGCGCCGGAGAGGTTGAGCAGCTCAGGCACACGCGTGGGAGCGAGAGAGACGGAGGTGTCGGTCAAGCAGCGGAGACGAGAGAGAAGATTGATGCCTGTTAATGATACTAGTGGCTGGCTTGATAGATTTATAGCGGCGTAATACCTGTATTTATACTCTCTCCCTTACACACTCGCACACACACATGCAGGCGCGCGCGCGCGCTGCTTCACGGCTACGTGCATGAGCACGCACACACACGTGCACACACACGTGCACACACGTGCACACGAGCAGACGACCTGCTCATGCGCGAGGCCTGCGTTGGCCTGCTGCAGGCCTGCTGCAGGGCCAGCTGAGCTGCGAGTCTTGCGGTTCCTACACGAGCGGGCGAGGTGTCACTCCTGCAAATCTATGGAACGGGACAATCTCGAGAGGTGAGCGACCGCCATGAAGAGTCAAATGCAAAGAACAACGTGCGGTGCGGAGAATGCAGCTGGAATGAAGCCAATAACAGTCTAATGACAAATAATGTACCGCTAAGCGTGTGAACTGTCTGATAACTATTACTTGAATTGCCATGGGCATCTCCTCTTTATCGCGAGCCTCCCTCATCCCGCTCGCGCGTTCTTCTGCTCTGACACTGAGACGCGCCCGCGGGCTGGGCGCGGCTGCGGCGGCTGCGGCGGTTGCGGCTGGCGACTGGACCGACCGGGGAGGAGGTTGGCGCGATAGAAATGATAACAAACGTAGAGATTTTATAAAGCGAGATCCCTTCGTAATCGGATCACATACGGCTCATAGCCCCCACCTCTGCCTGCCCCGGGGCCAGTAAGTTGCGTCCTGGGGCTAAAGTAGAAATTGGAGGCGCGCGGCCGGGGCCGGGCCGGGACGGCCGGGACTAAGTCGCCACACAACACCGACCAGGGGCGCTCCAGTAGGAGCGGCGCGTCGCGCCGATCGCGCTTAACCGCGCTTGTGACATTTGCTGCAGGGTGCAGCGAGACACGCCACCTCACAACGCCGAGGGCAAGGAGGAAAAAAAGAGACAGAGAGAACAGCGCGCGAAGAGACGCCAGCCATCAGCTACGTATTACCTAAATCATGTGCAGCGTTCGCTTTCCCCTTCCAAAATAAATGGCCGCTGGCATTCGAAAGAATGGATCGCATAAATACAACTTCCCCCCTCTCCAATATGCCTCGGGGGGTACCACCGGCGGCCGCAGCAGCAGCGGTGGAGGGCTGACCGGCCCAGCCGCCCGGCCAGGCTCCGATGAAAAGTGGCGGTCGCAAGATTGTGCGGAGAGATAACGTCCCTGCATTGAGTGGCCGTCACATTAGGCAATGATAACTCCACCGTGGCGTGCGGAATCATGTTTCAGCGAGGTAGAGGGGGAAGGGGAATTCTAGCGAGGCGGGGTGGGGCGGGGTGTGGGGTGGGGTGGGGTGGGGTGGCGAGCAGGGAGGAGAGCGCGAGTTCGGAAAAGGGTTGCCGTCACGGTGTGCTCCGCTCCGCGCGGGGTCGTGCGCAGCAGCAGCGCTCCCGCCTGCTCACCGGCACACAGCAGGGCTGCAGGCTGCAGGCTAGCTGCAGGCCGCAGGGCAGGGACAAGCAGGAGAGAGGAAAGACAGTGACGCCCTTCCTCGGCGGCAGGACGGCAGGCGGGGTGCCGAAGGGGGAGGGTTGGTTGTATATAATGATTTTCAGGAAAAGTTGACCAAACTTTTCAAAAACCTATAAATTTTAGGCACTAACTCGATATTTTGCAATTTTATGGAGCTTTAAATATATTTTTGTCGAAAAATTATGTAACTGGATAGTGATTGGAAAATGGTTCGGATTTAGGGAGTACACGGATTAGAGAAGGTGACGTACCCCTCGGGGAAAACAACTATAAAGATTGGTGTACAACTTTAGTAAGTTTTCCTGGACTTTTCCAATTTTTTCTGAATTTTTCTCAATTTTTCTGCATTTTGAGGTGTTCTTTCTCCCTCGCAGGGTGCTCACAGTCGCGCTCCCCGCAGCGGGGCGCGGCACCCGCCCGTCACCTCCGACGGGCAGAGCAAGGGCGCCCAGGTAGGCGAGAGAGAGAGAGAGAGAGAGAGAGAGAGAGAGAGAGAGATGGGATAGAGAGAGGCGTTCTGAAAGTAAGTGAACACCCCTCCCGACACCCTCACCACACACCAGGGCAGCTGCCGCTGTCACGCACACAGACACACAAACTCACGCGCGGTTCCGTTCGTTATTACTGTATGTTTTTGCTCTCTCTCTCTCTCTCTCTCTCTCTCTCTCTCTCTCTCTCTCTCTCTCTCTCTCTGACTCCCCCGGCTTGGCTCCCGCTGGATGTGGGCGCAAAGTGGTGTAAATAGGGTGCGCGATGGATGCAGCAGCGCTCCCGCCCCGCCCCGCCTGCCCCACCCCGCCCCACCCCGCCCCGCCCCACCCCGACTGATACCATCTAAATCGGCGGATAAGGGGCGATGGAGGTGGGGTGGGGGCGAGACCGCATCACAGCTAGAGCATCGGTCCCCGAGGATGTAACAGGAACTGGACGATCTTGTAGGCGAGGCGCGCAATGCGCGGTGCGGCGCGAACGAGTGTCGGGCCGGGTCGGGTCGGGAAGGGTCGGGGGGGGGGGGGGGGGTAGGAGCGGGAGAGGCTCACACTCCAATAGGCGTTCATTAAACTCATAACCGTTTAAGGCCGATGATTAGGCGAGTAATAAGGTCGGAAGCGTAGCCTGATGTGGCAGGGCAGGGGCGTGGAGGGGCGGAGCGAGGCGTGGCGTGGCGTACTGGGGTCGAAGACAGATGGACGGACGGTTTGGCGGCACCTCGTTAGACGCACGTCCCTCGGGTAAGGCCCAAGGCCCCCGCGCCCTGCGCCGTCCGACCCCGGGCAACC
This sequence comes from Frankliniella fusca, assembly GCA_029379305.1. Classification (NCBI taxonomy): domain Eukaryota; kingdom Metazoa; phylum Arthropoda; class Insecta; order Thysanoptera; family Thripidae; genus Frankliniella; species Frankliniella fusca. Next base: position 182,244 of record JAHWGI010001191.1, read on the forward strand.
TCTGGCCCACGGCAGCCTCAGCCGACCTCAGCCTCCAAGACAATCGGCATGCAGTATGCAATATCGCAGTCCTCCAAGCCTTTATTGGCGCGGGACGGGGGGTAGGGGACTTGACTTGGGGTGCTTATCGAGTTAAATAGTTAGTGACAGCTGAGGTGAAATTTCTGGAAACTGGCTCGGCCTGGGCGGCCTGGCTGGCTGGGCTGTCACTTCGGATATGCAGCGCGTGCAGCAGCAAGGAGCCAGCCCGGATCGGCTGGGCTGGGCTGGGCTCCCCGACGGCACAGAGGGTGAATTCATTCATCGCACCTGACTGACCCCATTACCGATAAAATAAAGCAAAAAGGAGAGGGAGAATAAGGATGAGGCATCCTCCTTTTTTCTGGAAGTGAGTCCAGCCGGCCCGGCCCGCCGCCATCGCACCCTGCCGCGCCACCGCCCCGCGCACTCGCCTGCCGGCCGCTCTCCGCCCCGCCCCGCCCCGCCCCGCCCCGCCCCGCCCCGCCCCGCCCCGCCCCGCCCCGCCCCGCCGGCGTGCCTCCCGGCATGCTCCCGGCCAACAGAGTATCGAATGTCGCAGAGCTTGATGAATAACAATTGACAGAAACCCGTATTTTAGAGCCTCGACTCATCAACCAACTCCGGGCGAGCTGTTTAAAAAAGTTGAGGCAGCATGTTCCATGACTCTTGCATGATGTTTGGGCCGCCATTAAGAGCGTGATAGGGAAGGGGTAGAATACTGTACGAGACAAAAGATCATGTTGAAAAGTAGTATTTAATAGGTGATCTAATATCTGCTGACTAGTTGTTACATCTGTACATACTGTGACCGTGCAGTATCGAGTCTTTGGGCTTCTCACATCATTTGGAGCCTATTACAGTTAACACAACCTCATTTTTAATACTATCTTGTGCAAAATACATAACAAAACTACAACAATGGGCGATACTAAAGTATCCCTCTTTCTAAAAAATAAAATTAACAATTTCTTATTTTGATTAGGATGGATGACGTATACACAGTACACACACATTGTCTACCGATCTCCGGTAGATAGAGTCGATGTCGTTTATACATCATTGAAACAGCCCCTAAAGGAAACGCAAAATATTGCTATACCCCTACTTGATGAAAATAAAACCCATTTCTAGATCACGTCACAGTACACATTAAAACAAACAAACAAAAAAGAAACATTTAACTTACTTGTTTGACAGATTAAATAATTTGGTTTTAAATAGTCTCTGCCCGGGCATTTCCTGCCCGGTAGATATCACACTTGCGTACGAGTACCGACCGATAATATGAAATTTCATTTAATATATACAACAATAGTCTGATTTCTTAAAAATAAAGTAACATCACATGGTCCTACAGCCTCAAAACCTCTGTCGAGTTATCGGTGCCTCCAGTCTAATAGTCGCTTGAGTTGAACACATCCATTTGGCATAACGTTTGGCATTGAACACAAAACTGAAATCGCGCAATGCTAAACAGTGTGCGTGGCTTTTAAACAGTGAAACTCTGCCGCATTAAAGCATTGTGCGAGTGCGGTGCGAATCAAACACCGATACGCACAAGGCACTCCTCCCGGAAACACGACGGCGGCCCGGCCCAGTGTCACGAGGCGAGGGGCGCCGTCATCTGTGGTCATCAGTCTTTTCGAATTATTGTACTCAGTGCGGGGGGCATAAGCAATGAGTAGCCTGCGGTCACACAAAACAGAGCGCAGCCGTGAGTGAGCCCCTTGGCGTCGATCAATCATTTTTCTGGATTTAATCGGGACGCGCGTGCAATTTGAAACTTGAGATCCTTGGTCTGGGGACCTAAACGGCCATAGTTGATAGGAGTACCCTCGACATCGTCCATCCTCCTCGTCATTTTTAAAGGAGACTGAAGAGTCCAGCCGACCAAACCAGAGCGGTGAGGCTGGAGATATGGAGGGAGAGAGGGGGCGTGCGAATGGTTATATTTCCCGCGGTTTAGATCTCCGTGGTTGGACAGATATGTTTCCGGGCGGACGGGCGCGCTCGCTCGCGTACTTCCGGCACCAACGCGTCCACGAGAGGCATAGACAGTGTCCGCCTCCGACCTGCAGAGGACGAGGGCGAGGACAGAAATAATAAAAATAAAGAGCAGGGTCCACAGCAACACGCACCATGCTGCACTTCAAATAAACATCTATATAGATTCACAAAGAAAAAACGAAATAGAAAATATGGAATATAACGCTTTGCTAAACAACAGAAGGGACGGGAAATTCCAGTGAGAAATGAGTGACGTCTTGAATACGTGTTTCCGATTGAAAGGAATGTAACAGTAGCTACAAGAGCCCTAGCAGGCAGGGCAGTAACCGAGTGTTCGACACTACAAAATCCGAGTAAACTACAAGTCCACCAGATGTGAAGCCATGTTAGGCGTGTACAGTAATCCATTATACGACGAGCTCAGTGACAGAGAAATTAGTCACTCACTTCTCACACGAGATCACATCCCGCTTATAGGAAATGCTGCTCTGAACTTGGCAAAAAAAAAAACATTAACACGGATCCGCAGTACATAAGAGAAAGGGAAAAATAAAAAAAAAGAAGAAAAAACAAAATCAGTAGTAAATGGAAATGTCTCGCAAACAAATTCATCCTACGCGCCAGAAAACAAATGCGGAGCCGAGAAACACGCAGTACAATGATATAACAAGAAATAAAGTGTCTCACTGGCCGTGGCTGTAGCCATAGCCAGCGGCCCACTGTCACAAGGTGTGGTAGTCGTGCAGCAGCGCGCCGTCGTGCTGGTGGTGCTGCTGGTGGCCGTGGGGGTGGTGGGCGTGCGGGTGCGAGTCCAGCGCCATCAGCCCCGGCGGCCCGGGGCCCGGCGCCTGCGGGTGCGCCTGCGCGTGCGGCCTCAGCTGCCCCGGGTACGGCGGCGTCCCCGAGGGCATGACGCCAGCCTGCAGGGAGGCCACGCTCGGCTTGAGCTCCCCGAACAGGTCGGAGTGGTGGTGGTTGGACAGGGACTCCTGGGGGCGAGAGAACAAGAGGTCAGCACACTGTGTACGTTGTACGTGCGGCGCATGAGCCTTTTGGGGCCGAGGGGAGAACAACATTAAACTTTCGTGTACACATTTTGTGAATTTTCGTGAAATTTTATAGAAATTTTGCGATTCTTTCACTAGAATTTTACCTATTTTTTGTGAATTTTCCTAAATTTTTCAAAATTTTGCCTATTTTTGTGAATTTTTGTCTGAATTTTCATGAATTACGAGGTGTATACCAAAATTCAGAGTTGTTTCCTCCTCGGACCCTGCAGACTAATTCAAAAGCCCTCTCTCTCACTCTCTCACTCTCTCTCTCTCACTCACTCTCTCTCTCTCTCTCTCTCTCTCTCTCTCTCTCTCTCTCTCTCTCTCTCTCTCGCACTCATGAGGTGCATAGATTAGGAGCGAGAGAGATAGAGCGAGGCGAGGGCAGTGGGGTGGGGCGGGGGCGGCGCGCACTCACCTGCGCGAGGAGCGCCTGCGTGGAGTGGGGCACGTGGTGCGCGGAGGGGTGCGCGCCGTGCTCCTTGTGGTCGGGCGCCTCGTCCACCGACTCAGAGGACGAGTCCATCCCCTGGGCGGTGCCCTTGTCGCCGTCGACCCCGGACGGACTCCTGCCGGGCCTGGAACAAGGAAAAGAGAAACGAAATGAGTAAAGTGCGGGTGGATCATGCGACCATTGTTATTTTTCTCCCCCTATGAGGATGACTGCCATGCGCAGTACGCGTGCTCGGAGCAAAGTCCGTTGAGGTTCAGCATTGAGTGCATGTCCGTCTGTTTTTGGCGTTGTAAATGGGGCCTTATCACCCCCGCCCGCTCCGAGGCAGAGCGAGGCGCGAGGCGGGGCCGTCACGGATGCACTTCAGGCCCGGGCGGGGCAGGGCGGGGCGGGGCCGTTCCGTCTTTCACGCACATTATCTTGCCAATGACCCGCCGCGCCGTCCGGGCCGGGGCGCACCGGGTCCCCTCCCCAGTCCTCGGGGTCGCAGCTGGAATCGCATCTGCGACCCGAATAAACACGTCTCGATTTATTTCGCCACTGTGCCCGCTCTGCCCCCGCCCCCGCCCGGACGAGCCCCCCACTCCCGTTGGGTGCGTTTAGGTGCTGGTTTGGGCACCGAGGCAGCAGGCTGATTCCGAAGACCGCTCTCGTACCTCCGTCCTTGTCGCACTAATGGGGCCCTGCCATCCCCAACATCGGGGACCGCCATAGGTGCGACAAGGACGGAGACACGAGAGCGATCTTCGGAATCAGCCTGCTGACCAAATACCTACAGATTCAACGCGCCGTGGGGTGAGGTCGAGGAGGGCGCATAGAAAGCGGAGGGTAGGAGGGGGTGCATCGATCAAAACAATAACACGAGCCGGGTTAGACTTGAAGCCCCGCCCCGCCCTGCCCGGCCTGCCCCCCCCCTGTTCTGCTTACGACGCGGGATGAGTAAAGTCACTCAAGCGCGCCGCGGCGGCGTCCCGTCCCGTCCCGTCCCTATGATATTCGTCGAGGTGGGTGGGGACGGTGGGGAGCGGCTTCTCGGAGCAGTGGCGGCGGCGGCGGCGGCGTCGCGGCCGGCGGGGCGGAGGAGGAGGAGGCGCGCCGGATTGTGACCAATCAGCTGTGAGGTGACCAAGTCGTCCTGACGGCCGCTCCACTCCGCCCTGCCCGGCGGCCGTGCCTTCCTCCCGACTCCCGACCCGGCCGCGCATATCGCCAACGTATGTACTTGAATTAGACGGTCGAGTTCTCTCTGAGGAACAGTTGTTGCACGCGAAGGCACGGCTTGGCGTAACCTTTCGCGTGCTTATCGGTCACGAACCTTCTACGCTTTGCTGCTCTCTTGCTTGTCGATGTTGCGGGAGCCAAAAACTTCAGCAGCAGCCTCCTCCTCCTCATTTCCTCGCTCCCCCCGCTGGGACCCGCGCGACGTAAAACAAGTGGAGAGGTCCTGGAGCGCGGCCAACACGACACGGGGCTGACTCACACACGGCCGGGCCGGACCAGGCCTAACTGCAGCATGTCGCGGGGGTGTGGAGGGGTGTGGCGGGGCGGGGCGGGGCAGGGGCCGCCCGTTAGCGCGCGGCGGCGGCCAGCAGGCTGGTGGTGGATATGGTGGTGGTCAGGAAGGCCGCCGCGCGCACCATAAGCTCTGCGCTACGCCGCGCGGCTACATAATTTCATTGTCTGTCGCTTTGTTTTCGCTCCGATTGGCTGCGCGCCGCCCCGCCTCCCGCCCTAACGTTCTGCGCCCCCTTTTATTTTTATTACGTTTCCCTCCTTTTCTGCGGAAATAAAGGCGCGGGAGCGGAGCGCGCGGCCCGCCAGCGCGCCGCGCCGGCCGCGGCCGTCCGCCATTAAAACTGAGCGAGTCCTCCGTCTGGACGCCCCCGAGCCCGGCCTCGGCCCCGGCCGGCCCGAGCCAATAACAGAGATTACTCGAGGGACAATGTTGTTCTGCAATGAGCCTAGTAGCAGCCCGCAGAGAGTCTGGACATCTGGACGCGGCCCGGCCCTGCGCGACTGCGCGGCCCAGCTCGGACAGGCCGCCTAGAAGAGCAACTTTACGCGCGGCGCGGTTCTGCAACCCCATAGTGCGGACACGACCTGCCACGCCGGAAATCAGCACACACAGGCACACACTGCCTCTTCAATGGGGACACATGCGGTCCGCCCCGCCTCGCCCCGCCCCGGGACCAACGGCCGGAGCTATTCCAGTGATTGCAACATGTGGCGGGCGCATGTGTGTGAAGGTCAGGCCAGTACTTGTTCTCGGCCACGTCTATCTCTCTCTCTCCCTCCCTCTCTGTCTCTTTGGCAAAGGCCTTGCTGCTTTGCTGAGGCCGAGACCCCCAGGCCGGTGGGGCGGGGCCGGGGCTGTGCCGGGCCGGGGCAGGGCGTCGCACTCACTCACACTCACACGTACACTCCGCGCGCGCGCTGACACACACACACACACACACACATACGCCAGCCGTGGTGTCCCGACCCTTGCAGTTTATGCGTCCCGACTCGGCATGATTCTGCTACCCTCTCCGGCTCTGCGGCGCGTTCCTCACGCATATCTTCGCGGTGGGAATTCCACGATGACCGGTTCAGTGTAATACGAAAATTTTCAAATCGACGGTCATGGCATAAATAATCTCTCTCTCTATTATTTTTGGGTCATCCACCACCACGACAGCATTCTCACGCCTATTAGCGCGGGCGGGCTGGTGCCGGGGCGGGCGCTCCCCCACACGGCGTTATGCACAGCACGCAGCAGGCCCAGCCCGGGAGGGCCTAAGGACCAACGAGCGTCTCCGAGGTGGTGAGACATTTGTCACAAACCTGCTCCGGAGAACAAAGCGGGGCCAAGCGGAGCGGGCAGAGGAGTCACGGGCCGGGCCGCGCCGGGCATGTGTGAGCGAGGGGCGCGGTGGGGGGCCGGCCAGGACCGGGCGGGGCGGGGCGGGGCGGGGAGGCTGTTTTGTGGCTCTGCAGATGCCACCGCCTGCCTTGCCCCTCCCAACAAACTCAGAGAAAAGTCAAAAGACGCACGCAGGCTACTTGACTACTTCTTGCTCTGTGCGGGGTTTTGTTTTCCGGAGAAATAGAGGCGTCCGGAAGAAGGAGGAGTGAGCGTAGGCGGGGCGGGGCAGGGCCGCACCACACTACGCAGGGGCACAGTCTGATCTTTTTCTTCCCCTTGCCACATACTAAAAGAGAAAATTTCACCCACGCACAGCTCTGTACTGTACATGATATACGAATGCTTTAATCGAAATCACGACGAAAATAGGGAAAAGCCCGATTCACTTCCTTAGAATAATAATACACGGTAAAAATAGTTTCTTGTATTTCAAGATCTTTCTTGGATCTTATGGAGGATACCAAATGGACATCCAAGACAGATTCTGAAATACTAGAAACTCTTTTTACCATGTAGAAGAAAAAAAAAAGAGAGAAAACAATACAAACTTTACGCTTGTGCCTGTGCTATGTTACTGAAAGAGCAAATAATTTCAATTATTTACCGAAGATAAGTAAAGAGAGGCAAAATTGATAATGTTTGAACTTGGAGCATTTCTTGCGAAAAAAAAAAAAACGTTATTCTTCAGCAGTACTTCCATTATTGTTCTTCTAATACACATTATAAGACAAAAATTCAACATATAATACCATTTAAGAGCCAATCATCAGTAAATTATGTATAACTCCTATATGTATCTAATTGTACCAATGAATGTGAAAAATTAAAAATTAATAAACTACCTCAAAAGATATTTCTTTACCGACAGCAACAAGTACGTTTACTTGTAAAATAACGCGGACTTCGAAGCCAACGGACATCACATCTCACAGCGATACTACACGAGTGAACAGGGGCGTATCATTGTGTAGCCGCTGGCTGTCGGCACACATTACACCTCGAGGAGATGTATTGCCGCGGGGCCCCCGCGGGGGCACGGCCCGCCCCGCAGGGGGCCCCCGCCCCGCGCCGCCCCGCGCCGCCCCGCCCCAGGCTACGCGCCACCACGCCTCGGCGTGCACAGCTCTATCCCCCGCCCCACCCGGGGCGCATCATAAATAATGACAATTGAAACGGACCGGCAACCGCCTTCCGACCGCGTCCGCATCCCGTCAACCACAGCGCCAGCAGACTATGGTTCCGAAGATCGCTCTTGTCCCTCTGTCCTTGTCGCACCTATGGCGGTGCCCAATGTCGGGGTTGTCAGGACCCCATGAGTGCGACAAGGACGGAGGCACGAGAGCGATCTTCGGAATCAGCCTGCAGGCTGCAGGGCCCCGCGCGCCACGCCCAGAAAAATCACAACTGCGCCCTTCCGTTTAGCTTTGGCGGCACGCGCCCGCGCCCAGCGCGCGCTTGTCCCCCAGGGCCGTTCCTCCCGCGACGCGGCGCGATCTGCGATTTGATTCCGAACATCGCTATAGCGCCTACTTCCTTGTCGCGCTCATAGGGCCCTGCCGCCCCCAACATGGGGCACAGCTATAGGTCCGACAAGGACGGAGGCACGGGAGCGATCCTCGGAATCAGTCGGCTGCAGGGCGGGCGTGGGCGGGCAGGCGAGGGGCGGGGGCGCCGGGGCAGGGCTGCGCGGTAGGCGGCCATATTTCACAAGCAAGCCGCGCCTGGCCGCGCCCTTAGCCCCAGCCCTGCCGTCTGATTCCGAAGATTACTCTCGCGCCTCCGTCCTTGTCGCACTCATGGGGCCGTGCCATCCCCATCATAAGACGCCGCCGCAGGTGCGACAAGGACAGAGAGGCACGAGAGTGATCTTCTGAATCAGACGGCTGCCCTTCGCCAGCCCCCGTCCCTCCCTCTTCGGTCGCCCCCGCAATTACCCCCCGCATGCTTGCGACACTGCGGAAAGGCAGGCTGGCTGTCTCGCGAGGCGGCCAGGCAAGGCAAGGCGCTGCAGATATTTCGAAAGCAGTTGTTCCCTCCACGCGGCCCGCTCCTGCTCCTGGCCGTGGAGGAGCCCACTACCAGGGTTGCCACAAATTTTATTTTCCCTGTGTTTTCCCTGATTTCCAGACCCCTTTTTAAAGAAATTTCCCTGACTTTAAAGTATTGCATCTCGATCGCTTCAATGAAAAGCAAACAAAGCGAGCTTAGCTTAGCTTAGCTTAGGAAATCGTTAAAACAAGGTAGCAAAAACTGACTGATTTTGTATAAACTTCTGACTTCTGTCACGCAAATTGTAGTATTTTTGTTAACATTCGGCAAAATCATAGGTTAAGTCAAATCTGCAATTTTTTCCCCTGAGTTTTTGCGCCTTTTCCCTGAGTTTTCCCTGATTTCCCTGATCGTTTCCAAATTCCCTGAGCTTTCAAGGTTTACCAGAGTTGTGGCATCCCTGACTACGGTCCAGACCGGCAGCGAGCAAACAGGGCGCGCCCAACGGGCGCGCCTGTCACGCGACCATGGCTTAGGCGCCGGGAGGCACTCCGGTCCGTGACGGGCGAGTCACATGAGAGTCACAGTCACGGCCGTCACACGCGTGCGGCCGGCGTGGCGACGAGGCTCCTGGGGCTCTCACCTCACCTCATCTCCACGGGCTGGGCCGGGCTGGGGCGCGCGTGTGAACCGGTTCCACGTGCGATACATCGCCGTGTAGACGATAGTATCGCGCAAGAGATCTCGAGACTGAGTGATTTGAAGCATTCTGACCAGTCTGACCACCCCGTGCGGCAGCGTCCTCCGCCTGCGTGCCAGGACCAGGACCGCGTCAGCTGAGCGCAGGAGGGAGGGAGAGGGTGCGAGCAGCGAGCAGCTGACTTATTCCGTAGAGCGCTCTGTCGCACTCGTGGGGTTCAGCGTGTAGGTGTGAGAGAGACTGAGCGAGCAGAATAAGTCTGCAGAATAGAGCTGAGCAGCGTGAGCAGCCACACGGCTGAGAGCGGCGCATTGAGCAGCGCGTTGAGCAGCGCGTTGAGCAGCGCGATGAGCAGCGTGAGGAGCAGCGCGATGAGCAGCGCGTTGGGCTGCGCTATGAGCAGCGCGATGAGCAGCGCGATGAGCAGCGCGATGAGCAGCGCGATGAGCAGCGCGATGAGCAGCGCGATGAGCAGCGCGATGAGCAGCGCGATGAGCAGCGCGATGAGCAGCGCGATGAGCAGCGCGATGAGCAGCGCGGTGAGCAGCGCGGTGAACAGCCAGCATATTTCAAGAGACAAAAAGCTTGGATGTTTTGCCTGTTAGAATGAGATGGGACTTGACAGACAGGGAGGGGAGGCAGGCGGAGGGCGGCCACGGCCATGCGGGGAGCTGGGAGGGGAGCATAGAGGGGGGGGGGGGCGAAACAGGAGGGAGTGCGAGCGAGAGAGGGATAGAGAGAGAAAGAGAGCAGAGAGAAAGGAAAATGCGAGCGGGAGAGCGAGATGAGCGAGGGAGAGAGGGGGAAGGAGTGGGACGGCACGGTGCCCCCGCCCGCCCCGCCAGCTAGACGTATCAGGTTACCGGGCAAACACCGCCGCGACGCCGCGGCGGCGGCGGCGGTAGCCTCGCCGTATGGCTGGGTAGGTCGGGCTGCGGGCGGGGCGCGGGGCGGCGGTGAGCGGGGAAGGGAAGGGAAGGGAGGGGAGGGGGAGGCGGGAGGGGTAGCGTTCGTTGTTCGTTCTATTTTGTTGCGCGCGTCGTACGCCGTGCGCCGCACCGGGCCGGGGACCGCCCTTAGTTTATTTGGGCGGCATACTACGTTGAGGGAGAAGGCTTTACCAGCTTTACCTAGCAGGGTAGGGTGCGGTCGGTCCCTGCTTACGCATCGCCCCCTCCCCCCTACGGAAAACACACGCACACACACCTTGCGTCGCTCGTCGACGGACCCCGCGACCCAACGACCAAACGCTCAGCGAGCCAGCCTCCCGGCGCCTAAGCCATGGTCGCGCTCTGAGAAAGAGACAGCAGAGCTGAAGCTGGGCAAAACTCGAACTGGGACGATACACGGATCAGATGCCAGCCGGCTGCTACAACACGCTATTAAGGTAACCCTTCTCGGGGACTTTGAAGGAGAGAGACCCCCCTTACCCCCACCCCCACTCCCGCTCAGGATACTTTTCCCCTTCCCCTCTCCCCAGTCAGCCGGAGCAGACGCCGTGGCGCTGAAGTTCGACCTGGCCCGGCACGGCCCGTTAGTGCCCCCCCCCCCCCTCCGGTCCTGACGCACAGCCATAGTGATCGCCTCGTGAGAGGTCGTTAATTAATCATAACACTGTGACTTGCGGGCCGCGCCAATCCGGACCGTGCACGAGAACAGTAAACCACTTCACGACAACATACGTTTTACATGCAGCTGTTATAGTATAGCCTAACCGTTATACGTACAGTATCCGAAAAAGACATAAAATTTTGTACGTCGACAACCGCTTATTCTGAGTCATAATTTGCGATTATGGTAGTCGAAGGAAAAGGGTTAAAAAGTTCCATATTCAGGCTCCGATTTCCGAATTTTGTTTACGATAAGAAGGTTGTCCAGGGAAACGTATATAAACATGCGGCGTTGTCACATCGTTTCGATTATACATCTAAGGGCGCTGGTATCACAAAAGCTGTGCTGCTGTTCCGCCGAAGCACAGCAGCATGGCGGCACGCTAGTGTTTGCAATCGGTCGGTTACTGGCTGTACCCGACTGTCTTCCGTCCCTCTCCCTCTCACTTGACATGCATTAGAGTGAGAGAGACAGAAGGGCTGTCGGGTAAGCCAGTAACCGACCGATTGCAAACACTACGGCACGCCCGTGCCCTTGGATTGGACCGCGCCTGCTGATTCGGCAACCACATCGCACGGGCGTGTGACGGTTGCCTACTTGCACGGCTGCAAACCGGCGGCTGTCACACAGAACGTCCTCGCGGCGTCTCCTCCGGCTCCGTCCGTCCTTATGCCACTCTTCCCATGAGTTCGACCTGTTTAACCCCGGGCCGGGTCTCGCCCATGCACCGAGCCCCGCCCCGCCCCGCCCCGGCCAGGACGGCATCATTTATCAAGCCAACAAATAGGACCCAGCAGGAGCCGCGCGCCGCGCGCCCCCCGGCTCCAGCCTCGGCTCCGGGGAAACACTGCGGCATCATCATCCCCGCGCAACACGTCGCACCTCCCGCGGCAACGGCGTCGAGGAGGACAAGGGGGGGTTGGTTACGGAATAAATGAGAAACAAAAAGTCGATACGGCGCCGAGGATGACGCCCTCCCTTCCCTCTCTCATTCACGACAAGAGAGAGACAGAGAAAGAGAGAGAGAGAGGCAGCAGCACGGCGGCGAAAGGAACATCGAACCCGACACCTCTAACGCCCTCTTTATGAAAGAAATGGGCTGACGCTATCGGGTGTCGAGGGAACACGCACTAATCCTGGGGTGCCATTTCTCACCGCCACACACCACACCCACCACAACACACGCGGCAGCCCGTCCGGCCCCGCCCGCCCCAACGGCAGCAGCAGGTGCGGCGCGGTCCTCGACGAGGGCGTGGTTGTAGACGTGCAGCACAGCGCACCGCGTCGCCTGCCCAGCTGATACAGGTCTGATCCAGGTCGGGGGCCGGCAGGGCTACTTCTCCTCAAACACAGTGTGGCTGGCCTCCTCCGCGCAGCGCCTGCTGCTGCTGCTACGCGCCCCGCGGAGCGGCGACGCAGACGACTCCGTCGTCGCCGTGACACTCTTTCCCGGCCGCACTGGAGGCGAGGTAGGCGGAGCCCCGCCCCCCGCCCGCCCCGCACCCCACCAGCTGCATGGGTAATCTCAAAATCCGCTTTTGTTTACGTCCCTCTACCCTCCAACTCGTCGCTTTTTACGACCACCTCGGACGCGCGCGCGCTGCGGAGAAATTTATGAAAACTATGAGAGCGAGAAGGGCATCACGTCGCCGTGGACTAAAAGCGATAAAGTGCGTCGTGGACACTCGCGCCACGAGACTGGAGGCGTGGCGTCGCCTCCCCTGCCGGGCCAGGACCTGGCCATGGGACGGACGCCACACACGGCGAGGAGCAGGCGCCTCGGAAATATGTCTGTCCGGACTCACACTTTTCAATCCGCTCACGCGCCCGCTCCACTCCGCTCACGCGCCCGCTCCACTCCGCTCCGTTCCTCGTCGCTCGGGGAGCCCGCCTGCGGCCCCGGCCCCACCCTGCCTTACTCCACTCCGCTTCATTAGCCTCCCCGTCGCGACGCCCCGGCTCGACCACTCGCCGCGTCTGATCTGATCCGCTCAATCCTAATCCGCTTCAGACCGCTTCACTCCACATCCACATAGGTGGCGCGTGGACTGGTAGTATAGACCCCGCCCCGCCCCACGAGCTCCGCTCCGCTCCGCGCCGCTCGCTGGCGTTTTCGCTGACGGACGGGGTGGGGCGAATGCGGGGCGATTTCACGCCCATTCAACCCGATAAAATCCTCGTCATCACACCTGAAAATTCAGCTCATTTTCTCGCCTCCAGATGAGTCATGTGACTTCGTTACGTGAGCCGGGCGAAGGGGGTGGGGGCGGGGGAGGAGGGAGAGAGGGACTTCCCCCTCCCTAGGCCCGGGGCAGCAGGCAGCAGCGGCTCGGGTTGCAGCTGTTTATTTCTGTCCGCCTTGTGTTTCCTGTTGTGTCTGTCGCTCTCGCTCTCTCCCTCCCTCCCCCGTGTCCGCCGCGCTGCTCCCGCGGCGACCCCCTCTCCCTCTCTCTCTCGCTCTTTATCTTTCCCTCTCACTCACTCTCCCACTCGCCCCCGCACTGCTCCGCCGACTCTTTCATTTCCAAATCCAGATCATGACGGATGCAGCCAGGCCGAGGCGCTAATCAAATCCCGCCGCCCACCGCGCGAGCGCAGGGGCGTGGTCGGGGACGGGTCCAGACAGAACCCGCGTCCAGGAGGTCCAGGAGGGTCCAGCGCAGCGGCCTCGGTGGGGCCTGGGTGGGCCTGGGCGCCGCCGACCAGTAGACTGATTCCGCACAGCGCGCAAGGAAGGTTGTCCCAGGAGAGCGACAAGGACGGAGGACGGAGCTCTACAGAAGGTATAGGGGAATCATGTGCGGAATCATGTCGGCTATGGGATGGGCGACACCCGCGGCCCCGCAGCAGCAGCGCGGCGACGGAACACCGCGCCCTGGCCTGACGCAACAAGTCTCTGCGACGCTACTTATCAGCACGCCGCCCTCCCCGCCCCGCCCCGCCCCGCCCCGCCCCACCTCACCCCTATCACGGCGGCGCGGCCGTGCGTGCCGCGGCGGGGGACCTACCCCACGGCCCCAGCCGCGTCGCGCCTCCCCGCCCCGCTCCACCACGTCACCACGTCCTTGCAGAGGCATGCGGGCTCGTTAGGAAGATGGGCTGTGAACATGGATGGCATGGACTGCCCCCGATGAACCCTCTCCCTCTCTCCCTACCCCCCCCTCTCTCTCTCTCTCTCACTCTCTCTCTCTCTCCTAAGCTCTGCTCCCCCTCGAAGAGGAAGAAGAAGAACACGTAGAGGAAGAAGAAGCCCTCAGGGGGGAAAGGAGGCGCGCGATGATGGCCCTGTCTGTTTAGGATTTTTTTAAAGGCATTCCGACAGCCGCCCTGCGGCCTGCGCGGGGCGCGGGGAGCAGAGCGAGGAGGAAGCGAAGCGCTGCTCTAGGAGTTAGGAGAAGAAGAATCAGGCGTTGATTACAAAGCAGCGCAGAACGAGGGTGACGATGCGAGGCGCGGCGTGGGCGGGGCGGGGGCTGCGAGTGAGCAAGCAGGCGTCCAGGTGCGCTGTTCGCGCCCCGCCCCGCCCCGCCCCGCCCAGCGCGCAGCTTGACTCCACTCCGCCACCAGAGGGGCGCGACAAAAAGAGTTACTAGTTCGCGTCGCGCTGAATGGCGGGGCGCGGCGCTCCGGGCCGGCCCGGGCCGGGTGAGTGAATGCTGGTGAATGCCTGCAGAGAGTTGTCACTCCGTTGTTATTTACTCTGAGTGACGACTGCCTGCCACGACCTTGTTATAGGGGTGTTGTCGCTGTCACGCCCGCCCCGGCCTCGGGAAGCCCGACGAGTAAGCGATCTGTTCTCCACCTTCCGTTTTAAACATAGCTATGTTTCCGAGGAGGTATCCGCGCCCCCATCGCCTGCGTGCGAGCGTGTTGAACCTCCCCATAACGCCCCTCCCTGCTGCTCCTCTCACGGGGCGAGCCCATAAAGACCGAAGCGGGGCGAACTCCTGGCGGCGGGGCGGGGGCCTCTGCTCACCGCGCTGCAGCCTGACGGATGGGATGGGTGTGAACAGGCGCTCGGAGCTGCGGGGCGGCACGGGGCGGCGCTCCCGCTAGGCGCGCGAGGTCACGCTGCACAGCGCAACAGTTGGTAGGAGGCTGCTGCTCTACACACACACACACACACTAAATAACGGCCCAACCCTCGCTTTTGAAATCCCGCGCCGCGCGAGCGCGCGCGCACGAGCTCGAGGTAGCGCTTAGTCGCGCCTCCGTCGCGTCGATTTAACAATACGAAATAACGAAACTCTTTTATAACTCCGGTAGAGAAACGAGAGAAACACGCGTCGTGTGCCCTTCTGTGAGTCGGGTCGGGAGCACGAAAATAAAGTGTCTGCTGAGATGTCATGTCCCCCGCGTGGTCCCCCACCCCCCGCCTCGGCCCGGCCTGGCCCCCGGGAGCGATCATCACATTCACAGCACGGGGCCGGGGCCCGGCCCACAGAGCAGAGCATGACCCCTCTCCCTCTCCCCTCGAGCATTCACAACAGCGATTCGGCAGCAAAGGTGACGTCACAATCAGATGAAAAACGCTTACGCTCGTGTAGTTATATAGTTCCTATCGCAGTTGAACTCACCCGTCCTTGTGCTCGGCGGCCCGGTCCCGCTGCCGCCTGTTCTTGAACCAGTTGGACACCTGCGTGGTGGTCAGCCCCGTCGCCTCAGCCAGCTCGCGCTTCTCCCGCGGCGACGGGTAGGGGTTGTGTTGGTACCAGTCCCGCAGAACGGACCGCGACTTCTCCTTGAAGCAGTAGCTCGTCTCTTCGCCGTCCCAGATGGTCCTGTTGGTAGAAGGGTCGGTCAGCATGATAATCAGTATTTTTTTCCCCCTTTAAATAAAGATATGTCCGAGTTCAGTAGCACTCACCTCGGCAGCGGGAACTTGCGGCGCACGCGGTACTTGCCGACGGCGCCGAGCGGACGTCCTCGCAGCTTCTCCGCCTCGACATAGTGCGCCTTGAGCCAGAGCGCCTGGAGCTTGGGGTGGTTGTGCGGCGAGAACTGGTGGCTCTCCAGCAGCCGGTAGAGGTCCTGCGGCACGAGAGGGGGACAGCGGCGGTCAGGTCAGCGGTCATCACAGGTACCGGCTGGGAGGTCGGGGAGGTGGCACTTCTCGCGGGCGGGAGGCTTATAGGCTGCGGTAGAAGGTAGATATCAGACACAGTGCACAGTGCCCGCCCCGCGAGGGATAATTCACTCTGAAATTTTTGTACACCTCGTTATTTAGAAAAATTCGGAGAAATTCAAAAAAAAAAAATAAAAGAAAAATTCGGACAAGAAAAATTCAGAAAAAAATCAATAAACTTCATGAAAATTCTCGACAATTCGCGAAATCCTAGAAAAAAACTCAAGCAAAAATTCACCAAAAAAATCACCAAATTTGTACCCCAAAATTCAAAGTTATTTCCCCCTCGGCCCACCCCGTCCGGTTATACAAGGAAAATGGAACGGAGTACAGAGAGAGGAAGAGGGCGGATGAGGAGGAAGAGGAGGGGGAGGGGGGGTGAGTGATCCCGTCACCGGTCTGACCAATCACAGTGCGGCTCGGCTTTCACAACACTTTATCGACGAGTGTCATCGGTCTGGCAGCAGAGCAGCAGCATCAGCAGCAGCAGCCGAGCCGCAGGCCGGGCCAGGCAGACGGCGGCAGTACAGGGCAGGACTACCTCAAGGGGTGTCGCGTTGAGGCGATGACCCCGCCTCGCCGCCACTGATACGACACCGACACGACTATCGGACCAGCCCTAACGGCTTCATTGCCGGTCGCGGCGGGCAGCCCAGCCGGGGCCGCGCAGACATGTAGGGGAGCAGCAGAGAAGGGGGCGCAGGCCGCGGCGACCTGCACACGAGGGGTCGAGGAAAAGGGGGGGCACTTCGAAAATTCACTGTAAAAAGCGCCCAAAAATCATTTTAAAAAATCAAAGCAAAATCGAAAGAACAAAATAAAATTAAGAAAAAAGATACAGAAAAATCGAGAAAAATTAACATAAAACCGAAATAAAATTGAGAGAAAAAAATCAGAAATGGGGGTTCAAGATCAAAATTTATCAAAAAATAGCAGAAATTTCCCTTGAGAAATCAAAAGAAAAATCGAAATAAAAATAAATCCGACAAAATTTACAAAAATCACAAGTAAATTTTCCCGGGGTTTCTTTGATGCAAACAGTTTGCCTACCCCATTCCCCGTACAAGTCCATGCACACGCTGTAGAAAGTAATCATATTCAGACACCCGGTACACGAACACATTTTGTATGAGTGATCTCCCCCTCGCCGACACAGCAGCCCCCGGGGCCCTGGGGCCAGCTGGGGCCTGGCACCCCCGGCGCGATCACACTCGGTGCCAGCCACAACACGCAAAATTCAGCGAAGAGCGCGTATGTATACATATAATGTAGACGGGAAGGGTCGTCAAAATGACCCCCGCCCTCCCCCGTCCCCTGATGCACCCATCCTCACGCCCCCTACTCTCCTCTCCCTTCTTTTTTGCTCTCGCCGAAATGGCCAAGTGGGCTGGACGTGTAATTTCCCATAACTGACTGCAACACAACAGCCTCAATCAGGGCAGGGCACGGCAGGGCAGGGCAGGGCAGGACAGGGCAGGCCGCGTCATTCAGAAAAGAACATCGCGCCCATTGTTGTTGACCAGCCTGTCCTCCTGTCCCACCCCGTCCCCCTCTCGTTAGGGGAGGCCCGGCACGGCCAGCAGCCTGGCCTTGTCGCAGCAGGAGTGGAAGGGGGCCGCGCGGCCGAACACGCAGCCATTTACGACAATGCGCGAAATTTCATTAAAATTTTAACAAGAGCGAGAACCAATTTCAAACAATAAGCGAGGTGGCGAGGGGGAAGGGCCGGGCCATGCCGGCGCTAACTAAACCTGTCCGTCGCGTCCACTGTCCACCCGAAGTGCCGCATACCCGCGCACACCCCACAGTCAACCAGGTCGGGATTGTGGGGAAACGCAGTTCGATTACTGCAAGCGAATAAGTTTAAGTTCCAATATTTCTAACTAAATATGGTAGTACAGATAAAAATTAACTCAACTGGATTAGAAAAACTTTCTTTAAATTAACTAAAGAAGCAGAAATTTTGTCGGTTTTAAATTTGTTCCTTTGAACTAAAACTGCTCTGGGAACGCAAGTGTGTACTTGAATGCAGTATTTCCTGCATACCTACATGTGTTTAGGAAATACTGTGTACTTATAGTCAAGTATGCAGGAAATCCTGTGTACTTGGTCAAGTATGCTGAAAATCCTGTGTACTTGACCACGTACACACTAAATTTCCCCATAGCTGTGTGGAGGTTTTAGTGCAGGAAATCCTGTGTACTTGACCAGGTACACACTAAAACCTCCATAAATTTACGGGAAAATTTAGTGTGTACCTGGTCAAGTACACAGGATTTCGTGCATACTTGACCTAGTACACAGGATTTCCTGCATACTTGACTAAGTCCACAGTATTTCCTGAATACATGTAGATATGCAGGAAATGCTGCATTCAAGTACACACTTGCGTGTCCAGAGTGGTTTGCTGGGTGAATGATGACCAAAGTCTGCGCCGGGCTGGGCCGGACCGGGGACCGAGGGCAGTCGCCAAGAGAGAGAACGGGAGGGTGTGTCCACTCCACTCCAGTCCAAGGGGCTGTTCCGTGAATGGGCAGCCCCGCCCGGTGCCCGGGCCCCACCCGGCTCGGCTCGGGTACTACAGTACACCGAGGGCCGGCCGCCACGCCTCGCCACGCCGCCGGCCTCTAACTCCCGCGTGCCGCCCGGGTCTTGTCCGAGCCGGGCATTGTCATTATCAGAGTCATTGCGGGGCGCTGGCCGGTGCGGAGTGGCGAGGCTGAATGGAGCTCTCCAGCTCGGCCCCGCCTGGCCCCGCCTGGCCCCGCCGCGGCTGCAGCCCTCGGTACGCGGAAAGCCAATACAGAGATGATTGCTCTGAGGAGGCGCTGCACTCCTCTCTCTCTCTCTCTCTCTCTCTCTCTCTCTCTCTCTCTCTCTCTCTCTCTCTCTCTCTCTGTATCTCCTCTCTGTCCACGAGCTCTCCTCACCTCTCTCTCCCCTTTCGCAAAACTCGGCGAAAATCTCTCCGGCTTGGTCAGCAGCAGCAGCAGCCGGCCGGACAACGTCCTTTTTCCACGGCTATTTCTGATTTCCGCCCCACAAGAGCGATGCGCTGCTTTTCTCTGAAAAGTGCAGCGACCGCCGTGGCGGGCAGGGCGGGGAGGAGCGGGCTCTGCACCGGACCGGACCCGGACCATAGCCGTGTTCCCTGCTCCGAAATTAGGAACAGCAGATACTGCAGATACTGGACGGCAGCGAAAAGGAATATGTGACCTGCGCGGAGGTGGACCGTACAGCAATACATGCACGAGAGCGGGTTGCCTACTCGCAAGGGGCCTGTGCCGCTGCCCCGAAGTCAGATAAATGTCAAAGGAAAATGAAACAAACCATTATCGTTTTGTCATGTGGCGTGGTCCGGGCAGGGAACCACATGCAATGCGATTGAAACAGCAAATGCGCGATCATACAGAAACAAATGTAGCGCCATGAAAACCGACACGGTCTTCACAGGAATGTTCTGGAATGTTCAAACCGTATCTCCAATTTCATTCGCTTAAGTTCCCCATTATTCCCAGACAATTGTAACGTGTTTATCGCCGACTCTCTCAAATAGAATTAAACACAAATGCAGCAATAAAATTCTAGAGAGAAAAATGTCCGTGTTTGCAGACGAAAGTCACAATTTCTTTACTAGAATCGTTGCCTGAGCGAGCGCTGAGCCTATCCCCATCACTCCACCGATTCGATTTGGCTCCTGTGTCTGTACGTGTGGTTGTAAGGTGATTATCATCTTCGGTATTTTCCCTGACTTTTCATTTCCACAATTTTCAGCGCCTCATCATTTTCCCTTGCGACATATTTCAATAACTTTTCAGACCGGTGTGAGGCCGCGTGACTCGCCTGTTCACAGTGCTCTGTCGTGACGGTCGTGACTGGCCGGCCCGGCCCGGCCCGCCTCGGCCGCACCCTCCCTCCGTCTCTGCGCCCCCGCCCCACCTTCATCCCCTCACGTAGGGCTGACTCCCACTTGGCCGCAGTCAATATTTACCGACTCATCGCAAGCCCCCCCCCCTCCTCCCCCCCCCCGCCCTTCTCTCCCCGCGGCCGCTGCGCACCGGGCCCTGTGGGCCGCCCCTTCACGCCCCCTCCACCCCCCGCCCCCCACACTCTACTGCCTCTTCCACCCCTCCACCCGCGCGCCCGCGCCGTGCCAAGGCCTCCACCCGCGGGCGCGCACACACGCACACACACACGCACACACACACGCACACGCACACACGCACACACAGAACAGAAGCAGCACTTGCGTCGACGCAGAAAGGAAAAACCTGCCGCCAATGAAGGGCGCGCATCGCGCATGACTCGCGCAGCAGAGCAGCAGCGAGGTGATTCCGAATAGCGTTTAGTAGTGTCCTCTCGCTCTCTCCTTACGGTCGCACCCTATGAGTGTGACAAGGACAGGGAGACGTAAACTACTACTGTGCGGAATCACCTTACGGGCCGCAGAACTTCAACACCTGCCATAATTCGAGGAGAATCGATCGAAGTATACACGCGGGTCGAAACTGTGGGACAGGATCACTCGCCGCCGTGGTTGTCGAAATCAAAAGTAAGACAGTTATCTTTGAGAAAGTCCAGGAGCGCCGCCGCCGCAGCGCGCTGGCGGGCTGGGAGGAGCGTGTGGGGCTGGCCGAGGGGCGGGGTGGGGCGGGGCGGCTGCCAGAGTCAATGTTTGTCCAGGACCACGGCGCACAGCGCAGCCACCCCTGCAGCCCTGCAGCCCTGCAGCCCTGCAGCAGCTCTGCGCTCGGCCCCAGCCCGCGCGCACCTGCCGAGCCGGAGCCGGGAGGCCAACAGGACCGCAGGACCGCATGCGAGGAGGCTGGGCTGCAGCCAGACAGGACTAGCCGAGGGGAAAACAACTCTGAAAATTTTTGAACACCTCGGAATCCAAAACAATTCAAAAAAATTTCGAAAGATTCACGAACAGTTAGGAAAATTTAGGAATATTTAAGGAAATTTCACCAAACAATTGCTAAAAATTCTAGTGAAATTAAAAAAAAAAAAACAACCTCTATAAAACCTCACAAAAATTCACAAAAAGGTGTACACCTTAATTTGAGTTGTTTCCCCCTCGGGCAGAGTGGTTCCGCTGCCCACACTCGACGGCGCTCGATCTCCATGCGTGCGAGAGAGACAGCGTGCTCTCGCGTCGTACGGTACACTCTTCGCGAACGAGGGAGACAGAAATAAGAGTGCGGCAACGGAATCGGCCTGCAAGACCAGTACCCGCAAACTCGAGTGTGAGAGTAATATTCCCCGCGGGTGCAGCGTACGACGTGGAACAGATGACTGAAAACAATCCAGCCCAGGGGAGTAAATGACGCCGCCCAGCCCCCTCCGCGCCCCGCCCAGGTCAGACCAGCAGCAGCTCCGGGTGGATCCACCCCTCGCGACGCTCCCGCGCCGCCGCGCCACCCTCCCTGGAGCCTCCTGATTGGCTGACACGGAGAAGGGTGGCGCAGGGTGCGGAGGGGAGGGCGGGTCGTGCTCGCCCCGGCCCGGCCCGGCCCAGGGGTGCGGCCACAACATGGCGGGGCGAAGCGCGAGGCTACAGGGGGGGGAGGGTTTTGCTGAGTGCCGCGGGCTATAGTCTGATTCAGAAGAGCGCTCCCCTCGCTCTGCCTCGCTCGAACCTATGCGGCGAAACCAATGAGTGCGAGAGAGGGACAGGGCGAGGAGAACGCTCTTCTGAATCAGTCTGCTGGACTGAGCTAGAGTCCTGGATCAGTCCTGAGCGAGCTAGCTGTCCTATCCTCCCCCCGCCCCCTCCCTCCTCCGGCCCAGCGAACAGCAGCAGAGCGCAGGAGGAGGAGGAGAAGAATTCTGCGCGGCACGTGAGCCTATCATCCGCGCGGGGCACCACCGCGGCCGCGGCCCCCAGCCCGGCCCTGCCCTGCCTAGCGTGTCCGCTGCACGTGGCCGCTACATAGCAAGCGCGTCATGCATCGGCTTTAATTTTATGAGGATCGATAAATGTGTGTATAAAATTCGACTTGCGCACTCGAGTGGACTTGACTGGACTCACTCGCGGTCCGTAATAAGCGAGAGCGGCGGGGCCGGGGCCGCGGCCGGCCAGCGCCCCGCGTGCCCTCTGTCGGCGTATTCAACAAACACGTGATAGCCATCGCGGGACGTGTTGCTCCGCTCCGATCGCCCCGCCGGCTGCCTCCCGGCCGGGGCGAGACGACGCGTTGAGGAATTTTTATGTTTTCATTAGGTTCACGGATACGTAAGTGCAATTGATTGGCCGCTCGTTTACGGCGATGGAAGTTGTTTTTTTCGGGGCCGAACTGGCAGTTTGGGAGCGGATAATGGAGGTATCGAGAGCTATAGCGAGAGCGTTGACTGCCCCGGCTCGGCTCAGCCAGCGCCTCAGGGAGGGGGGAGCGGAGAGGGGGGGGGGAGGTCCTCTTATAAGCTTCACCTCATCTGATGGGATCAAAAGGGGGAGAGAGGCGCGGAGGGAAGCAGGGGGAGGGGTAGGGGAGAGGGGGCGTGATTGAGGCCACTTTACTCACTTGTCCTGCGACACGTTCGATACGTCGGTCGCGAGAAGTGGGCAGTCCACGGGAAAAATTGCGGAAGCTACAATAATTATTGTACACCGTCGCGTCGCGCTCGTACTGCGGGTAAAACGAGAACGGCGTGACCCTGCCAGTGCACGTGCACTCTGAGGAGTCATCGCTGATTAGGGCGACACCTGTAACGTGACGCGCGGTCGGAAAGTGTCACGTTGTGCATGCGAAGCAAGTAACCACATTTTCACTTTGCATGTCATTGTCGGACTTAAAAAAATAGAGAGGACGAAAAAGAACGTCTTTTGCATTTTTCATTTTTTTTTCTGTCGCGTTATCTTTATGGCCCTTGTCCCGCGGGCGTGAAGTGTTATGAAGCTCGACGGCGCGCTGGCCGGTCCGGCAAAAGCGGTGAGTCAAATAAGCACACCTTCGAGGGCTTTTATAAAATATCGCCCAGAGGTAAGACGCCTATCTCTCTCCCGCTCTCTCTCTCTCTCTCTCTCTCTCTCTCTCTCTCTCTCTCTCTCTCTCTCTCTCTCTCCCTCTCTCTGCATCCTTCTCACTCCCTCTTCCCCCGCCGTCCCATCACCCTCGCATCGCGTTGCCACTGGCTGCACTTAAGCCCGTAAAAGGAATCATCCGTACAACACACGGCCCTGCTGCCTGCAGTACGCAAAGTCGCGTGACTTGGCGCCCTAACCGTTACGAACACACGCACACACACACACGCACACAAGCACGACTCGCGCATGCGCGTCGCCGGTTCCCGTCGCCATCTTGTCGTTTAATAGGGATTAATTGCCCGCGCCCACGAACGCACGCGCCATAATGTGACGTGAGGAGATTTCACGGCAAATCTTAAATAGATAAAGGGCTGGAGTTGAGGACTCACAACGACGCAGCGTGAAACACGCGCATCGCGCAAGGACGCAGTTCTTTATCGCAGATAGATGCAAGATCAATCTGGTAGAATCTGGCAATGACTATACAGCAAAATCAAGAGTAATACCGTTCCGCTCGATTAGGGCGAAAATTCGATTTGCTGTCATCGTAATCTCGTACAATCTTCAAACTTCGCCTTAAAAAAAGGGAGGTTTCTGAATTGTCACATACCGAGAACTCTTCCTCTCACCCACCCCCACCCCCCTTCTCCGCCGTTAAGACACCTGACTCTGCAAGAACTGCAGGGCATTAGTTCGCGTTGAGAAAGTGTCATGCTCTGTAATGCTTCTCAGAAATTTGTTCAAGTGGCAGATAGTACAACATACTCGATAGTCCTTACGCTGTGTCACCCACAGAGGCCGGCGTGCAGGTGTATTTACGCTACCCCAGACTCGTCTACACTCCAATTAAAGAGGTTGTCCAAACAAAAGCTTCGAAATATTTGCTGAATCGCTGGCAGAATCGCAGCTGATGAAATAACAAATTTCTTTAGAAACTGATGCGGCTCATTTTTCATTCCGCTTAAAACTGCCAAACAAACACACATGTCTTGACTTGAGAGGACTGCGCCACTAAAAAATATTTTTTCAGACAGGGTACGTTCATTGGGCATGTTATACCGCCAACGTGTCCCATAAGACATTCCAAAGGACAGTTCACATCAAGGAAATTTGTGAATACAGTAATGCTAAGCGCAGTTTCTGCATAATGCTACTCCTCGGTGTACAAACCAGTACAAACTATACGGATAAAGGAAAACAACCTGTCAGGGGGAAAAAAAGCTCTTTATCAAAAGATATCTCGAGTATAGACGACTTTTCCCGACAGCTGAAGAAGACAAAGCCACTTCAGCCGCGCTGAGTAATTGTCCATCCGCCCGCTCCCGCCCGGCCCGCCGGCCCCATCCCATACCACTGGGCAGCAGTGCAGTCAGTGCGTTAGCGTTATCGCGCCCGCCGTGCGTGTTTGCGTTACCTTTGACTCCAACATTGTAGCATTGTGAGGCCCCGGCCACCGCCAGCTTATCGCCATTCATGTGTTTCCGCCCTAATCTGACTGACTGGGACGGGACGTCACGCCCTGCGCACATAAGGCACGCGGCCCGCGGGGGAGGGGGCGGGGGTTAAAGGGTTCGATTGTACCGATCGCACGATGATACATTGAGCGGGGGGATTTGTGCTGATCGAACATGATAGTTCATTGCGCGGGGTCATCCCGCGGCGGGCCCAGAGGTGGCGCTAAGGTGGCCTTACACTCAGCGTTTTCGTCCTGTCCGCCTACAAGAAAAAAAAAATCGCGTCTGAACAAAAAAAGAAAAGAAAAGAAATGGGGCTCTATTCTTTTAGCTGTATAGGCGCTACACTGTGAAAAATACTCGTAAGGGTTACGGGAAAATTTTCCATGATAAAAGTCGTAAAATTACAATTTTAAATTGTAAATTTACAAGCACTCCCTATCGACATGGAATTCACCGACGAGCAAGAATGGGCTGTCGTAAAATTTACGACATATTTCGTAAATCAAAATTACAAAAAATGTCGTAAATTTACGAGGATATTTTTCACAGTGTAGGCGCAGCTAATTTGAAAACTACTGAGCTTATTTTCTAGCTACCCAATCATTCATGTTTCCGCTGATTACAGTTTTTAGTCTTAGAGCTGATTTTTCACATCTAATTTCAGACGAGTGATTGTTTTCCGTGTATAATCGCTCTGTGTTTTTGAACAAGTTTGTTGTCACTCAAGGGCCAAAGGTTGTGTGTACATATTTTCTACACTATGAAACAATAAATCATCAACGAAAATCCACAAACAGACATAGGCAATGGACATAGGCTGATACATAGAAAACGTTGAGTGCAGCAAGGCCACCTTTAATGGGGCACCCCCGGGGCGGACGCACCTGCCCAGTGCCGACACATGCGCCGATAAATGATCGATCCACTCGCATTCGTAACTGCGCGCCTTTGGCATAGCTACGTGACATTAGTGACATCCGGTCCTGTGTGGAGGATTTTCATGGCACCCGGGCAGAGTCTATTGCTTTTTTCGACGAGATAAGTGAGGAGTGCGCCAGGTCCGTTTCCGGTGAGGCGAATCGAAAGTGGATCAAAAGTCAAGTGTGCGGGGGCGACATGAACGCGTCAGTGCACGTGCCAGGTCTAGGGATTAAGAGCAAGAGCAAGCAAGAATGGTGAGAAAAACACGAACGCTTGGTCGCTTCCCGGTGGTCTAGAGAATTTATCTTCTGCACCTGATATGTGTATTACGCGTAATGTAATACCGAAAAATTTAAGAATTTGCTATGAAATGGAAGATTTTCATACTGGAATTCTGCCGCGCAATACACTAATGATGTAACATAGTGGGCACAAAAAATTCGAATGAAAACCCACTCGGCGGTTGTATGAAAGCCCCATGCCCGCATGCCATACGCATTTGACAGTAGAGAGACAGTAGTACTGTTAGAGGTGCGAGAAGAAAGGTTGTTTAACAGACTCGAGGGATGTGGAACTGGAAATAGAATGTGTACGCCGGAATAAACAATACAAACCAATAACAAAACAATACGAGACAATATACGCGACAATGTCACAATTTAGAACAGTTTTCAAACTAACGTTTGCATTTCCAGCGTTTATCCGAAGAAAAATTAAACATTACGACCTATTAGCCCAGACCTACTGTCATTGTTAGTCTTTTTGCTATGAAATCTCTTTTAACGGCACATTTTTCGCAAAAACTTGCCCTTGTCTATTGTTTTGTCTCGTATTGTCTGTATCGTCTCGAGACAATCATGTGTACACTTCATGGGCCTGTTCCACACCCCTCGAACAGATCATTAAGTTCCTGAAAAGACAAGCGCAAATGCAGACTGCCTAAAAGGCGCTTTTGCCTACCTCTATCGACACGGCAAGCTGTCGCATTCGCTTAATGACGCCGTACATACCAAACACACAGACTCTTAACTTGGACGGTTAAAAAGCGTCCACCAACACAACACAACGTGAGGGCCGGCGGGGGCGGGCCGACACAGCGGCAGAATAAAAACAGTCCGGCACAGGCAAGTCCAACACGCACACACACACATATTGACATTTGGTGGCCAAACACTAGTGCAGCTCGTAGCGCTCCACGACACAGCCGCACACAGGGGTCGCGGCAAACATAAGAGAAGGCACTTGCACACACACGCACTCTCTCACTCACACACACGTACACACACCTTGAAGTTGCCACGGTGGAAGGCGACGATGGCCTTGGCTTTGAGCACGCTCTCGTTCTTGTGCAGCTTGTCGCAGGCGGGCAGGGACCAGAGGAAGCGGCCCAGGCGCTCAATGTTCCCGGACTGCTGCAGCACCTCGCACACGCACGCGACCTGCTCCTGCGTGAAGCCGAACGACGGCAGCAGCGGCGACATGCTGGTCGACTGGCCGGGCGCGCTCGGGGCGCAGGTCTGGCCCGAGCCCAGGCTCAGCCCCGGGCCCGGCCCCGGCGACACGGGGCTCGGCCCGCTGGGCTGCACGCCGAAGTGGTGGTGGTGGTGGTGGTGGTGGTGGTGGTGCGCGGGGGTCAGCATGCTGTGCGACGACGGCGACGTGCCGATGCCCGGCTCGCCGGCCGACAACTGGGGCAGCAGCAGGCCGCCAGGCAGCGCGCCGGGGAGGCCCTGCAGGCTGACGGGCAGGCCCGGGGGGCCCGGGGGGCCCGGGGGGCACGGCGGCCCCGGGGGGCACGGGCCCAGGCCGCCCAGGCCCGGCAGGGACCCCAGGCTGGTGGGCCCGCACGGTCCGCATCCCGCCAGCATGCTGGGCTATTCTGGGCGCGGCGCGCGGGGCGACGGCGAGGGCTGCGGCCCGCTAGGGGGCATCACTACACCGCGGCGCGCACACTCACACGCAAACACACACACACACTAACACACGCGCGCGCACGCACGCGCCCGCCTACAGTCGCGCGCGGCGGCGGCGGCGGCGCACGGACGCGATCACGCACTACTCGAGCTTCTCCAGCGCGCGGGCGCTGCGGTATCCAGTCGCTCCAGTGCTCGGCTCTGGAATGGAGCCGCGGGCCGGGGCCGGGCTCGCCTCGCTGGCCTGCCTCTTCCCCCCCTCGGCTCCGCTCCGGGCCTCTGGGCCCGCCCCCGGGACCCCCTCCACGCGGCCGGCGCGCTGCCATTGGGCGGGACGCCGCGCCCCGCCACGCCGCGCCACGCCACCCGCTGGAGGCGGCGCTTCGCGGGGGGCGGGGCGCAGCGGGGCGCGGCGGGGCGCGGCGGGGCGCGGCGGGGTGCGGCGGGGCGCGGCGGGGGCGCGGGCGGAGCAGGGCGACGCCACGAGGCAGGGCGGAACGGCCGCGACGCCACTGTCCTACACTGCGAAACAGCAACGCGTTTACGAGGCGACTTCGTTTTCACTTTTGTTTCCACGGGCGGTTTACTATTTCGCCTACCGTTTCAGCTCGCGGGCGCAGACTGCCCACACTTGCCGTGACTATGGTGGCCCTTTAAAAGAAGGAGGGGGGGGGGCTGCAAGGTGCGACGCCGGACATGTGGGCCAAAAGTCAAACTTTTCCCTAAAAGTATAGGCAAACAAAAAGCTCTACTTATCGCTCCTCTCCCCATACGTAAATCCTTGACACGCCACTGGACTTGGCGTGGTCTAAAAAAACGGTCGTTGTTTGCTAAGCTAAGGGCCAACATACTTTAGAGGGAGTTTCGCTCAAGGTCACAAACAGGAAGAAAAAAAGAAGTGTCTCAAATAAAATTGAGAAAAAGAAAGATCAAAAATTTTACTGCGGGGATGAAAGATGTGAGAGAACATAAACCAAACAAAACAAACAGTTGCGCGCGAGGTCGATGACGCATCTCGTCAAGATATGTTTTCTAACAGAGTCGTCACCCTCATACGCTTCGTCCCGTCCGGTCCACTCATTATACGGGCGCTCTGTGAGATTGTGGTTTAGCCGATCGGTCCCCCCTCCCCCCGCCCGCTCCGTCCACTCCCCCTCCCTCCTCCCTCCATTTCACTCTCAATGCCGCAGCCCCGCAGCCCGTCAGACGCTCTTCCAACCAAACGCGTCACGAAATCGACTCAAAAACTTTTCGACGAAAAAGTCAAATTCGCTGCCTGCCTGGTGAGGGTGCGCACAGTTTATAGACTCCTCTGCCATTTGTCCTTCACCGCTTCGGCACTGTGGGATGCGAGGCGATGCAAGAGGTGTGTATGAAAGCGGCGGAAAAAAGGAAAAGGGGGGGGGGGGGGCAGGAACTACGCTCGACCATATATACGCAGAAGCATCAAGTATATATATTGAAAACCAAAAGCCGAAAAACATAAAATGTGGATGAATTTTAAGCATTCGGCATTCCCGCTAAAATGCCGACATGCACAAGAAGCATGAAGTTCAAGACATTGACTTACACTATGAGCAATTGGGTCTGGGTCTCCCTGCTCGTGACTTACTGGTGCAAGCTGGACTACGCCGACAAAACTGTTCGTTAAACAGCACGCCGGCCATAAAGCACACGCGTATCGCGATGCCGCGAGGAGGCGCGCGAGGTGCGATAGGCGTCGTCATGACTGGCCAGCCGTCTGATACCGAAGGACCGAAGGGGAATACCTCCGTTCTTGTCGCACCTATGGCTTGGGGAGTGGCAGGGCGCCGTGAGTGCGACAGGGACGGAGACGCGAGAGCGATCTTCGGAATGAGACGGCAGGGAAGGCCGCGGCAGGGGCAGGCGATAACCGCACCGCAGCAAGCTGGCAGCAAGCGCCTCGCTCCGCCTCGTCAGCGTCAAAGCAGCGCGGCGACGGAGACGGACCGCCGCGCCGATCGTCATAAAACTATAAATCATAAATCAATTTGGCGATTTCCCTCGCTATTTCCTCCTCCTGCGCGGCTCCGCATCCGGCGCCGTCAGCGTCGTCGACGCCGCGTGCGGCCGATTTACGACCCGGAAGGGATGCCGCCGCCGCGGCCGCCGCCCCGCTGCAGCAGCGCGAGGAGCAGGAGGGCGTCGCGACGCCGCCTGACCCGGCCTGGAAACGGGCAACTAACGCAAGTGTGTACTTGAATGCAGTATTTCTTGCATACCGACATATATTCAGGAAATACTGTGTACTTAGCCAAGTATGCAGGAAATCCTGTGTACTTGATCAAGTATGCAGGAAATCCAGTGTACTTGACCAGGTACACACTAAAACCTCCATACATTTATGGGGGAGATTTAGTGTGTACCTGGTCAAGTACACAGGATTTCCTGCATACTTGACTAAGTACACAGTATTTCCTGAATACATGTATGTAAGCAAGAAATACTGCATTCGAGTACACACTTGCGTTTCCAGAGAACACGCGACACAGCGACGCCCGCGCTCTCTTTACCTATTCGTGAATGACCAGGCGAAAAGCGTACGTCACCGCCAGTTCTACGGAATTACAGCAAGGCAAAACGTGCAGTCTGCCTGCGCCCTGGTCGCGCGAGTGCCCTCGGCTCTATCTCTCCCTCTCTCCGAGGCACAACGTTCAATCTCTCTCTCTCTCTCTCTCTCTCTCTCTCTCTCTCTCTCTCTCTCTCTCTCTCTCTCTCTCTCTCTCTCTCTCTCTCTCTCTCTCTCTCACACACACACACACACACACATTCGCCAATGTATCTCTATGAAAAATTGTTATTTGTCAATAAATCCACAATACAGCGCTCAGGAACATTGGTACTCTCAGGGTACCTCAACACCGCACTGACAAGCAACGCGGTGCCTTTTGGATTTATTCTGTTGTTCTTTGGAACACTCCACCAGAAACGGTAACTAAATGTACCTCTGTCAACACCTTTAAAATTAAGGCCCGCCTTTTTTACCAAAATGTTTCCTGAGCATAAAATTTAATTCTATATCCCTTCATGTCATGTCTACGTGATCTACGTAGATACAGTCTAAGTTTTTGCTGTCAATGTCGAAATAATATTGTACTCTCGTAGGACTTTTAAGTCCTTTTGTACAATGAAAATAAATATATCAGAATATCAAAATATATACAGGTCTCTCTCTCTCTCTCTCTCTCTCTCTCTCTCTCTCTCTCTCTCTCTCTCTCTCTCTCTCTCTCTCTCTCTCTCTATCTATCTCGCTGCTGCTGAGCTGCCGGGGCAGACTCGATGGATTTTGATTCCCCGCGCCCAAATTCATTTACCACCCCTATAGCGCCCTGATTTCATTACCGGGGGCGAGGAGTGTGCCGTGTTCCTCCCCCGGGGAGCGAGCGGCGCGCCAGCCCGCGGGGAGGGGACGCCCGGCAGCGGCCGGCCGGGGCGGGGAGGAACCAGGTGAGGAGTGGAGTGTGATGCGCTGACGAGCGTATGAGAAAAAGTGAGTCATGAATGAAATACTGTACTCCGGGGGATATTGAGTAAAACCAAGGCATATCGAAATTTATTCTCAAACATTTATGAACGCGGAGTATCAAATTGGGCGTACGCCAGCGACCCGGGTAGTTGGCGTTTTACGAATAATACTAGGAGGACGGTGACGGTGTCACTTTACACAAGTTTGGCCTGGTCGTGGCGGGGCGGGGCGGCGGGGCGGCTGCGAGCGGATGAGCCGGCCCGACAGGGCACGCGCCGCGCTTCTGCTAATGGGATGATGTGCGGTGGACACACTGCTCACTGCTCACGCTCCACAGGTGTCCCCCCGCCCCGCCCCGCGCCCCACCCTCACCTGAACATTAGCTGCGTACGCCTGCAGGCTGCACGCGGCGCGGCGGGACCATAGGACCAGTACTGATCGTCCAGCTGTCCTTGTCTCACTCTTTAGGCAAACACTGTGCTTTACATCGGTCACCGCCACGAGTGCGACAAGGACAGAGGGCGTGAGAGCTCGGTCTTCTTCTGGCAAGCAGCGCGCGCCGCACAGCGTGCAACGGCCGTGGAGCAGCAGCAGGCCTCTCTGCACGCTGATTCAGAGGAGCGCTCTCCTCGCTGCGTCTCTCTCGCACTCATGGGGTGCGCCGTATAGGTGCGAGAGAGACGGAGCGAGGAGAGCGCTCTTCTGAATCAGTCCGAAGGTCCGAGGCGCCGCCGCGCCGCCCCGCACCGACTCGCGCACCTGGCGACACGTGGCGTAGCGTGGCACCCCGCCCCGCCCCGCCCTTTATGTACTCCCCGCGCGGCATACACCGGTAGCCCTACCTCCTTATCACAGCGGGCAGGAGTCTTTCACCCGGTTCGCCTCTGGCCGTATAGGCTGGCCCGCGGTAACCTGGCCACAACTCACCGCCGCCTTCGCACCCCTCCGCCTCCCCCAACAGAGCTCTGCCGCGGGCCGCGGGAAGGGCACGGCGCCCTCCGCTCTCTAACGAGTCTAAAAAAGAAACCGGCAACTCCCTCGGCGCGTGTAATTATCAGGCCAAGTTTGTTCAGCAGGATGTTTTACACGGTGCCGTGCGCCACCCCGCCCCGAGCCCCATACCGCCATATGCCGTGACCGCAGCCCATTCCAGATTCATATTAAATCCCGGTGGCCGGTGGCCGCGCGGTCGGCCTCGCTTCTCCTGTCCCACGCCAGGCCCCGCCCCGCGCGACGAGCGCGGTTAAAAGCGGAGACCCCTTCCCTGTCCGACCCGAGACTAGCCCGATAATTTGCCGAGTCCACACAGCAATGTACCAGAAACGAGAAGAAAACTTCTGTTTCTGAGCGCGCACAGCCGCCGCGCCGCGCGTTGCGGGCTGCTAGTGCGCCTGCGTGCTGCGCTATAGGCAACACCACGCCACAAGAGCGTAGAGTTTGCCTAACTCTGCCGGGGGCCAACAGTAGGAATTAGCTGAACGGAGGCCCCTGCCTACATCCTGTGCACAAGTGCACAACAAGTTGTCGCGGTTCGAGACTCAAGGCCTGAGGCAGTCCTCTAAGGCTCGGCGCCCGGCCCCGGCCCCGGCCCCGGGGAGTGGCAGGGGGCCGATGGCTGCGGCTTGCAGCCCATGGCGAGAGCCGAGCCCGCCCCGCCCCGCCCCGCCCCACCCCGCCCCACCCCGCCCCGCCCGTCACGGAGTGCACTGCAGCCATTGTGTGGGAGAGAACTGTCTGCTGTCTCCTTGCTGAGTGATGGAGGGAGAGAGGAAGAGGTGAGGCGAAGGAGCGAGCAAGAGAGAGAGAGAGAGAGAGCGAGAGAGAGCGAGAGAGCGAGAGAGGGACCGAGAGAGTTGGAGCAATAGTGATGGGCGAGGTGGTGTCGGGTTACGGGGGAGGCGCAACGCCCTCCTCTTTCTCTCTCTCTCTCTCTCTCTCTCACTCTCTCTCTCGCTTTATCTTTCTTCTTCTTTCTTTCTCTCTCTCCCCTCTGCTGAAGGTAAACACGCTGTTGTCTCATCGGGGTGGTTTTAGCGAAGGGAGAGCGGCAAGCGTGGTAATGCACTGCCTCCCCGAGTCTCTCTCTCACTCCCTTTTCTCTCCAACGTCACTCTTCTAGTCATTATTATTATAATTATAATTATTATTATTACTACTATAACAAGATAGACGCACCGTGTGAAACTAATCTAAAAGTGCGTGCACCTTGGCCTGCGACGCGCGTCAAAGCTGGAAGTTAAATACGAAAAGTCTTAAATACACCGGAAAAACAAAGGTGCTAACCCGCACCTTTAAAAGGTGCTGCACGAAAACTGCTAAAGGCACTAATTTTTAGCACCTTTAGGCCTGTTTAGTGCCTTTTTAAAGGCACTAAACTCAAAATTTCTTTAGCACCCCTGCAAAGGTGCTAGTTAGCACCTTTGTTTTTCCAGTGTATTAAACTTGTTTGTCATCTTCCTCTGTCAGCATACAACCTAGTATCATGATTTGCGATTGATTGCGAAAAAGGGAAAACTTTGAGGATCCCACTTAATTTGAGGGAAACTTCTCATACTGTATTTTGAGGAAGTCTTCTCAATAAAAATTAAGGGAACTTTTCTCCTTTTCTGTAGAGACTCCTCTCAATTTTTGATTATATTTCCCCAAAATATGCGGAGTTTTCCTCAAATTAAGCAGCATCCTCAAACTTTGCCATTTTTCCTAAAAAAAATCAGACATTTGTTTTTACCGTGTTGACTTGTCCACGTCGTACGCGCAGCGCCTCACACTTCTCGCCCGTCTGTGCGCCCTCTGACAGGGCTGAGCATTTCAAGTTCACACTAAATTTAAATTTTAGCTCAACCAATCATTATTATCCTTTCCTGAATATACACGCTGCACCCTTAAAACGCGACAAAGATTGTCCAGTTGTCTCTTGGGGAGGGGGGGGGGATGTTACAGTTAGGGGAGGGGGAGGGGAGCGCGGTGCGGAGGTGCGCGGCGTGGCGCCTCTGCTCTCAGCACTCCCACGCGCACACACTCCACGACCACGGCGCGGAGCGGCACGGCGCAGCGGGGCGCGGATCATCCTGGGGGCTGCTGATGACCGGTCACGCGCCGCGTAACGAGCGAGAGAGAGAGAGAGAGAGAGAGAGAGAGAGAGAGAGAGAGAGAGAGAGAGAGAGAGAGAGAGAGAGAGAGAGAGAGAGAGAGAGAGAGAGAGAGAGAGAGAGAGAGAGAGAGAGAGAGAGAGAGAGAGAGAGTGAGAGGAGCAGCGCGCCGAGGAAGGTGGCGGAGAGAAAGAAAAAGGCTGTGCGAAATGCTCGCGCTCCATCATACAAAATTCCAAACACAACAAACACGATGGAAGCAGGCGCCGGGCTGGGCCCGAGCTTGAGGAGGGGCCACACGGGCGGGGTACTTACGGTCTTACATTGTAATCTTAACGTGCGCGCGCGCGCGCGCGCGCGCGCACACACACACACACACACACACACACACACACACACACACACACACACACACAGAGCGTTCGCACGGCCCCGCGCACCGCCGCGTACACTGGGGTGCTGCAACAAGTCCATTTTCGCTCACCTTTCCTCCCCCCGCCTGGCGCTGCGCTGCGGGGAGCGGTGGTAGGGCGGGCGGCCGACGCACACGCCCGCCGCACCGCACCGCGCCGCACCGCGCCCACTAGTCGGCGGCTGCTGCTTGCGATCTCCTTTGTGATCAAACACGACAAGAAAAGATCCTCCCGGACGGGGCCGCCCTGCTACACAAAAGGGTCTGCTGCTGCTGCTCGCTATGGAGCCCGGGCCCAGGCTTTGTGCGCATTGGCACATTGTTTTTAGTCTGTCCATTGATATTTCAATCACCGGTAAGGGCATTAAAAGAGCACACGACGTCATTACTGCTATCTGATGCAGCTGATGTTCCTATGCCGCCGCGCCAGGGCGGGTCGGGACGGGTCGGGCGGGACGCGCACCTTTTTCTAGGCCGTCGAGCGCATTTTTCGCAGACGCGTCGGAGGAAAACCAACAGACCGACAGGGCGGGGCGGGGCGGGGCGGGAAGCATTGGCGGTACAGAGAAGAACAGGGACAGGGGCCAAGATGAGCAGCCGTGCCGGGTGCTGGGCTGGGGCCGGGGCCGGGGCCGGGGCCGGGGCCGGGGCCGGGGCCGGGGCCGGGGCCGGGGCCGGGGCCGGGGCCTGGGCCGGGGCCGGGGCCGGGGCCGGGGCCGGGAGCGGGCCATCCGGTCGGCCGGGCTGGCCCGATCGGGGTTCAACAGAGAGACGCAATGTATCGGGTTCACCAGTGGTCATTGACCATGCACCCCTACCCCCTGCAACTTCCTTGTTGTTGTGTATGGTGACCCCTGGCCCCCTCTCCCCTGCTCCTTCCTGTGATATTTTCTGAATATAAGTGGTAATTAACAAGGAATGTATATGAAATAAATTTAAAAAAAAATAAGTACATTACTAACCATGGGCGCGCGCGGCGTCGCAGCCTGGCTCTGGCCATTGCAGACGATACGGAGGGCAGTGCATTGACACGGGGAGGGGGGCAGTGATATGATGTATAAAGTGCCGTATAAAAACAGTCAATCTTTATCTCCTCGGGGTGGCCCGTCCTACTCTCCTCTCATCTCCTCCACCCCCGGGCCTCTTAACTCGTACAATGAGGGGGACAATGAAGCGCCCCGTTCACGGCCTCCCTCCCCCAGGTGTAGTGCGCTGCTCCATTTCCAGCCGGGATTAGAGCCGGGATGCGGGGCGGGGTGGCCGAGCAGGAGTCAATGGGGACGAGCGAGCGCTTATGGAGCACGTCAAGAGATGTGCCAGTTTACACACTTTTGTAGAGCGTTACTTACCCGGGAGTCCTTCAGGTACAGGTGTGTTTCACACGCCGCCTGCCGGATAGGGGAAGCGGCGCGGTGAATGTATGGCTTACTATCCCTCTTTAGGCCTGCAACTCTTCAGCTTTCACGCTCTATACGTGCTCGAGGGGTCCCTTGGATACGAAAATGTAGAACAATTCCAACCACAACAAATATCGGATTTGAGTCAAAAACCGTTGTGAAAAAAGTGTGAGCGATTTTTCGCCTGGTTCACTGTAAATACCAGAGCGAGGATTCTCGCCCTCAGGAGAGCGAGAAATTTTCTCTCACTCTTTGAGAGCGAGGTTTGGTTTTCTCGCTCAATTAGAGCAATAGTCTCAAAAATCTCGCCCTGTTTGAGCGAGGATTGGGAAACCTCGCTCTTTTTGAGTGAGAATTATTTTCCTTTATCTCACTTAATTTGAGTGATGTTGTAAATTCTTTCTCAATAAGAGCGAGGTTCCTAAACTCTCACTTAAATGAAGCAAAAGAAAAAATCTCGCTCCTTTGTGATGAGACTTCTCACTCTTGCATTTGCAGTGTTTGGGTGGTTTTTGACCTATCTTTCCTGGACTATAATGTCCTACCTGTTTACAAAAATAGAAGTGGGAGTGCGTACTTCCCAAAGGTGGCGCGGTTCTCGTCGTATAATAATAATAATAATAACAACAACAAGCAATGTACTCTGCAGTCTGGTTATCTTTATCGTGCGCGCGGCGCGTAATGGAGCCCTCCGGGCCTCCGGGCCGGTGTATGGCCGGGGTGGCCGAGCGCCGTGGTGTAAAGTAGAGCGGTGAAGTGTGGTGTGCAGTCCTCGCGGGCCGATGCGACCTCCACACATGCGGGCCACGCCATACACGGGTCATCTCATTTGCAAGTAAATAGTAGCAATGAGCCGCGCACACCGCGCGCGCCGCCGAAAACGCAAGCCAAGTCGTTGGGTTTTATGCCCGTGGCGTAATGTGAAATGAGGAGACGTATACGAGGGGGGGAGGGGGGGGGGCGCAGCCGCGCACTTATTCACACCTCCCCCGCCGCGCTCCGCCCCGCCGCACCCGATTCATTATGCAGAAACGCCCGATTATACGTAGAGTAAGCCAATTTGTCGCCCCGCTTTGATCAAAATGAAAAAAAAGCGGGCGCGCGCGTGCAGAACGGGGTGCGTTTCAGGCCCAAAGATGGACAGCCTGCCTCCTTAGTAATGTCAGCACACACACACACACAACCACAACCACAGCTCACATACACTGTGACCGGCATAGCGCTTCTGACAGCCGGTCATTACCGGTCATATACCCAGCCGCCCATAAAGATGATTAAACCCAAGTCACTTTCATTTGCGTTCAAACGGCTGACATTTTCCTGCCCGCGGGACGTTAATTTCACACGTGATAATTCGCGCCGCGAGGCGAGCGGGACGGACCGGACCGGCCGCACGCACGCAGGTCCAGGCCGGGGCCGCGCGGGGCCGGGCAGTGCCGCGCGAGCACCTGGGCAGTGCAGGGGGCAGTGTCATAGCGATCGGCATACCTCAGCGCAAAATACTCTGAGAGACGCGATGACAGTGGGTCGCGATTGTAACGTAAGGGTAGCTCGCCTCCCCCCCCCAAAAAACAAACAAAAAACAAAAAAACGCGTCTTTTGGTTCTATAGAAATAAGATGACCTTGATTCTCTCACCGTGAGAATTTTTTATTTTACGCGGGTTAGGGGAAAGTTTTCTGCATGAAATGTCGTAAAGTATTATGATATCGAATTGTAAGCTTACAAATTTTTAATGACTCCTGTTATTGACTTGTCAGTATGAAAGGAACTCAAGTTGGCTTTCGTAAATTTACGAATCCGATTTTACAATCATTAGTAAATCACAAATTACGAAAAATGTTGTAAATTTACGAAAACATTTTCTAGTGTTTAGAAAAAATTTATGTGGAGGAAATGTTTCTAGGGGTGAAATAAGCTTCCATTACGAACTCTTTGATTTTGAAGTGTAATCGCACCTTATAAGTGGTGATAAATTATCTAGAAGTCGAACATGAAGTGTCTTGTACTTAACTTTCACAAATTGCGAAATTTTATGCTCGTAAAAGGTGCAGCCTTTACTGTGTGAACAAAGAGTATATGTAGCGAGACAAGCACACGGACAGCGGAGCGCGCTTTGACTGCCGTAATCAGCAGTGCTGTACGGAAGCCGTCGTGCAGGCCAGCAGGGCCAGCAGGACCAGCAGCAGGAGGGTGCTGCTGTGCACGGGGCCCGGGCCCGGGCCGCGCGGAGGGTGCCGTGCCAACGACTGCACTTCACGGTGCCTGACTTTTACCGGTCTCGATGAACCTCCATAGAGAACGCGAGCACAGCGTATAGGGCGAGTCATCGCGAGGGTCGGGCCCGTCGGGCCGCGGGGCGGGGAGGGCAGGGCGCCCCCTTCGTATATCGCATCGGCGCGGGAGTGGTGCAGCTGCCCTCGGGCCTTTTGTGCTGCGGCCCGCGCCCCGGCCCGGGGCACCTGTCCGACACAGTTATTACCGCGACACGTACCGAGTCAGCTGACTTATTCCGAAGAGCGCTCTCCTCGCTCTGTCTCTCTCGCACTCACGGGCGCGCCGTATAGGTGCGAGAGAGACAGAGCGCGAGGAGAGCGCTCTCCGGTATCAGTCTGCAGGGCAGCGCACGTCCCTCAGTGGAGTACAACGAGCTCGTCTCGTGGCGCCTTACGTTGAATATGGGCGCGTCTCATCCTCTTGGCTTGTCCGCACGCAATCTCCTCCTCCAAAACAAAGTCGAAGAGCGTCATTTTCGTGGCAGCGGCCGCTGCCAGCCACACACACGCCACTGCAGCTACGCAAAACGAGAGAAGCGCGCACCCGCGCGCGCGAAACCCGATCCTCTTACCGGGGCCCGGCCGGGGCGGGGCGGGGCGGGGCGGGGCGGCGCCCGGGTACCCGGGAGGCTCAGGGGCCGCTGGGGCTGAGGGCGGGGCGGGGCCGGGGCCGGGCCGCCCAAAGGCACCAGCAGCAGCGCCAAACCAATACTCGTTAAGATATTGCGGGAGTCATCACCCCAGCCTGGCTTCGGGCCGGAACGGCGGGGCGAGCCGGCAACTGGGTCACGGCGTCAATATCCCCGCCGTCCGGGGCCTGTCCGGCCCCGGTCCTGTACTTTTCGGGTACGTATCGTCGCCGGATACAGTCGTCTGCATCTCTGCGGAGCCTTCTGTCATTGCTGCTGCGCTGCATGTAAACAAGCGGTCTCCGATACGCATTTGCGCTCTGGTCGATGACAGTTTTATATTTATTTTGTTATTATTATTTTTTTCATATATTATTATTTGGGGTGATTATCAACGAGCGAAAGTGGCAAGGCGAGTTCCACTGCAGCGGCCCGGCCCACGGCAAGCGCCACGGGGCTGCAGTAGTTTGCAGAAGAAGTAAAAGGTCCGAGGGAGCGAGAGGGGAGGGGCGAGCGAGGGAGAACGAGAACGCAGCGAATAACCCTTCCGGGTAATGCACACCGCACAGTTGCTGCTATTTACCTTTTGTAAATCGGTGCGCACCTGACGCGAGGTGTTGCATATATATCGTCTCTGTTTCGCCTTGACACTGCTTGTTGGATCATATTTTTGTTTATACCGCGGGGGGGCTGTGGTACACACGCACACATACGCGCGCGCGCGCGCGCGCGCGCGCGCACACACACACACACATCGAGGAGACCACGACAAAATGTATTTATCAGGGAGACGGCGGGTACGCAGCCGGGCTGCATGCGGGGCAGGAGTCCGCACCAGCACAATGCGGCGCGCTCCGCTGCTCCGCTCCCACTGTCGCGCAGAACAGCTCCGCGTTTTCCTGCTGCTTCTCGCTAATTTTCGGAATAGAAATGTTATGGCGGCCACACATCGGCGCGCAGTCACGGTGGGCCGGTGGACCGCATCCCCTGCCGGTCCCACTCCATACACCCCTGTTCTGTTCGATTCCATTTTAGTGGCCGCGCGCCTCTCTTGATTGTGATTTATCGGTTGTCAATGAAAGTTTCGCGCTTGTAAGCGACAAACGATGCGCGTCCGCTCCCGGGCCCGGCGGCACCAGCGGGGGGTGAATTTGTCAAGTGCGGAGTGGACGGTTCGAAACCGCACTATACAGGATGCGACCGGGCAGAGTTATCACTTTGGACGCGACTGGGGAGAGTATGTGGTGGCGTTGAAAAGGGGGACATCATAAGTTACGAACAAATCGCGCCTTGCGCGCATCCATTCAGAACCAGAATAGGTAGAGCGTCGCGCGGAACAGCAAACAGAAAAGCGCGAAGCAGCAGGGTTCTCGACGTGCTCGTTACACTTTTCACGACCTTAATCAAATGACCAGCTGTCGGAAAAATTAACCGAGTGCGTTGCGAGTAGATGGGTCGGGTCGGGCAGCACCCACCGGGCTTTAGCCTCATCGGCAGCAGGTAATTAGGCTGTTCAGACGCGCCGTGCCCCGCCACGCCAGGCCAGGCGCGGCCCCGGACGAACCGGCCCGGCCCGGTAAGTGAAACCAGCAGTCCGGAGCGGGGGCCGAGCCGAGACGGGACGGGGACGTGGAGTGGAGGGACGGAGACGGAGGCAAAGATCGCGCTCGCAGATCATTCGCAAATTTTACAAATCCCAGAGAATAGGTAACGACACTATATCTCTTTCTTTCTTTTTTTTTACGGGCGCTCACAATAATCCCTCCCCTCCCGGCTTCCTCCACCTCCAGGGCCGACGCCTCACGCCGCGCGACGCGCCGCCATCGACCGACAGGCTGGACCGCGTGATCAATATGGCGTCAACGTGGTTTCCATGGCGACCATAAAAAAAAATATTGTAAGTGATTATTTTAAAGTAGAAGCGCCCACTGCGCCCACGCTGCAATAGGACATTGGCGCCATGCGGTAACTGAACCACGCGTTGTTCTAGAATCTGTACGGAAATATTTACAGTGTGCACACGTTACGAGTCGGTCGGTCCTTTTAAACCACCGGGAGGCCCGCGGCGCCCGCGGGGACTCCTACCACCTCACCTAGCGTCCCAAACACGGCGCGCCCCGCCCGGCCCCGTCCCACCCCGCTGCGCTACGCTCCGCCGCGCCCCGCCCCGCCACACCGCGCGCTCCGAGCCACCGCGCCAACACTCCGCCCCACCGCCACGCCACGCCCCGCGGCGCCCCACCCCACCCCGCCCCGCCCCGCCCCCTCCAATCGCGATATCAGGTGTCCATGAGGATATCGCATGGCGGACACGGGAGAGGGCCCCGCTGCGGCTAGGAACACCGGATCTCGCCTCAGCCACGCTCCCCTCCCTCTCCTTTCTCCCTTCTGTAACAGAGTTTGCGGTGGCACACCGCACCAGCGCCGCGCCACGCCTCGCAGGACCAGCCCCCCCGCCCCGCCCCCGCCTGCCCCGCCACACCGGAGCGGAGGAGAGTAAAGTACAGTTGAGCGCCTAGAGTAAGTAGACGCACTGCGCACTGCTGCAGTTAAATGCAGCTTACTGCAATCCGATACAAATAGTCCGACCGCAGCTCAAGTCCGCGGCCGGCGCGGTTCGAGTCATGCGGCGGCCGGTGGTGCGGGTGCGGGGCGTGAGGCGCGGTGCAGGGGAAATGGAAGGCGTCCGATCGACGTACCCCGCCGCATTGATTGATGACCGGATGCGACAAAGAGTGTAGCGCGCGGGGCGCCTGGGCCAGCCGCCTGATTCCGACGATCGCTCGCATACCTCCTTCCTTGTCGCACCTATGGCGGTGCCCCATGTTGGAGAAGAAAGCGCCCCGTGAGAGAGACAAGGACGGAGGCAGAGTTGCAATCTTCGGAATCACACGGCAGCCCGTATAGGCTGTGCTGTATCGCGGCGTAGTAGAGAGGCTCGGGGCCGACGCGCGACGCTCGCACTCTCACTTATTTGTTTCTCTTCGACACCATACGAGCCCGCGGGCGCGGAGATCAGGTGACTGCCAGCACTCTGCCCCAGCGCCCCTCCCCTCCCCGCCCCGCCCCGCCCGGGCTAGGCGGGCTCGTTAGGGGCACACGGCCGCCGCGCGCCCGCCTACATGGGCCTAACTTTTGTCGAAGGTCCCGGGGCCGGGCCAGGCCGGGCCAGGGCACGCTCCGGTCCAGTCCGTGAAGGGTGAGGGAGGAGGAGGGTAGCTGGGGCCGGGCCGGGCCGGGCCGGGCCAGCGGCGAGGGGTCACGCCCCGGGTATAACAGAGTCCAAGCCCCGGGGCGGGAGCCGCGCCGGGCGGGCGGACGGGCACACAGACGTGCAGACAGACAGACAGACCGACCGACAGACAGGCAAGCAGCCAGGCAAGGCACCCTCAAGGTACCCCAAGGTTTCTGGGCCGATCGGGTTTCACCGGCAGTGCGGTGGCCGGGCCGGACCGGGCCGGGCCGGGCCGGGCGGGGCGGGGACCGGCGGGGCCGGCGAGAGGAGAGCGACATTGTGCCGCTCAGCGGAGAATAAAGTCATCACGACCATGACGGTCATCGGTCGCGGCGCGCGCGGGGCGGGGCGGGGCGGCCGCGGACGCCACGTACGGCCCCGCGGGGCAGGCTCCACCCGCACCCCGTCATAGTGTCACAGCGATGAGTCCGCGACAACAGGTCGCGTGGCATGGGCGAGTCCTGCTGGGGTGGACAGGACAGGGCGGTCCTGGTCGACCGGACCGCGCCCGTCCGTTTCACCCCGCCCTGCCCCGCTGCAGGTGCTCACGCAGGCGTATTGGGCTACCCCCCCTCCCCCCCCCCCGCCCCGCTCGTCCTGCTGCGTTTGATCCTCAGCGACGCGTGGTTCCTGCTGGGGTCTACCTTCTTCGATCGGGTGTCTCCGCCGCCCCCGCCGCCCCACCCCGGCTCCACACCGGCCGGTTCGAGTTGCAGCCAACACAAGAATATCTTTCCACGCAATTTCGCTGCGATTACATTGTTTTCGATATCTTGGCCGCCCCGCCCCGCCCCGCCCCGCCCGGGAGCCGCATATTGGGCACTGATGGTCCCACCTTCCACCTGGGTCAACAGGCGCCCATTCCACACAAAGCGTTCTATTTGCCGGTGCTTTTCCGTCGCGCGTTCCCATGGGATTAGCACATGCCGAGGCGCTACCCTTTAATGGCCGCTTCCCCGAGCGTGGAAATTTTCTGCACCCTTTCCCTCCAGCCTCTACTGCGCGATTCGTCCCATTCGCTGAGCTCCTTCGTCCCTCTTTTTCGTAGTTTATATATTCTCCTCTGATTTTATTCCATGCAGGGCGCGGCCGCGCCTCCGTCGCGCCGCGGCTCGTGATTGGCATCAGAATCAGAGCAGCGCAGCACGCCCCGCCCTGCGCCCCGCCCCGCCCCCCCCCCGCCCCACCACACCTCGCCGCGCTACAGCGTTTAAGGTGAAAACGCGCCAAACCAAATTCCATCTTCTCCTTATTCTAGTTGTATGATGGCGGCCGGCCCCGCCCCGCCGCGCCCCGCCGCGCCCCGCCGCGCCCCGCGTACACCGCGAGGCAGAGCGGAGCGTGGGCGTGGCGCGGCGTGGCGTGCCGCAGCTCTCCGGGGCGGCACGTCGTTAATCCCGATGATTTATAGGGTATAGGATGTATGGCGGCCGCCAACAAACAACCAAAACAAAATTAAGTGGTGGTGATAACACGGGCATAATCATAATAAATAATAATAATCGCCGGAGCACCTGCATCATTATTGTTATCGAGGTGTTGCGCTGCACGGTGCAGATGCTAATGTGTGCCATCCCGTCCACGAGGCGTCTGCAGCACTGCGGCAAGGCCCGACCGCACCGTGCAACTGCACTCGCGCCCGCGGGGCGGGGCGGGGCAGACACTTTGCGCAGGTCAGCAATGTTGCAAACGCACGAGAGAACACAATTCTTTTGTCCTTTTTCTTCGGGGGAAGGCGACAGAACGGTATGATCAAGACACGTGAAAACCTTCGACCACTATAGACACGTTGTGTCCGGGTTTTAATCGAAGCAGCCATGAAAATTAAAAATTCACGCTCACAGCAACAGTTTCAACGCAGCGCTGGCCGTTTCTTCCTCCTCATTAACGTTAAAGAGGTCTCGTTTATAATTTCTCGCGACGCACGCGTCGAGCCGGGTGGCGTCAACCTGAGTATCGGGCGAGGGGGGAAGAGGGGGGAGGATGCATCGCGACGCCGCGCCCTCGTGCCCCACACACACTCACTTTCAGCAATCAGCGCGATCTAACCTGACCAGGTGTCAAAGTGAGAAGAGGAGAGGAGAGCGCGACGCTGCCGCTCGTCGAACGCGCCTCTCTAATAAGCCCTCACGCCTCACCTCGCGCTGATCAGTTTGCAAATGCGACGACAACACAGAACACAGGTGAGGGTTTGAGGCGAGGCAGTCAGCCCACAACCGCCACGACTATCGGCGCTGTTACTGTGCAGACACGAAAGTGTAAACACTGACAAGTCAAAAGTACACGAGTTTGCATGACTCGACGATTTTTTGGCAGATGATACCTTAAAACACAACACCTACACTCTAAACTTGTAGATATAACTTTTTCTCTCTCTCTCTCTCTCACGTCTGAAAGTAACGCCTAAGAGTGTATAGATAAACGGTTCTCGTTATCCGGTCACCGGCGGTCCAGGCGCGGGTCCAGGGCGATCCGTACCGTGTCGTGGCGCCTGTAGCGGCTCGCGCTTCACGCGTTTGATTTATGGTTCGATCTGGTTTCACGCGTCCAGCAGGACAGAGGGACGCGTCCAAATACGCGGGGAGGGGGGGGGGAGAAGAGGAATCCTGCCTGATGTAGCGGGCCGGCCATGGGAGCCTCGGAGGCTCGAACGCAGCCCTGACCCTTCGTTATTATTCCCTGTAAATACGGGGTCTATGGGAGGATAGGGCGGGCGGGAGCCCCCCCATGGGCGGGCGGGCAGCCATGGGCAGGCGCGGCGCAGGACACCTCAGGCCAGAGGGGATGCCCGCCGCCGCGTCGCTGTGTGGTCAGTCATTAGAAAGCGCCTCCCATTCCCCCCCAACAGGACTCTCCGAAAAACGTATCGAACGCCAAAAGCCCCCGACAAAAAGCACTGGTCCGGCTGAGCGTATAAGTGTTGCAGTTAAGTGTTATTACACCTGCGGCCGCCCGCGTCCGACACGCACGCAGCCCGGGCCGGGTCGGGCGGTGCAACATAAATCATCTCTGCCGGTGCGCGGCGCGGAGGTGAGGGTGGGGGAGGGGAGGGGAGGGAAGGGCGGCGGATGTCGCTAGGAGAGGGGAGGGGAGGGGGCGGTGGCGTTGGCGAGGAACCTACGGCCCGCGCAGCGCAGAGCTGCCGTCTTATTCCGAAGATATCGCTCTCGTACCTCCGTCCTTGTCGCACTCATGGGGCGCCGACATCGCCAACATGGGG
Organism: Frankliniella fusca; assembly: GCA_029379305.1. Lineage (NCBI taxonomy): Eukaryota > Metazoa > Arthropoda > Insecta > Thysanoptera > Thripidae > Frankliniella > Frankliniella fusca. Next base: position 227,170 of record JAHWGI010001191.1, read on the forward strand.
CACCGCCATAGGTGCGACAAGGGCGGAGGGTACGAGAGCGATCTTCGGAATCAGCCTGCTGCGGGCCGGGCAGAAAAAGCAGTGAGCGCGGGCCGGGGCCGGGGCCGGGCGGGGCGGGGCGGGGGATAGTGTGAGGTGCGATGACCACCCTATCCCCAGCACACCTTCCGCCGGAGAAACAATAAAAGGGACGCATTATAATATCCGACGCGACGGGGCGTTTGTTACGTCATCCACTTGCGGCCAGAGTTTATTAGGTGAGGTGAGCGGGGAGGGGCGGCGGTCACCCTCCCCTCCAGCGGGCGGCCTATGGCTGCGCCCTGTGTGGTGAGGGGCGGTAGATATACGACAGAGCAGCCGCTGTGGACAGACTGCATAATTGATTCCCGGCCCGGAGAGAAGAAATATATTGATATGGCATCTCATATCTATGGGGGAGGCGGGCGGGTGGGGGCGGCGCGGCCTGCTGGCCCGGCCCGGGCGCAACGATTTATGTGATTAAGAGATATTCTAATGAACAAGCAGCGCGCGAGGCGTCCGTGGAAACGCCGTGGGTGGCGGTTTGGGCGCCAACATTCGCACCCACGCACGCTCACGCACACACGGGCCGCTGTAGGCTCGCGCGGCTCGCGCTCTCTTCCCGGCTGGGCTGGACGGCTCCCGCGCGCCGTTTGACATTTTCCGTTAATCCTGCTGCGCGCAGCGGCGCCGCGCCACAGGTTGTTACCGACGCGTACACGCACAACGAGCTCCGGCTCTTTTCTTTTCCTCTCATTACGCCGCCCGGCCCGGCCACGCTGCTGCTGCGCGCGAGAACTCTCATCGAATTATTCTTTGCAGATCTATAATTACGACGCGCCGCTCTCTGCGCGGCTGCCAATATAACGCGTCGCGGTGGTGCGAATACGCAGCGCAGGCGGAGCGCGCTACGTGCAGCTGCAGCGGCGGCGGCGTGGCACGCAGGAGGGAAGTCCGCCCCGCTCTCCACACACATCCCTCCGCTCGCGCGCGCGCGCCGCGCCGCCGGTGTCAACGCATCGGGCTGCCGCGCCACCGTACGATGGGTTGCCTACCGTCACGGGGCCTCCGCAGCCTGTCGCGTCGTCGCGAGTCCGGTTGTTAGTGTTTGCAATCGGTCGGTTACTGGCTGTACCCGACTGTCTTCCGTCCCTCTCCCTCTCACTTGACATGCATTAGAGTGAGAGAGACAGAAGGGCTGTCGGGTAAGCCAGTAACCGACCGATTGCAAACACTAGAGTCCGGTTTGTCATGGGCCTGGTTCTCTAATGTTGAGTCAAGTCAAGAACCGCTGCAAGCAGAGCTACATCTGCGTTTCTTTCCCCCCGAACTGGGTCGGTTCACGACCCGGGGGAGGGGGGCGGGGTCACTTCGAAAAATCATTGTAACGGCCCCCAAAAAATCACTTAGGAAATAGAAAAACAAATAATAAAAAAAACACACTAAATGGAATCAAGAAGATACAGAAAAATCCGAAAAATAGAAGACAAATGAACCAAAAACTGTAAAAAAGTCAGAAACGGGGGGAAAATTCAACATATACCAAATAGTGACAGAAACTTTCCCTCAAAAATCAAAAGAAATAAAAATTAAATAATAATAATAATAATGGTAAAACTAAACGTAGCTTACTAATAATAATAGATTACGCTTAAATCAAGTAATGTACTCATTTCATCTAATAATAATATAGTACGCTGATTTCAAGCTAACCCTCAAGTAACTGTACTCATAAGCTAACTACCCTAGTTTTACAGTGTAATCATGAGTCAAAAAAATCACTGAATAAATTTTGTATGAGTGATACACCCTCGGTCCAGGGTTCTCCGCCTCCGCGAGCAGACTCATACTGAGTCTTGGGTAGTTACCGGCTGTGTACGCGTTAGCCGCGAGGGTTGGGGGTCAGGTAGGTTGGATGCACTGCCGAGTGGCGTGGCCTGGGGACGTGATCGCACACCACACGGCCTTCCACCCTGCAGCAGCAACGGAGGCACCGGAGGAGTGACCGCGAGAGGGAGAGGCAGAATGCGGCAGGCGCGAGAGAAAGCGAGAGAGAGGAGAGGGCCGCCTCGGGTGCAGCGCGCCTCCTCGCACCTCCCTCCCAATCAGAAGTGCGGCTGCCTTCCTTAGAGGGGGTCGTTATGGGCCGGCAACGCGCAACATTCAATTCTCTTTGATTCAGTTCAATTCTCCTCTCCCGGTGCTGCGGGCGGCCTGCCCGCACAACACACCTCGCTGGCTGTTGCACCTCGTGCGAACGGTGCTTATTTATTCGCAGAGAGCACGCCTCGGGTTTCATCGTCCACACTTTCCCGAACTATTTACGGGGAATGACCTCGCATCCTCCACCACATGCCTGGTGGCTGCTTCCAAACTTCCCCGCGCCGCGCTGCTCCCCGGGGTATTATTTTTTCCAGTGCCTGGCTTCCATTTCTATTACCCAATAAATCAAAATCGGGCCCCTCCTTCTTCGGCCGATCCCGATCTAACGCGCAAAGACTCGTATCGTTTGGTGTGGCCCGCTCCGCTCCCCGTCCCGCCCGGGCTCCGGTCCCTCCGGTCCTCGTGGTGGGACCTCTCGCCCAGACCCGCTGCCCGCCGCGCCTTCCCTTTCCAAAAATCAATAATCACAATCTTTACAGGTAACTGAGACGGGGGAGGGGCGGGGCGGGGTAACCAGGGTAACCAGGCAGGCGGGCTCGACGAATGGGCCGAGCAGGGGCCGGAAGGTGAGCGGCGAGAAGGCGAGGCGCGAGGCACGGCGGGGCGGGGGGCTTCAGAACCACGAGAACCAAGGAGACAAGACTATCCGCGACTGCAGGCGTAAAATTCGCCCAGAAGCCGGAACAGCAGACTGATTCCGAAGATCGCTCTCGCTCCTCCGTCCTTGTCGCACTCATGGGGTCCTGACAACCCCGACATTGGGCACCGCCATAGGTGCAACAAGGACGGAGGAACGAGAGCGATCTTCGGAGACGAGACGAGTCGTCCGGCCCGTCAGGTCCCGTCCCGTCACGCGGCGCCGCGAGGTGATAGCCCGGGGCTCAAGGGCGCCTGCCGTCTGATTCCGCGAAGATCGCTCTCGTACCTCCGTCCTTGTCGCACCTATGGCGGCGCTCAACGTTGGGGGATGCAAGGGCTCCAAGAGTGTGACAAGGACGGAGGCGCGAGAGCGCGATCTTTCAGAATCAGAGTGCTGTGCCTGAGGCGGCCTGAGGCTGCGGGGCGGGAGGGGAGGGGCGAGGGGAGCTGCCCGGAGGCGAGGCGGCCCGCGGCCCCGCGTACGTGTGCGCAGCACAGTCGTTCAACTTGTTTCTCGGTTGTTATTAAAATTAGCTCGGGAATTGATTATCTCCATGTGGAGCGTCCGATAATACAGACACTAATCATCATAACAGGCGCTTTCCATGGACGCGCGGCGGGCGGGCGGGGCCGGGCGGGGCCGGACCGGACCAGTCCGCTGCTACCAGCGCAATCTCCCTCGACGCATACGCCCCCCTCCCCCTCCATCCCCTTTTCCACCTATTTCCCTCAGTTTGGAGGAGATATTTATCTGGCCGATCTCACATCACTCCATTTTTATAATTAAAACGAATAGAACTGAGCGGGTGCGCGGTTGCGGCAGACGGTATTTCAGCACGTACTCGCCACGGGGAATTCCTCTAAACTGATCATGAGGGTGGAGTTGTGGTCGCTCTAGCCGAGGGGTGTCAGTCAAACTCGCACCACTCGCGCTATCGGCTGAGCCGCGCTCGTGTAGGCCACACGCACACGCCACTCTCACTACGAGCACATCAGCAACATCAGGAATCAATCAGAGTGACAGAGCCAGAGATTCTGGCACTGGCGCCTGGCGCTACGGCGGCTGTGGGCTGTCCGGCGCCTGCCACGCTAACTGCCAAAGGCCAGCCTGCGTCTGTCTTTGTCGCCCCACAGGTACACTGATATAGTCGTCCAAGTATTACTTTGGTTTTTGGGTCCCAACCAGAAGCAAGCTTTCTTATGGCATCAGAAGACCAAAGTAATGTTGGGACGACTATAGAGGAAACTACACAACAGCCGTCCGATTCGGAAGATCGCTCCAGTACCTCCGTCCTTGTCGCACCTATGACGGTGCCCTATATGTTGGAGATGGCAGGGCAATTGGGATGGAGACGCTAGAGCCACTATAGCGATCTTCGGAATCAGGCGGCTGGGTGAACCGGTGCATGTTTTGCGACGGTCAGCGCCAGCCGAGTCCAGTTCAGGCTCGAACTACCGCAGAGGGGCTCTCCGGTGGTGTTTCCGATCGGTCTATACTGGCTGTACCCGACTGTCTTCCGTCTCTCTCCCTCTCACTTGACAGGCACGAGAGTGAGAGAGACGGACGACAGTCGGGTACAGCCAGTATCCGACCGATTGGAAACACTTCTCTCCAGAGGGCTTACGCTTCACCAGAACAGCAGCTGCTCGCTTCTCTCGCCCAGGACGCAGCTTTGTTTTGCATAAATATCGTTAAGAGAGATGAACTCTCGTACACCAACCGCGAACCGTTGGCACGGGGCTCACGATCGAGAGCGCGCGCGACATGGCACGAGCGAGCGCCTGGGGGACGGGCCACCCAACGTACACGCAGCTGGCTACTCAGTTGTTTGAAGTCTTTGAAACTTATGGCCCGCTGAAATCCGATGCAGATCACATTCCACAAACAGAAAGCAACTTGAGCAATTGAGCCACACAAATTAAGAATGTTTCACAGATTTCATGCTGATTCTATGCAATGTCAATGTACATTTCTGCAGAAAACAGATTCAAAAGTACATGAGAGTATTGTTGACATAATATATATGTACTGGATTACTGATGATTGCAAAAGTAATGGTAATCAGACTAATGCGTTCCCTGCCCTAGTCCTGATATAAGAACAAAGTACCTCTTGAAATCGAATCGACAATTCTGTGAGAAAGCTGGAAAGGTTCCATTCAAAATGTCACTTACCAAAGGGTAGCATCTCTGGTAAAACAGCTAGTTTTCGTTGAACTTTGATGAATGCTAGTACATTCCAACAAGCAAAAAATCCTGTAAAAACAGACAGTCAAATTTCTTTGGAGTACATGATGACAAAAAACAAATTTCTAAATGTTATCTGTGATCGAGAAAACTTTCCATTCATTCACGAAATCTAACCTGTGATAGTGAGAATTTCCATGGAGACAATAATTAATTGTGACCAGAAGTGGTTGAATAGATGTTTCTCCAATATTCTTTAACATCTAGCTTGATGAGAGCGATTGACTACTTCAAATTTCCGCATATTCGGGATCAGAATATCAGAGATGCGTTAGTCCAAGATGCCTAAGACTTCGAAAATCTGTACGATATTTCTTGAGGAGATTGGTGCAGTTACGAGCGTAACCTCACTTTGAACGTTTCAATTTTCAATAAGTTTGAATTCACTTTTATCTTTTATCACATCACAGGTTCTAGATCTGGTTCCGATCTCCTTTCTTTTTCTTGTAGCGCAATGGCGTCAAGTGCGGTGCGATGGCAAGAACCGGAAGTCGAAAAGCTGGGAGATATCTAATGACCCTCCTTCTTTCTGAACTATGGAAAATATCACGGTACTTGCTCTTACCTTATCATGATAGATTTGATCTTATCTTAATAGAGTGGAAGGAAATGTTGGCTCATTAAAAAATACAAACTGATATGGATTATGAATTTTGAAATGTAGGGGAGGAGGGGGGTGGTCGGGTCAACCGTCACTCGTCAAATGGAGATCAGCTGAGCTGCGACTCGTCCAGCCTCGTCAGCTGTGAGCAGTGAAGACCGTGAAGACTGGAGCTAACACGTGCGACATATGTCTCGTCGCCTTTCTTTGTGGAATCGAGAAGTTTATTTGAGGACGCTGTCGGTTTTATCCGTTGGACTTCTAATCATCTCTTCGAACTACTGGGTGAGTGCGACCGATCCGATGACCGATACTCGGGGTTGTGTTATTTCGACTGTGTCGCGCCTTCTCCCGGCTTGTTACGTTGCTCGACTGATTTTCAATTTCTTGAGCAGGCGCATGTTCAGGAACAGTGTCAAACGGCAGGGAAATAAAATTGACGTGGTAGCGAACAATTTATGTGTGGCTGCGCTGGAGAAGTGAGACTTTGACATTCCTCCTGCATGCTGTTCAAAGCCATGACCAAAGGATTTATCTGTTTCTGGTGGAGAAATGCCTGCCTTGGTGAGTAATGCTTCCACTCATTCCATTGAATTTTTTAAGTGTTCAGTAAAGTATGTAAATTTACCAACTTTCTATTTCAGGTGCTGGGTTTATCACTCATCGCCTGTCATTTTGCAGTATGGAGCTGAAAAGGCAATACTCATAATCCCTGCATGGATTGGTATGTCTTTAAAGACAATTATTATTAGATTTTCATTTATCTGTCCTGCTACCCTCTGCCTTTCATTAATGAATAATATTCCATCCTGCTGGAAAAGTGAGGACATTATTCTGATTCTGCTGTTTATCATTGCCTTCTGTTACAGGTGAATTCTGCTGTCCCAGCCGTCCCAGCTGTATCTTCAGAACATTCTAATGGGAGACGCTGCCATGTGGGCATGGGCCGTCTTTTCCACAGTGAGTTTAGTCCCAGTATTATGCTATTACTTTTACTTTATCAGCTGAATTGATCTGTATGATTATTTTTTTGTTCTCATTCCTCTTGTAGGGCCCTATCTTCCACCTGGGTTTCTGTCGCTGCGTTGTAACCCGGCAACATTGGTGAGTGAGCATTCCTGCATTGCTCCAGAGGTCGAGGGGAATCGTATCTCTCAGTGGGTACTGAGGACTCTTTTGAATATTGCTTGAACTGTCTCCAGGACGTTCTCTTCTATTTGAAGAATTGATAGGAATATTTAAATTGCTGACTATTGCTTCTTGCTCCATCTGTCTTTTCTGGTACACATGAACACATGCATATTTACCCTGTCGCCCGTTTCCTCTTAAATGCCACTGCTTTTCCTGCTAATTTTTTTTTCACCGAACATTGTGTCCGAAAGTATTTTTAATGCGCCTTAAATTAGTTTTATTACCACGCGTACAACTCGCATTATTACCGCGCCCGAAATTATATTATATTATTATTATTGCCTCACGTTAAACTCTTATTTTGTTGATTTCTTACCTTATGAAATTGAAGATGAAGACAAATTATTAAAGACAAGAACAGGTAAGGTGCATGGCATTTTGACTCCTATTACTAAACAGACCAGTCTCGTAATTCTGATTTTCTTTTCTAGGCGAATTGGAATAAGTTCAAGGATGTACCAAAACTTTTCAAGGTTGAGTACCACTCACTGGTGATGACTATGGTGCTGTTAACTCGAGTCAGAAGAATTTGCATGGAAGGCAGAAAGCTCAACTCATTCAACATTCAGGGGGTGAGTCTGACAGCCAAGGGAGGCAGGGGGTGAGGATGGGTTGGGGAGGGGGTGCGCGAGTTTCTGTGCTTGGTCCCGGCTTGCCCTGCCCCGGCGACTTCACGGGCTGACGGGACGGTGCTCGGGCGGCTTCAGCACGTCGACCACGTCGCGGACTACAGCCACGTCGACGGCGGTGCGGGCTCTGGATCGACGGCGACTCCGATCTCAGTGGGAGCACTGCGTCTGCGGCGTCTCCGTTTACCGGCGGTGAGTCAGTCCCCCCTGTGTTATATTCAGTTAAGAAAAGGCGAAAAAATCGCGCTGGCCCCGGGGCCGCCCCGGGGCCGCCCCGGGGCCTGGGGCGCGTAGCCGAGAAGGGAAAGGGGGGGAGAGGGGAAGGAGCGGGGGGAGGAGGGGGCGGAGCGGGTTCGACAGGTAGCGAACTAACTGCACGACGAAGGGTCGGCCGGGACGAGCCGAGCGCGTTCGTGCACCCGCAAGCCGAAGCCGACGGAGAGCCGCGTCGTGCAGCGAACGTCACCGTGCAGTTGGTTCTTGGAATCCAAGGTTGGTTCGCTACCCCCTCTTCCCCCCGCTCCTTCCCCTCTCCCCCCCTTTCCCTTCTCCGCTACGCGCCCCAGGCCCCGGGGCGGCCCCGGGGCCAGCGTGATTTTTTCGCCTTTTCTTAACTGAATATAACACTTCAGGGCGATTCCTTACGTTCTACGTCTCTGTCCTTGTCGCACTCACGGGGCTGGCCCATAAGGAGCGAGAGGGAAGACACTTCCGAACGATACCCTGAATCCGCCCGCTGCAGACCGATTCCGCAGCCGGCACTCGTTGCTCTGTCTCACTCTCTCATGGAGACAACTGAGGGGTGCAAGAATGCTGTCTCTCTCGCACCCGAGAAGAGCACCGACGAGTGCTGGCAACGGAATCGCTCTGTTGATCTCAAGGTTTCTCCCTGCAGCTCCTCTTCTCGCTGATTCCGAAGAGCGCTCTCCTCGCTCTGTCTCTCGCACCTCTACGGCGAAGCCCGTGAGTGCGAGAGAGACAGAGCGAGGAGAGCGCTCTCCAGAATCAGTCTGCAGCGCAGTGCGCAGCCAGCCAGCCATCAGTGTCCAGCACAAACGGGGCCGGTGACACCAGCTCTGCTGTCAAGTTTCTCCTGGTGAAGTGGCGTGGCGCGGCGCCCCAGACGCGGTCGACCCACCCGGGCCTGCGTGAGCAAGGGCCCTAGGGCGGAAAGCTGCGGACTTCGCTGAATTCTAATCTCCCATCATCCATTGAGGTATCTTTTCTTATTTCCCTGTGTCTTCGTTTTCATGAAGGGCTGAAGCGTAACATAGAGAAGCAGTAAGACAGGCCAGGAACACATCAAAACAGAATATATTCTGAGATATATTATTGGTTAAGAGCAGATGAATAAGACATTTGCCATTTTGTTATGTTCCTGGCCTGTTTTGTTTTTCATTACGCTGCAGTACTCCATTGTCTTGGTCTCCTAATGGTCTGATTCTGCTATCAAGGTTTTGACATTGATTCCCCACGAGAGATTCACTTCACTCCAGTCATCAACTCTTGGTCTTTTGGACGTCATTGAAGATTTTTTCAAGGTGAGGTTCTTCCAGTAGAAGTTAATATTGTTTTAATGCTCAATCAGAATCTGCTAAGAGTGATTGTTTTTATTTTTATAGCACTGGGCTGTATTCTGCTGTGCTGTCGTCATGCCGTCACAACCGAAGCATATGCATCGTTAGTAGAAACAGAGCTGTAACTGAGGGGGAAGCTGTAACTGAGGGGGAAGCAAGTCTGAATTTTAGTCTTCAGATTATGTTAATTTTCCTAAATATTTCTGAATTTATCACAAGTTATTTCGTATTTCTGACTTTTTCTAAATTATGAAGTGTACTAAAATTTCAGAGTTTTTACCCCCTTGGCGGTATCTAAGAGCATTGTTATGTCTTGTGAAATTGTATACTTTGTTACATTTTAAAACTTGTGATGACTTGACAATCATTGACTTGAAGACTAACTCATCTTACTTCCCTTGTATTACTTTGGTTTGTTCCTGTGCTTGTGTGGATTCTGGTTCTTGATGGTTTGGTGGTTTTTTTGGCTTTAACATGGTGTTAGAATTCTGGTGCTTCTGCTTCTCGGGTTCGGTTTGGGCTTGTGTGTTAAGAGTAGTTTGCAGCTCTCATAACTTGACTCAATTGACATGACTGACCTGACAATTCATATAGTTTAATGTGAATAATCTAAAAATACTTCAATTGAATACTTAAATTTGTCAAGATATAACAAAATTTTACTATTTACTAATAAACCTAAAAAAATGTTCATAGTTTTGAGACCAGCGTTTCTTCTGGACAATGGTACTACTGTCATGTCTGTAGGAGTCATGAGCCCTGAGATGAAATTGGACAGTAAATGGGCATCATTTATTTAAGGTCATTTTATGCGTCATTTTGTATATTCCACAATTGTAATCAAAATTGGTTAATGATGGCTATAGGCTTGGGCTTTATGCCCCTAGGAGGATCTATAGTATAAACTGTATTGTTCCGCCTTTCCTAATGTTCTTAATTATTCTTCAAATGGTGAACTTTTGATATCTAATAACATACTGGGGTACACCGGTTCGATATGCCAGTTACAATAAGTATAGAATATCATGTATGTGGGAACTATATTTTTTTCTAAATCAGGTTTGACCAAACACAATACTCGTACTACCCCGCATTACAGATTAAGAAGAGAGAGGTAAAAATGAGTAATAACTGACCAAAGTCAAAAGACCATCCAAGCAGTAATAAAAGTATTTGAACAGCATGTGTACATGATTGCAGCGCTACCTTATAATTACACCCCAAACTCTTAACTCCGCTCATAACGCCAAAACTATCAAATTTCACATGAGAGTACGGAGAGCTAGGTTACATGAAGCACTGGAAAACTCGAAATTAGCCGAAAGAAGGGGGAAAATCACCAGAAATTGCGTCTAAGATAGCTTAAAACAGCACCAATTCTCCATGATGGCGTATTGTGCGAGTCAACACTTCCCGATAGTAAAACACAACAACACACCACTGCTCATAGCTCATGCGCTTCTGTGGCCCATAGGTTTCTCGCATTCAACTACATGTTTTTTGGTGAAAGTGAAAATTTTATATATTTCGAAGAGGCCTTTTCACCAAATAAGTTTCCTAGTTTGCCTTCTTACACTCCGCATTCAGAAATGAGAGGAACTTATGAGTTGCATGAGCACATGAGCCATGTGCAGAATTGCGGATTCACCTTCCTTAAAGCAGCTTCAGCTTAAAGCTTCAAGTTCCAGGGTTCCAGTGGTTCCAGTAAATAAATAAACACTATCCCTCAACTCACAGCATTCTTAATTTCTCATCCATCGCGACGATGTAGCACTGTAGCCTCGCTCCAAGCCGCCTCCAAGCTACATCAATACCAGCTCTCAGCTTATTGTTAGTTAGTTTTGTACAAGGCGGTTCCACTTTGAAGGGAAATCAGCGGCCAACACAACACAACAAGAGACATAAATCCATAAATCCTGCACGATGGTGTTATTAGACCAAGATAAAGTAAGTATTTGAAATCATCTTACCATCGTACTGGATGCTATGGTACAAATCAAACCTAGGCCTTTGAATTCTGTAAACGTTATGCGCCACGCGGTCATACCCTTTCTGCAAAAGAGACCCTTCTGCTGCAGGATTGATCTTTTAGGTTAACATGCGGCCTTTTAAAAGTCGTTGTATACTATTTCTTGATTTTTTAAAAAGAACATTGACTTGATTCTTAAGTCAGATAGTGTTGTCAGTGTATTCTTTTTGTTCTCAAGCCTGAGCCTATCTGTTGTGTTTGATTTCGAAAATAATGACAAATATGCTGTTTCACTCACTGTCAGAAAGTCATAATTTTTAGGTAAATAGTTATTCCATGAGATTGCTGTTTTATCTATACTTTTTTTTTGCAGTTCCTCAGTGAATTAACAAGAATGTTTCAGCGATCACGAGCAAAGGGTTCTGTCACACTTGTTATGAAAAGATGTAGGTGCCTTTCTTTTCTTCTACTCTGCTTCAATTTATTAAAAGTCAGTATCCTTTAGCTATTTTCCGTTATTTTTCCTCTTTGATTTTTTTCCATCTATGAAGATGATGGACGAAACAGACCTGAACCAAGAGAAGGGAAAAAGCCATTACCTGAACCAGAACATCATTTTTGTTTAATTCGTGCCACACTCCGGAAAAAGACTATTAGTACTGTGGTAAGTTTAATAACATACGTTTTACTTCCCACATCCTGCTTATCTTTACTATGAGATATTTCTTGTGTGACAGATTGCTCCTAAGGATGTTAACAAATTCCAAATGGCATATAGCAGTTTGTTAAAGGGTAATTTGGATGGTTTGAAGAAAACTAAAAAAGTCAAGTCAAAATCCAAGGCTACTCAATAATTCATTCCCTGACATAAGAAAATTTAAGAACTGGAAATGTCACTGATCTGTTGTAGAACAGATTACATCAAGTGAGTGTGCTCTCATCAAGACAGATGCCTTGAGGGTGCTCCCTCATAGCAGTCTTCAGTTGGCTTGTCTTTATTTGGTCTTCAATTCGCTTCACTTCGGCCCAGCATGGCTTGCCCAACATGGCTTGACATGCTGGGGGATGGCAGACACTTCATAAAATTGACGAGTGGCAAATTTGAATGTCTCCAAAGTAAAGTTAAGACAAAGTAAAGTGAAGACCAAGTAAAGACAGAAGCCAACTGAAAATTGCGATGTGGGAGCACTCTCTCAGTGTACAAACAAAGTTTTTGTAACTGACACTGCACTTCATTATTATCTGTGAATATTAAAAAAACTGATGCAGTGTGATTGTGTTAACTGTGCAATAAGTTGACTGAAGAAATTACATTAAATCATGCACATCCTGCACACAATCATATTTCTTTCCCATTTTTTTCCACATGATTTTATTCACTTGAAGTGAATGATTAATGACCTAGTTTTTATTTATTTTTTGTAATATTGGATTGAGAAATTAAGTTTTGATGTGATGAAGCAAACTTTGATTATTTTGTAATTCTATTTAGGGTGATAATGTACAGATCTATTTAAAAAGTTAATTTTTCAGGCATTTTATAGTGCTGTATATGTGTTAAATTATATTGGAGAAATGCATTTTCAAGAGTCCTTACACAATGTGTTTGATGAAAGTCAATTTGTCTTTCTGTATTTTTGTTTACAATTCATGAATAAAATGATTCTGTTATTTGTTTTGTTAAATGGGTTAACAGTTTGTGCCATGGCATGAAAAGTAAAAGGTACAAGATTTCTTTAGATTTATGGTCGCTAAATATCTTGTGCCCTATGGCTTGTAACAATTGCAGTATTACCAAGCAAATAGGAATGAAATTTGTTTACATGGAACTAGGCACAGTAAAAAAGAGTTGATCTTGGTTAAGATTTATTTTTTTTTCCTCTGACTTAAATCATAAAGATGAATAAATTGTTAAAATGCAACAGACTATTCAAAACAATTCTCAGAAGCTTGACATAAAGTGTGCATCGCTAAAATGCTTCTTGAGGATGGAACGCATAGCACATATACTAAAATACTTCATTGTGTTAATTAAAAAATTGGATCTTCACATCAACTGCTTTGCAGTTTGGTTAATCACATGCCTTAAGAGTGAGCCCAAAACAGGGAAACAAGAGTACCATATATCAAATCCATAACCCTGTTTATAGGCTGCAATCACTGGCACTTATTAGCTATTGTATTTTCCTTTTACAAAAATACGACTTTAAAAAGTGAAATACATAAATAAATATAAAATATATGGCAGTTAAATTTGGTCACTTCTACCTTACAACAGCTCTAATAGATGCAAAAAATTCTGATGCTACAATTTATCAATTATTAAAATGTCACAAAGGCACAGGACAAATGAAAGGAAAAGGCAAAAATTAATTTTACTGAGTAAGTCTAGTGTCAATATTACTGACCTAAAATTCAACAAAGCCATCAGTTACATTAATTAATTCGTATGTAGTTACTAGGTTACTTGAATACTCCAAATCCTCCTTGATTTCAAACAAAAAGTAAAATTTGAGACTAAATTGTGCTCATTTGCTAGTGTTAAATAACAGCATTTTAATTTAGATAAAAAGTGTTGTTAACTCCATAACTCAACACCTAAACAGTAGCCTTTTTGGGGGTGGCTTCGTGAGTTTTGCGAAGCCGGCGGCGAACTTCTGCAGGGTACTTTTCATAGCACTTCTTGCAAACCGGTTTTAAGTCACACTCATAAAACTTCGTCTTCTGGTTCATCTTTTGGTCGCAGACTGAGCAAGCAAAGTGGTGCACGCACCATGCTTTATTGAGAGCGGTAAAAACTGCAATTAAAAAAATTTAACATATAAATTTTCAACAATAAACCAATGAAATTTGGAATTAACATTTTAAAAAAAAGAGAAAAAATTCAGATATTACCATCGCCGGCGATCACTTGATTACAAACAAAGCAAAGGTTCCCAAACAGTTGGTGGTAATGAGTTTCGCAGTAGGCCAAACCTTTCTTTTCATAGTGGCGATGCCCCAAGAACGGCTTTTCACACTTTGCACAAACGAAGTGCTGAAATAAGCAATACATAGAGAAAAAAAAATTGTCAATTGATATAGAAAACTAATTGAATCTAGTAAATAAGTTGAAAAGTTCATACCTCAACATGCCAATGTTTCCCTAGAGCTGTCACAACTCTCTCCTCAATGGGTCGCCGACAAGCACCACATATTGGGATACCCATTTTGTCATGGCATCTCAGACAGTACAGTTCATTCTAAAAATTATAATAAATTAGAAACTTTGAAAAGAAAAAGAAGAAAAAGAGATTCTTAAATTATAAGGATAAACTATGGATAAATAATTATATCAAACCATCTCGTTTGAGGTGAATCCTGGCCTGCTTTTCACTTCCCTTGCATCTGAATTCAGCTCAACTTTGCAGGAAGCGCAATTGAAATGGTATGGATGATAAACCTCCCCACGGAACCTAAGAGGCTTCTCATCAATCACACCACTGGAAAATAAACATATCATCATTAGAACACATGATTAGTACTGTGTAAGATCAACTATACATGCAAAGATGAACTTACTGGCATTTGTGGCAAATATACTTCCCAAGGCCTACTGCCTTTGCCTGTGCATTGCACTCATGGCACAATGCCCTTCCCTGATTTCGAATGAAACCCAAGTCGGCTAGTTCCTTGCTGCAAACTTCACATCGGAAACAACGTGGATGCCAATTGGCATTCATAGCTTTAATCACACGTCCAATCACAAATTCACCTGACGTACAAGATGGGCAAATTAAAGACATCGTTTGTAATAAATATTACAGAGATAACTCACCACACTTCCCACAACATGGGGCAAAGAGCACATGGAAGTCATGTTCACAGTATTTCCGTCCTTCAAATTCGTAGAAAGTTCCATCAGGGAATGGGCGAAAGCACTGGGCACACCTGAAATACCATTGTATTTTAGGGTAAGAAAATATCATGTTTCTAGTTAAAACTTGAAGACAAATTTAGGCCAAGATAAGGAGTGCCTATTGATTCATGTGAAGCTCAGACTTACACAAAGCATTGAGTATGCCACAGCTCGCCATTTGAGTTGACAATTTTTTCATGGGGTTCAAACCCGTCATTGCAGCGGGAACAAAACATATTCCCCAGTGACATGTTTCCAGTTACCCTGTAAATAAAGGAAAGTAATTAGTCTCAATTAGCCATAGAGTCATCTCCAAATACATCCAAACCTGTGAAGAGCCATAATAATAATTGACCAGCTGCATAGCCATTTACATCTGTTTTACATCTGTTTTTGTGAACTCAAAGGGATGTGATTTAAAATTACCTGCTGTCACTACTGTTTACATGCATGTATACAGGAGAAGACGTCTCAGAAATACTTCTTGCTGCTAAGAATGCAGGAGAATTGGTTGAGGACAATTTCAGAAAAGTAGGTCGAGTTGGTTTAGCATTTGGTGTCAGTCGAGGAGATATTGAAATGGAAGAGAGAGAATTTTCACCGTCTGCCCAGTCCTGTTCGCTAAGATCATCATAATCTCCAGTTGAGGGACTTAGATTGTCAATTTCCTCGGATTTGAGTTCGTCACCCAATTGATGAGTTCGTCTCTGATAGAGTTGACTGTGATCAAGAGATTGAAGAGCTAAAGGTTCAACAGGAGTACTTGATCCAGAATACCACATTTTAGACATTTTGGTGAGAAAATCTACACGAAACTAAAACAGGCAGAAGTCTTCATCAAGTTCTTCAAGATAAAACAACTTTACAAAAAGTTCAATTCCAAAACCTCTAAGAGACATTCAGTCCACAAGGCAGTGGTCAACACTAAGAAGGCAGCGGAGTAGATTGCTGACTAAGACCATTCAGGGAATGCTACAGTCATCAGTTCTACACATTCTCGCTCCACAGCAGAGCTATCTGGTATTCTAGAGTCCCACTAAGGCTCCTTCCATTAGACATTTCATGCGTTTGAGTACTCAGTTTATTTTCATACTGGACTGTATTATGAGATAGGCACTGAGTGAGCACCTTTTCTTATCAACTCTCCTCAAACTGATAAGCATGTCAGTGTGCTAGGATCTGAGGGAGAATCCGCACAGGTTTGATTAGGTGAAAATTATGTGTTAAGGTTTTACATGCATCATGCATCTAGATTGCAGCTTTTTCTTAAGGCAATATGTAAGAGCTATCATTTTTTTTTTTAAATTTATTTGTTGATTTATTTTAATTTTTTAAGACCCTTCTTATTAGAATTAAAAGGATTGTTAGAGTTCAAAATTTTCTCCATTAATGTTTTCTATGTTAGGATTAAAATATTTATGTTAAACTTTGTTGTGAATCTCAACAACCACAACAATACAGCACTCACCCAGGCATTTGTATCTATTGTGAGAGGAAGGTACTGCACAGTGAGGTTTACTCCCCTGTAAACAGTATAAAAGATTTCAGGTTGAAAAATGATTAACATAATAGACACAGTAGTGTTAGTTAAACTTTTTATTTTGTATAATTGCAATAAAAATATTTGCCAGTTCTTGCCAAATTATGCTAGCAGCAGTAAATGACATTCAACCTCTTCTACAGAATTTCATTTGATGCACTTATGCACTTGAGAAACGGAAATAAGTGAAAGTAACAATCAAACAGATGATTTCTTGAAATGTTAAAAGAAACAGTCTAATGTCCATCGATATTGCTTCACGTGAGGGCAAAGCCATTTACCTGAACGCTTAATCATATTCTTAAGTATATCACCTTGGAGGAAACTAGAAGCGAAAACACAAAGCTGAAATTTCATTGAAAAGTTTGACTAAATGGTGCTATTGACTAGAACTGGGAGTGGCCAGGTTAAAACACAGACACTGACAGTTTCCAAAGCAAGCACTCCAGAAACAGGAAAAGTTGCTTAAGTGTTGGAAATTAACGAGTACATCGTTCGACAATCACTCTCTGTGTCAGTGAGTTATTCAAATTACCTATCAGATCCCAAAATGAAACTTCAGTTGACGCAGACTTTGGAAGAGTTCACTTCAATGTTCCACGAACTACCTACACAGGCGAAAATAAACATGACCCCTTTGGCCCTGCCTACGCTCTGCCACTACCTTACATGGAGCGTTCCGTTGCAATTTGGAACGTATACAATGGGTCTGAAGACAGTACACGAGTTTCTGAGCGACTTTTGAAACGAAGTAGCGAGCATATGTACAAGGCTCCAAAATATCAAGATAATATCAGACCTGAATTCACTTAAAACATCATGTGTTCCGGGGGAGGGTCGGGTCCTTGGGGTCCTTGGGTGGGTGGGACACTTACGGATCAGCAATACACAAAAGTTTCAAAAGAAAAAATGTGAAAATTCTCTACACATTTAGAACTTTAAAATACATCAGCAAGCGACAATCGGGTACTCACTGAGAAAAAAAAGTCTGCCTTCTTAATAAATGCAAGTAAAGGGACGGAAACCTCCGACAATATGATTTAAGAAGTCTCGGAATAAGGAAATCCTTGAGAGTGGGGGAAACTCATTTCCCGCGGCAGGATCAGGGACCGGAGGCAAGACTGCTTCCATTTTGGTTCCCACCAAGGTTCCCACTGTTCCGGCATATTCCTCGAGTTTAAACAACAGTAATCAACTAGCGAGTCAAAATGGCGGAAGGACAGAGAACGCGGCGTGTTTTGCCGAACGAAGACTTGTCAAATGTTGAATTTGAAACTAGCGAAGATGTCGAAGTTTTGCCCTCCTTTGATTCCATGGAACTGCGAGAAGATCTGCTGCGAGGGATCTACGCATATGGTTTGTACTACCTCTACTTGATTCTAAGCGTCTAGTCGGGGGCAGGCGACGCACAAGTTTCGTTCTATATGTATTGTTTGTTCATTCCCTTCAATGGCACAATGAAATCGCAAAGTTAAGGTCGCTTTCAGTTACTTTTGAATTAGTTTTGCTTACGAACGAGTCCAGTATCCCTTCATTACGCTTCGCAATTTCTGGATCCGATTGAGGTTATGTTGTATATTTGCTTGAGGACTGTCAAATTTTTTGGTCCGAATGGTAATGAGCGGATGTCATAAACTTTTACTGCTCTTTTCACTGTCTATCACCTCCTCTATCGAACAGAATGGCATTAGAAATTTGGAGAACTTAATTCAAGTAGTATGAGGATGTTGACACACTTCTACGGATATCCTTTTGCATTGCTCTTTTCTTTTATGTAGTTTGTAGTTTCTTACAACAGTTTGTTCGTAACATTAATTGGCCATGTTTATGATTCCAGGCTTTGAGAAGCCCTCTGCCATTCAACAGAGATCCATTAGGCCTATTATCAAAGGCCGAGATGTAATTGCCCAAGCTCAGTCTGGTACCGGAAAGACAGCCACTTTCTCTATCTCTATATTGCAAAGTCTGGATATTTCTGTCCGGGAAGTTCAAGTGCTTTGTCTTTCACCCACCCGAGAGTTGGCAGTCCAGATTCAGAAGGTATGATTTAATCCTTAAAACTTTTCATAGTTGTCAGGATTTGCATTGAAAGTCTATCTGAACCATTTCTTTAGGTTATTCTTGCTCTTGGAGACTACATGAATGTTCACTGTCATGCTTGTATTGGTGGTACAAATCTTGGTGAAGACATCAGGAAGCTGGATTATGGAGTGCATGTGGTTTCTGGCACACCAGGAAGAGTTTTTGGTAGGTTTTCATACCCAAATGCTCTTGAATTGTCTCATTTTATCTTTCAATTTACCTTATGCTTGATTTCCACAGATATGATCAGACGAAGGAGTTTGAGGACTAGATCAATTAAACTGTTAGTTCTTGATGAAGCTGATGAAATGTTAAACAAAGGATTTAAAGAACAGATCTATGATGTATATCGTTTCCTGCCGCCTGCAACTCAGGTAATTATTTGGTTTCTTAAACTATTTGTTCACCTCAGTCCTTGCTTCAACTTGAGATTCAACTTTTTCTCCATTTTGATTTTATTATTATTTTAAAAGGTTGTATTGATTTCGGCTACACTTCCTCACGAAATTCTTGAAATGACAAGCAAGTTCATGACTGATCCAATCCGTATTTTGGTAAAACGGTAAGTAGACTTACTTTTTTGTGTTACAGCTTGCATTCTACTTCTGTAAATAACCTTGTTGTAAATTACAGTGATGAGTTGACACTTGAAGGAATAAAGCAGTTCTTTGTTGCGGTAGAGCGTGAGGAATGGAAGTTTGACACCTTATGTGATCTGTATGATACTCTCACCATCACCCAGGCCGTAATTTTCTGCAACACCAAGCGAAAGGTAATGTTAAGGAAAATCTCTGGATGGTGCAATTGCTGCAAATGTCAACTTTTTCCTTAATATGATTATCTTTTACTTCAGGTGGATTGGCTCACAGAGAAGATGAGAGAGGCTAATTTCACAGTTAGTTCCATGCATGGAGACATGCCTCAGAAAGAGAGAGATGTAATCATGAAGGAGTTCCGTTCTGGTGCCAGGTAATAATACTTTCCAGTTATGGTTACCTCTTAGGGAAACAAAATTTTAATTTGTGTATTTTCTTTCAGCCGTGTTCTTATAACAACTGATGTATGGGCCCGTGGTATTGATGTACAGCAAGTCTCACTTGTCATCAACTACGATTTGCCAAATAATCGTGAATTGTACATTCACAGGTAAGCCACCTCATTCACAATTTTCTATTGTAAAAAAATGGTTCCTTTTTCATTGTAACTTTTTGCTATGCCTGTTCTTCTCTTCTTCCCAGAATTGGTCGATCGGGTCGTTTTGGGCGCAAAGGTGTGGCCATCAATTTTGTTAAGAGTGATGACATAAGAATTCTGCGAGATATTGAACAGTATTACTCTACACAGATTGATGAAATGCCAATGAATGGTATGTGTGACTAAACAAATCCTTCCTTTTTTTCATGTTATGGTGGTTATTACTGATCTAATTTTTTTTTCTTCTGTCTCTTGCAGTTGCTGATTTGATTTAATCATAAGGATGTGTGTCTACAATCCATCTATGTTATGGTACAATATTTACTTTTTTATTACTTAACGCATTTAAGGTAATTGTGCGGAGTTTCGTTGCTTTGACTTCAATTCTGTAGATGACTGTATATATCACTTTTTTGAATGAACAATACCATTCAATGTCAGATGTTTTGCTTCCTTTTAACATTCCTAGTCTGAGTAAATGGACAACCCAAGTAAACCTGAAATTGCTGAAAATGCAAGTTATTGTGTGAAGTTATTTATTTTTTGTTCAAAAAGAGTGAAGGTTTTCAAAGCTTAAAACTTGTACACAGAAGAAATTCACAAAGTAGAAAGCACACATTGGTATATAAAATGAAGTGAAAGTACTGTTCTGCAAAAGATGAAGGGACATGTTCTTGTAATTAACTTTAAAAAAAAAAGGATAAAAGCAATCTGATTCTGAAAAACTTATTTTGTACAGTAATATTTATGTTTTCAAGTATCAGCACTGAGAATCACAGTTTTTGTAGAGACTAATGACATTTTCTCAAATTCTAAACGAGTACAGAAAAATACATGTATGCAATGAGCAGAGAGGTTATTTCAAAGCTGACAGTAGCTAGTGCGTCTATTTCGACCACTGACCATAAAATCAAAACATGCGTTTGGATGTATTAAGATCAGAAGCCCACCATTCTGTAGATATAAGAGCTAATTCTAGAGAGAACCCTGATCAATCCAAAGGAGACCTATATAGCTTCTAATAGAGCCTATGGCCTATTTTCCTCCTTTATACGATTATATGAGTTTTACTGAGTACTATTGAGCAAAATGATAGTGTCACGAAGTGAGACATTATTTCCTACATGCTGTTTACAGAGCCAGGAGTGACCCCTCTCGGATGCCTATGTTTACAGACCTGATGTCAAGATGGAATTAGATATCAATCCATCAAACTACAACTCTTTACAATAAACTGTTCTGTTGTTATTTCTTTTCAATGTGCATTTTAAATTCAGAGGTACAGTGTTGGATCACAGTCATTACACAGCCATGAGCAAACTTTTGCTCACTTGCAAACATTTTTGAATGTTCGTGTCTATTCTGAGCACATAGTTTCCTCACTTCTCCTTACAATAGCCCTACATTTTACAGTTGTACTTTTACCTGCTAGGAGTTAGCAGTAGTTACTGACTTCTCTTAAGTCAATAATTTTATTTGAATTCAGCCATGCAAGTGGTGAGTTCAACTGTCACTGACCATATACTACATAGTATTAAAATCTAGCGGGGAAAAAGTTCAAGCATTTATCTCATCTACACAATACATACTTCTGTATCTTTCAAAAATCTGTGTTTTGTCCATATTTCTATTTAAATATTTATTTAGGATAAAACACAGACTTTTGAGGAATGAATTTTAATGATTTGTTAAGAGTAATAAAATTACAAAAGCTTACAAAGAAAACAAAAACTATGACTCCCCTGATCAACTAAATAAGTGTTGTTTTCCTTTTAGGAAAAAAACATAGATTGTTTCACAACTTTCTCCGTTTTTGTGGAGAAAATAGTAATATTTTAATAACAGAACGGTGGGGTTTGTTGAGTTTCGACTTGTGTGCTGTCAGTTGTGATCGAACAAGTCATTAGCATTAAGACACTTGGTCTGAAAATTTTAAAATTTTGTTTCTAAGAGTGACATATCACAGACACCAAACAGTGAGATCTAAGCTCGACCTCACTCTTCCAAGGAGCCACTTTATCCTAGACCTACCTATGGCTACTCGCCTCTCACATATAACAAGTCAATAAACAATATCACCGCTCACACCAACAAAAACAAGAAATAGGAGAATGTTGAAACAAAACAGCAACGTAGCACACATGAGATTTGAGAGTCATACGTGCGTTTACCTAATGGCGTCGAATCACAGCGCGAGGTGTGGACGAAGACGCACTGCCCCTTTATCCGTTTAAACCCGAGCCGGGAATACAGTCCAGCTGGACGCGAGCGAGAGCGAGAGGCGAGAGCAGCCTGCCGCCCTCCCCCTCCATGGATCGCGGGGCTCGGAGCTCAGAGCTCCGCGGTGTGGTTGGCTGCTCCGTGGGGCCCGGGGGCCCAGGGGCCCCATGGCGGCCACGGCGGACCGGCAGGCTTGCAGTCCACGGACGCGATCCACTCCAGGTCCTGGATCGTGGCGCAGTGCATGGAGTACACGGCGGCCACGGTCAGGATGTGCATGATGTTGTGCGAGTTGAGACAGTAGTCGACCCACCCGGGGAAGTACTTCTCCGGGAAGTACACGGCCCCGACCACTCCGCCGACGAGTGAGACGCTGTCCTGCAGACAGGGAGAGAGGGAGGGCAGCGTTAGTGCCCTCGGAAAGGGCGTGTCCACGTGTTACGGAATAGCTTGTAGGAGCGGTTTTTGAACTTCTATGACACCTTTGCATTTCTATCGAAAAAGGGGCAACTTTCATAGTTTATTCTCCTGGTAGTTGCCATCAAGTGTAACTTCCCAGTGATGTTTAAAATATCATATATAAAATTAAAGAAATACAACTTGATGGTGAGCGAGACTTTTTGTACTGACCTGCAGGATGAGGTGCAGCATGTTGTGCGGGCTGCCACCGCCGAGCACGGCGCGCACGAGGCACAGGACCAGCCTGCTGACCCAGGGCAGCGCGAAGGACAGCCGGCGGTCCCACGGCGACCATGCCGTCATGGCCTGGATGACAGAACGAGCGTGAGGCAAAGCGGTCGGGACAAAAAAAAAAAAAAAGTTAGGTCCGGTCGGGTCGGGTTGGGTCGACGGGTCGCAGCCCTGTCAGCTGTCAGCTGTCACCCACCTTGTACAGGCCGCAGAGGGACAGCAGGCAGTACGAGGAGATGACCAGCCAGCGCACGTTCCACGGCAGGCAGTACACCGTGGCCGTGACCATTGGCAGCGCTCCTGCGGGGCACCAATCACGAGCACACGGGGTCAAACGTGGTCACACGTGGTCACACGAGCAGAGCAGTCCCCTTCCCCTTTCATTTCCAATTATTGTGAGAGGGTCGAGGAGCCCCCAGCCACGCCCCACCAGGGCCCCGGCCCCGGCCCCGGCCCCGGCCCCCGGGGCCGCCCTGCGCCCCTTCTCTTAGGGACGCGGAGCGCATATGGGGGCCGAGATGGCCTATAGCAATATTTGTGATAGGGATATGGCACCGAGGCGCGCGGGGCGGGGCGGGGCGGGGCGTGGGGCCCCAGGAGGGTAGGGGAGGAGAGGGATCGGCCAGAGTAGGCCAGGGGCCGGAGGAGGGGCGAAGGTCAAGGGTGGCGGGTAAGGTAGCGGCCCGGGCGGGCAGGAGGGCAGAGACAAGGGGCAGAGGGCCGGGCCAGGAGGCTGATTCCGAACAGCGTCCAATACTGTTATCTCCCTTGCTCCTTATGGCCGCGCCCCATGAGTGCGATAAGGACAGAGAGACGAAACCACTGAGCGGAATCACCCGCCAGGCCTTCCGTCCGCATGAGGAAAACGGAAGCGCTCCTCGTCGGGAGGCTCGACCGCCGCCATGCCGCTGCCCGTGCCTCCATGTGTTGACGAACATCAAGTGCATCGATTGGACACGGATACTCCATGTGGCCCGTGGGAGTCCGGCCCCGGCGGGGCGGGGCGCTGCTGCTGGCCCCGGCCTGCAGTATTGATAAGGGCGATCCGTGTCCGCGTCTGTTTCCACTATCGTCGGTACGATCGGGCTGAATGCCGTTAGTGATGACGAGGAGGCCACTACCCGAAGTCACCCTCCCACCTCATCTACACCCCCGATGTGCGTAGTACGCTACACTTACCGAAGCTCTGACAGATCCAGATGCCGAACATGTCCAGGCGGAGCAGACGGTTGTACACCCGCTCGCCGGCCTGCAGGTTCATGAAGAGGTGGTACACGAAGCTGCCCACCCAGGGCGACACGGCGCCCACCAGGTGACACCAGGCCAGGAAGTGGCCGTGACGGTCCAGGCGCGCCCACGGCACGAGCCCGGGCACCACCAGCAGGATGTACACGATGGGGATGCCTGCAACAGGACGAGGAGTCATCACCTTGAAGACGGAGGGGGAGGTGAGGCCGGCCCGGGCCCGGCACGCCAGATTTTGTCCGGTTACAAGGTAGGCCACTTGGCGGTGGGACGTCAGAACAGGCGAAGGCGAGGAGAGGGGGTAGGGGCCAGGCCAGGGCCGCCTAGGGGACCCATAAACCCTTTGGACCGTGGACGCCGTGCAAACCCGCCCCCCTCTCCCCGGCCCCCGGCCCCGCCCGCCACGCCGCCACCCCGCCGCCTCCTCTGGACAACGGAGAGAGGGGCCTTGGCGTTGAGTGGGGAGCGTAGCGTAGGGTACGTGGTGGCGTGGCACCGCGTGGCACTCTCTGCTGCTCCATTCCATAGTCGTCGTCCCAGCATTATTGTCGTCTTCGGGATTTTACCCGAAGCCAACTTTCGCGGCTTTCTGATTGGCATCGAGGGCCTTCGGGTGCGTCACGTGTCCACCTCCACCCACGAAAGGCTGGGAGAACTATACGCGAGGCCGGCTGAGCACCTGAAGGTGCGAGGTGAGCTGCGCCATCAGAGTGATTCCGCGCTGTGGTCTCACGGTGCTCGTCGCTGTCCTTGTCACAGTCATGATAAACGGGAACAAGGAGCAAGAGAGAGGACACACGCTGTCCGCTGGTTCCTCTGGGCTGCGCTGCTGCTGCTGCGACACGTTCTGTGTGGGGCATCGCGTCCACAAGGAGGACATGCGCTCCTGCCCAAAGCTACGCCCACCGCCACCGCAACCGCCACACACAGCCGCAGACGCGAGCAACATCTTCGCAGTACTACGACCCCCAACCCAAGTTCCAGTCCCCCAAGTTTTCCCCCGCGTTGTCGTCCCATCGGCAGCCAGAGGCAATCGAGGTAAAGGTAAAGGTGAGGAGGAGGAGGCGAGAGCTCGGGGCGACATGAGCGGTGGAGCGCCACCCCGCCGAAGCCGAACCTGGTCCCCTCCCCTCTCCTCCCCCTTTCCACCCCCACCTTCACCTTGGATGAAAGGAACGCATTGGGGCGGGCGCGGGGCGGGAGGCGGCGGGGCGCTGCACGCCACATTCTGGGCTTGGCTTGGCGCGGCTGGCAAGCCATTCTGCAGAATAAATAACCTTCATCGTCTTTTTCTGTTTCCGCGCCTCCCGTCCCGGGCCACCGCTGTGCCTTTGCCTTTTCCTTTTCCCTCCGTCGTTGTCGGCGCGAGCGCGCGCCTTCTGTGGGCTGCGAACTGCGAACAGGACTGGAGGCGGAGGCGAGGCAGCAGCGGAATGGAATCACAGGGAGGGGCAGAGCAGGGCGGGGCGAGGCGACTGGACTGCGTGATTCTGCTTCGCTGATGTTTGGGAAGTAGTTCAGGGTCGCGCAGCCCGGCGCTGCCCGGCGCAGCTCGGCCGGCACGGGACCGGACGGGACAAGACGTTGGGGCTGGTGGGGCCCGCAGCCGCGGTAGGTCCCTCCTTGCGTCCACGCCTCTAAAGGGGTGGGGGGCCGGGGCCGCGCGCTGTACAGGGGATGTGCGAGCCAGGGGCGCCTCCTCCGCGCATGGCTGGCTATGGCTGGCTGTGTCATCCGCCCCCGCGCCTCACCCCCGCGCCGCGCCGCCGCCGCCCGCCTCTTATCTCCATCGCATGGAATACATTAACGCTGCACAAGCGCGCAGCAGGGCACGGGTAGCAGCGAGTCCCAGGCGAAGCGACGTCCTGAGGCTGGGCAGGGCTGGGGCAGGGCCGCAGGGCCGCGGGCTGGGAACGCTTGATTCGGGCGCGCGTCGTGCTCCACTGTTTGCACGCCGTCGCGACGGAGTGGGGCGGGGCGAGGTAGCGGTGGAAGTGGGGTGCGGTGGCCTTCTCTATTGCTGCTCGAGAGCGCCGCGAAACGGGACGCTTCTTTGGGTTCGTCATTTTAGATTCATAGCCGAGCCCGCTCCGCCCCGCCCGCCCCATACCCTGCTGGTCGCGAGTCGGTCCTACAGCTGATTCGCCCCGTCCGAGGGGGAAACAACTCTGAATTTAAGTGTGCAAATTTTGAGATTTTTAAGTGAATTTTTGCTTGAGCTTTTTCAGAAAATTATGTGAATTTTAGGGAATTCTTGTGAATTTTCCTGATTGTTTCTGAATTTTTCTGAACTTTTCTGAATTACGAGGTGTTTAAAAATTTCAGAGTTGTTTCTCCCTTGGCCTTGGACCCACCCCGCCCAGCGTCGTCGCTCTGTAAAAACATCGCGCGTCTGGGCGAAGTGCGGCTTGGTAGAGAGGAGATGGAGCGGGGACTCTGTGAAAGGTGCATGCAGGAGGGTGGGGCGGGGCGGAGGCGGAGGCGGAGCGGAGTGAAGCACTTCAAGGGGCCCTCCCGTTCCGCGCAGGGCTGTCATCCCCTGTTCTTCACGCTCCAACTGCTTTGGATACTTATATTCCCCGTCCCGTCCCGTCGCGTCCCGTCAGGGGGCGGCTGAGTCGTGAGTTAGGTCAACGAGCCGCCCGGCGCCCGGCCCGGCCAAGCTCACAGGTGCACGTCGATCAAGAGTCGGGGTTTGATATCCGTCGATATCACGGTGAGCCCCTGCTCGCGTCGCGTCGCCTCGCCCCGCGCCGACACCCGATCGACCGCGGTCGCGGCCGTGGCTGACGGCGGGCGGACGGCGGACCTCCGAGAGCCGGATGGAAAACGTTGACGGACAATGCGGTGTCCTAAAGGGTCGCCTGTATTTAGCGATTAGGCGTGAAGATAGCGATGGCCAGTATTAGCATCAATCCCCACACCAACAGTAATTTTCTACCTCAATGTGTCCGCGCCGTAGGGTGAGTGTGGACCAAACGTATTACGTTCCGCCCGTCACGTCAGCAAAGTACGTTACTGCATCGCCCTTTCCCGTCCCTCTTCAGCAGCTGCGAGAGCGAGGGCCCGTTCCTGCCCGAGCTTTGTTTCCTCCGAAATCACATCGGTCGGGGGGAACAAGGCTGAGAGGTATGGAGAGAGCGGCCATGAGAGCGTCCTTGAGCGGGGGGCGGGGGCTCGGGGGCAGGGTTGAGGGCTCCGACCGCCACAGCCTACGCTTCCCTACCCTACCCTACCCCACCAGCCTCCCATTGATCTGGGCCTGTCATCTCAGCGGGACTTTGTAAAGTGAGGGGCGGTGGAGCGAGGCGGGGCGGGGCGGGGCGGGTGTGCGGGGGCGTGGGTATAGCGGGGGTGGGGCGAGGTGCAGCACAAGTGGAGTTTGCAGCCGCTCGACCAGGCCGTGGCCGAGCACCACGTCGCGCGCCGCCCCGTTGGCGCCCCCCAGGCCAGGCTGCGATGAACCGAGGGCTGTACCGGACCGCGCCCCGGCCCGCGCCGCACTGTCCGCCTCCTCTTTTGGCCGGCGTCCAAGGGCGTGTGGCTCCAGGGCTCCAGGGCGGTCGCCAAGGTCAGCGCGTCAACCTTCTGCCGTGCTGGCCCCGGGAGCAAAAGTCCCCGGCCATGACCGGGGGCCCGCGGGGCGGGACGGCGTGGCGTTTGTTGGGGCACGGGGCACGGGGGTGGGCCGTGCCCGCATGCAAATAAGTATATCGAAATTACACTTTTATGTGTAGATACTCTTGAAGAAATTATATACCTAAACTATCACAGATTGGGACTACAACCCTTTGCTGGCACTTTTATCGTACTTTTCGTGTACTTTTTGTTGGCTGAGCTAAATTTGAATTCAAATTTAAATTTAAATGCTGAGCCCTGTCAGCATGCGCCATGGGGCGGCCGGGGTGAGCCGTGATGTGAGATGTGAGACGTGAGATGTAGAAACATCAGTGTTGCCATCGTAACTTGGTTTGAGCAAACAACTTAGTGATAATCGACTAATCGAAATCTGTATTATTAACTGTTAACCTTAGCGCGCCGCAGGCCAAGGTAGACGCACATTTAGCTCAGCTTTTCACGGTTTTAATATACTTTTTGGACTCTTTGGCCAGTCACATTATCAGGTAGTTATTTCCATACGGGTGGGGTTGGGTGTAGTGCACTGCGTGAGGTTGGCGAGGTGGTGCGGGGCCTTGCAGTGGACAACATCCGGTCCAGCACCGCAGAGCGGCCAGGGCGGCAGCTGGGTCAGCCCCGGCCCGGCCCGGCCCGGTGGTGGACCAAGGGCTAATCGGGTATCTGGGCCACGGGGACGAGCGCGGTGCGAAGCGGGGTGGGGCGGGTGGGCCCTTTTTTTCTCCCTAAGGGCTTCCCTTTCCTCCCTCCTCTCGGCTGATGGGCGCTGAGCAGGACGATCGGGGGAGGTGTAGGGGTGGGGGAGCAGCTCGTCGTACACATCCGTCAATCGCTGAGCTTGATCGGAGAACGGATGAATGGTTAGCTAAGTTTAAGTAATCGTTATGAACGGCAGAGCCACTTGAATTTTCGAAAGAAAGCGAAGACCGCTTTCTACCCCACCTCCCCCGACACCCAACTGCAGTTTCCCTTTCCATTTTACACCGCATTCACTTGTGCAGGCGGCCGGGCCGGGCGCCCGCGGCGGCGGGGTGGGCCGTGCCGCCCGACTCCCCTGCATTGCGGGGCTGCCTACCCGCCGCACCACAGGCGCTAAGCGGCCGCCGGGCCGGGTCGGGGCCCGTGGAGCTGTAGGGTGATTCCGCCCGGCGCTTTCGTCTCTCTGTCCGGGATCGCACTCGTATGGGGCTTGGCCGTAAAGGAGCAAGGGAGAGGAGCGTGGAGAGGAGACTATTGAACGCTGTTCGGAATCAGCCTGCAAAGAGAGCAGGCTGACGCAGACGCACACGTGACCGGTGACCGTGCGGTTGCGATGTGCAGCAGCTACAGCCGTACGTGCGCCCCATACTGAGCCCGATGTGATCGCAGCTCGTTCGACCGAGCGGGCAGAAATAGAAATCCACACGCCTGACTCGAACCAGCGCCAAGCACTCTCGTTCGGACACTCGTGGGTCCTTTATGAGCTAACTCGTAGTGTTTGAATAAATTAAAGTCATCTGATCTGCCTCCCTCCCTGGCTCTCTTTTATTTTGCCAAGAATAGCATCTATTCACTCCCTCCCATTCATTTCGCGCATGAAAGCTTAATGTGCACGTGCTGCATCGCGACGCCACTCCTCGCCACCCCCCATCGATTTGGGACGATTTGTCGACGCATTGTGTTTTGTCAAGGGCGTAGGCGGGGGCGGGGGGCGGGCCCCTCGACAAACGAATTAGCGCCGCGCCGCCAACTCACTTAGCAAGTGCACAGCCAGCCGACTGATTCCGCACATCGTTCTCCTATACCCTCGTATAGCTCTGTCCTTGTCACACTCATGGAACAACCCCCTTGCGCGCTGTGCGGAATCTGTCTACAGGAGCGGAGCAGGAGGAACTGGCTGTGCTGGTGGCCTGCGGCGGAGCGGGGGGTGGGGTGGGGGGTGTTAGTGGGGCAGGGTGAAGCTACTGGAGAGGGGCATGGGGAGGGGGGGGGGAGCGGAGGGCGATATATTAAATGGCGCGGTGTAGCAATGTCATGGTGCAGCCAGCCGGTGGCGGTAGCTGTGTGGAAGGATTGGGGGGGGGGGGGGGGCGGAACGCAAGGTCGGGCTGGTCGGGGGCTGGCAAGGGATCGAGGACACCATAGGAGGCGAGAGGGAGGAGGGGAAAAGCGAGTGGCGATCGAGGGGATGAAAATGTGGAAAAAAGTATAAGACTGCCAAAGAGCGGAGGGCAAAAAAATAAGGGGGAGGGGGGAGGGCTTCAGTAGAGTTTGATGGAGACGAACGTGCCGCCGCGCGGTTCATTTTATTCTGCGCTCGCGGCAGCATGCGGCAGCGTGATAAATGGTGGATGCTGAAGGTGGCGGACGAGGGGCACCTCACCTTCTCCAATCAGGGTACACCTTGAGTTCTAATAATTTTCCAATTACTATCCAGTCACACAATTTTTATTTTTTTTTACAAAAATCTATTTTGAGCACCTTAAAATTGCAAAATATCGAATTGCGCGGTGCCTAAAATTTATAGCTTTTATTTCTTTAAAGTTCAGTAAAATTTTCCGTCCAATCAAAATACAACCCTCCAATCGGTGTCCCAACACCTATTTAAAGAGTGAGGTACCCCTCGGTGGTGGACTACAGCGCGAGCTGGCCGCGCGCGTACCCGGGTAGGTTAGGTGAGGTGAGCAGCCTTATTTGTATTGACCGGGACGGGCGGGCGGTACAGGGGACGGCCTCCTGGACCAGGTGCCAGCCGGTGGGGGGCGGTGAGGCGGTGGCAGGGGAGGCGGCAGCGGCCGGGGGCCTGGGGGGGGGGCCGGGGGGCGGGCTGGTGACATCTCTACACTGCTGGACGACCCGGACCGACCCGGGAGACAGGACAAGGGCAGCCCCGCGGCGGGGCGGGAGCTGGACCAGTCGACCAGTCACGCCCCGCCGCGTACCGCCCCGCACCGCCCACTGCAGTGCGACAAATCTCAGACGATCACAACGTGGCGGGGCGGAGAGGGGAGGAGACGGGGAGGGAGAGATCCTGGGCACGCTGCCGCGCCGCAGAGAGCGTCGAGAGAAAGAGGTTTTCTCACGCGCGGGCTGAGGGGAGCGGGCGGTATGGTATGGAGGGAAGCTGGGTGCCGGGGGACGTGGGGTGCCGGGGCGCTGTGGCGCGGGGTGCTGTGACGGCACCCCTCCTGGAAGGTCAGTGCTCGAGCCTCTTCTCTGCCTCCACCCCCCTCTCGCTCTCGTGCTCCAGCCCCAACAGCTGTCCCGTCCCGCGTCCCGCAGTGGCGGCCGCGGCCCTTCGGATCGGCCCGACCCGGCCCGGCCCGGCCCCCCGCGGCCCGCGGCCCGACGGCGCGCAGTAGTGGACGCCCGACCCGCGGTTGTCACCAGGCGGGGCTGGCAGCTGGCAGCCTATCGCCTTGGCATTTGTCTGATGCTCGCCTCCCCTTTCTCCTCCCCCATTTCGCGCCCACCGTGATGACGCACCCTACAAACCACCCGCGGGGAGTGTAGGGGGTGGTCTGACCCTCCAGCAAGCAGTGCCCACCGGAGTAGCGCCGCCCGCCCCCTGCTCCCCTCCTCTCCGTCCGCTGCCCTTCGGCATAGGAGAGGTGGCCGAGGAAAAAGGTGGCCGACTGTATGGGAAATGTCAGTCGGTCGCGGCTCGCGCGGGTTTAGCCGCCCGCCCACCGGCTCACCCGCCTGTCCCACCCGTCGCCGTGGGCTCCTCTATTGACAAAAATGTTCCGCCCGTGTTGACGGGGAGCAAATAAACTTCGGGGGCTTTTAAAAAATTAATTGACGAAGCGAACGTCGAGCACGGCGTGGCGCGGCGTGGTGGGGAGCGTCAAGCCGGGCGGCAGGCGCGACCGTCTACCGTCAGCAGGATGATTCCGCACAGTGGTTTCGTCTCTCTGTCCTTGTCGCACCCATGCGGTGAGGCTATAAGGAGCAAGAGAGAGGACAACTACTGAACGCTGTTCGGAATCACCCCGCAGCAGGTCCCCATTCATTAGTGATAGCGCTAGTCCTGGTGCCGGTGCCGGCCGGCATGCTGCCCCTCATCCCCCCCCGCTTTTGCTGCTAAACTATTCAGCGGGCCCTATACGATCCCGGGGCACGAGATGGCCTAACTCAGCAAACGGCAGAGCTCTCCTCGCCCCGCCCCGCCCCGCCCCCGCCCCCGCCCCGCCCGCCCCGCCCCGCCCCGCCCCGCCCCGCCCCGCCCCGCCCCGCCCCGCCCCGCCCCGCTCCGTCCTACCCCACCCAGCCCCTTGGCGTGCACTGGTCGCCCCTGCTGGCCCCGCGACCTCGCGCCACACACACCGCGTCGAGCCCAATACGTCCCAGCTGGCCGCGCCTGGCCCTGCCGCCGCAGCCACGCCGCCGTGGAGATATTTCGGAAGTTATCGGCCCAGTTCCACAACACCTACGTCTCGGTGCGTGGCTAGGCTGTTCGAAGTAAATATTGTTTTCCTAAAATTGAAATTTTGAATTGAAATGAAAGCTGAGATCGAATACTTTACAACGAGCACACGCGCAGATCTGGGCGACGTTGGGGAAGGTACGCAACCCGGGATCAAAGTTTCAGGTAACTTTCGCGTGCTCATGCCACTATATAAAGTTTGTCGCGAGAGCGTGGCGACGGCCGGGAACCCATCGTACGCTAACACCCCGTAGGATGATGCCGCAAGGCGGTTTTGTCCCTCTGTCTTTATCGCACTAAAGGGGCGAGGCCACAAGGAAAAAGAGAGAGGACACTACTAACCGCTTTACGGAACAAGGCGGTTTTGTCCCTCTGTCTTTATCGCACTAAAGGGGCGAGGCCATAAAGAAAAAAGAGAGAGGACTCTACTAACCGCTTTACGGAATCAGTCTGCTGGGCGAAGTGTTTGACGACGCGCCGCGCGTATGTCTGTGACCGTGTCCGTTTCGCTTGCTTGTTCTGCTGGAAAGGAACTCGTGGTTTTCGTTCTATATGCAGGAATTAAGCGTAGTGAAGAAGAGCAGCAAGACAGGCCAGGAACATAAAAAAAAACGGGATTTGTTCTGAGCTGTGATTGATCGAGAGCAGACGAACTGATCAAAACAATTGCCGTTTTGTCACGTTCCTGGTCTGTCTCCCTGCTCCTCTTCGTTACGCTCAAGTCCTCCGCGTAGAGGCTCTAGAGGCCACCGTGTTTAGGGCCCAGAGGGTGGCTCTGCGCCAGGACGTTGCCAATGGTAAGAATTATCAACGATAATCCAATGCGTATCGATAACATTGATCGGCGAGCGAGTGACAAAACGTTAAACACACGCCCGGTGCCTAAATCCGCCTGACTGTGCACGTGGGCGGACGCTTCCACATGGACACCACCACCACCGGCCCCGCCCCCGGGCGCGAAGCACCCGTGCACCGACCACGACCATAGCGTTAAAAGTCGCTCGGGCCTGCAGTAATAACTGGATGGCCGCGAGGGGGTGGGGAGCGTGCGAGAGTGAGCGATTTTCATAGTCGCTCGGTTCGACGGTGGAATTTTTAGCGAGATAATTAAATTTTCAGTTTAAGTTCTACCGGTTCCCTCACAAACACGCATGACAGTGAAAATAAACTTTGATTAGCTGCTTCGGAAAAATGAATTTACTTGAGTCAATGAGTTGACTATACATTCTACCACCATCACTCGTCGAGGCCACTCTATATTTGGGTTGTTTCAAGTTAAGGAAATTCACACTTCACGATTCGCAACTTCAACACCAAAACTTGATATTGTTCGGTTGGAGCTTAAAAACTAATGAAATTTGTTCTAAGGACGGTCTTTCCATCGGTTTTCGTGGGAGTATGGGTGGCTCCCCTTCCTACCCTCATCTGTGAAGTGTGAACTGTGAAGAATAAATTTCCTTAACTTGATACAGCCTTGGACAAGTGAAAAATCAAACTGAAATAAGCTTTATAAAAATTCCAGAGCCCCGAGAAAAGAATTTTCTGGATTTGTTCCGATTGAATTCATTCAAGCGCATTCCTGAGCCATCCCAGCTGGCTCAATTCAAAAACAAGTACACATCCTGGAGAATCGATAAACGCCATCAAGAGCGGGAGTCCTGGCTCGTACGCTTCGCTATGCAGCAGAGTGCTTACCATGCGTGACGATGTTAACTGTCTCGTTGTGCAGGTAGAAGAGGCTGCGCAGCGAGCCCCAGAAGTTGGACATGGGCCGGTAGCCCGTCACGATATAGGGGTTGAACTGAAGGTGCTGAGGCACGTCGTCGAACGTGAGGAGCTTGGGCTTGCCGTCAACCGCGCCGGTCTCCAATAGACCGCGTTCCGAGACCTCCCGTTCGTCCGGCTGGGCGGGTTCTTCGTCACAGCGGGGGGCTGCTGGCTTGGCCTGGACGTAGCCGTTGTTACCCATCGCAGCTGGGCACGCCGACGACGCTCCCTTGGCGCCATCCTGGACGGGAGACGCATCCTCCGGAGGACAGAACACCTGCCATAGAAAGAGCGGCAAGAACTCAGCATCCCGTTGCCTGCAGTACCAGGAGCACCGCGGCCTGGAGGGCGCGGGGGCCGCGGGTATCTGCACGACGTCGCACTCTACTACCTGGTCGCCGTCGGGGTCCCTCCGCCTCCGCAGCACGGACTGGTCATAGGCGTCGCTGCTCCCGTTGGCCACCCGACTGGCGAGCGACGCTAGCCCGTCGTCACCTGCGGGCTGCTGCTGCCGGTTGTCGCTGGTCGCGACGGGCACGGGCACGGGCGCGGGCGCGCGGGCTGCGGCAGGTGCGGGGACAGGTGCAGACATGGCAGCTGCAGCTACCCTCTCAGCCAGCTGGGGCTGCGGCCCCGGGGGGCCCTGGGGTGGCATGCGGGCCCCGCGCTGGGCCGGGGCAGAGGCTGGGGCCAGACGACGCACGCTGGTGGACCCCGGCCCCAGCAAAGGCCTCGGACCCTCCTCTAAGCCCCGGACCCTGGAGCGACCAGCGCTTCAGGAGGCTGGCCGAGCCCTAGGAGTCGCGTGTGGCGCGGGCGGCGCGGCGCGGCGCGGGGCGCAGCCGCAGGCGGTGCAGGAACGGCGCGCGGGCCAGGGCCAGGGCGCGGGGGCGGCCAGCGCGCTCCAGACCTCGACACCCGGCGTAGCCAGGCGCACTCCGGCCGTGCCACGGGCCAGGCCTTTAGCCAGGCCAGCCTGCCTGTGCCGAGGCTAGGAGAGCGAGGCGAGGCGAGGCGAGGCGAGGGCCAGCCATGAGGCGGGGCGGGGTGGGGCACTGCAACTTGCAGCACCGCGGCAGGGCGCCGGCGCATGCGCGCAGCCCGCGCCCGCGCCCTGGCTCGCGGGTGGCCTGCCCCATGGCGGGGACCCCCCCCCCCTCCTACCCCCTACCCTGCCCGAGGGATGGAAGGGGGCTGGTATTGATCATTAAAGAGGACCTGGAGGAGGGGGGAGGGGGGACTGGGCCAGCGGGCCAGCCTGCGCGGCCTGCGTCCCTATCCCACCCACCCCATACCCCACCCTCGCTCCCGACCAAGGTCTCAATTCTCTTACCCCCCTGGTCACGGCTACTCATCTACCCTCCCTCTCCTCTCTCTTGTCATCTCGGTTGTCCAGATTATTTTACCGATCTTGCTGTATGCAGGGGTGGGCTAAACTTTTAATAGAAATACAAATCCCCCCCCCCTTTTTTTGTGGGAGAATACGTCCAAGTTTCAAACGGGGAATGCTAAAAATACATGCGAACAACTGGACTAGCATTAATCCACATTTATCACACAAATGTCATAAAGTTGCTGACAACAGTGGCGGTGCTGGTATACACTGTTTCCAGGCGTGGCGCTGGGCGCTCATGACGGCTCACCTCACGGAAGCCCATGGCAGGCCATGCCGTGCCCACCACGCCGTTTCAATCGACCCCCATGCGACCCGATGGCTTCGGCTCGGAACGAAATGATTCGGCCGATAGCCTATCTCTAATCCGATACCTGTTTGTTCCGTTCGGCGTGGAGCCATGCGACCAACAGGGACCGTGAATGCTTGCCACAACAATGGAAATGCCTTTGGGAATCCATTTTAACAAAATGTTGCTTATTCGTTTTAGGATATCATAAAAGGAATCGCGAAAGAAACATTTAAGTGCTGCCAGCAGCTGGCTGAGAACTGTTTATTTGTGCAGATTCCAAAGAACTATTGTTTTATTTTTTCTTGAAGCCCCTTACACAAAAGAGCCACAGGTGAATGTTTCCTTAAAGAAATTCTCACCCTATGCACATTAAAAACAATAATGGTGACAAAAAAAAAATGATGTACCACTAAACAAAATGAACAAAGCAATAACAAGTGGGTGAATAAACTTACGCAAAACACATCTTACACATCACCACAATGTGAGATCACAAAAAAAAAGAAACAAGAAAAAGGTGTCAACTTTCCACATTTTTGTTCAAATCCCACCTATTGGTCATGAAAAATTAGCACCCAATGGCCTGCATGGGCTGTACAATGAAATAACCATGGCCTTCATACATGGTGACAAACCATCAGACATGCAATATTTCAGGACCGTAACAAAAAGCAGCCCATAACAATACCAGACAGCATATGAACTAGTATTACCATTATTAAAAGATGTTAGGACACAATTAGATTAAGTAGATAACCAGAAATGCAAAAGCGTTCCATGACAAGTTTACAACTTGAGCAAACTATCAGATCAGCATAAAATTAGCTTCACATAACTCCAAAAAGTAAAATTTAAGCCCCATGGAAGAGTTCTGTTATTTGTGTATCACAGAGATATACCTTTTTTTTCTTTGTCTTTTGTCAGATTTTAATACTCCAATGTTAAGAAATATATTTAAAGTTACAGGATTTCAAATGCAAAGAGTATGATCAATAAAAAAATAACTTTCTTCAAAGGATAAAAATATAAAGTTATCATTGCAAAAAAAAAAAAAAAGAAAAAAAGAAAGAAATGGGAACAAGAATAAGGCACCATGGAGGGTTTGGATCTGATACAGGAACATCATAATCATAATACACAAGAACTGTGCTGCACTGAACAACAGTGTCAGTTTCATGAATTAGGAACATAAGATAAAATGGTGCTTAGAGACAAACCAAATAGAGCTGATGGGATTGCTAACAAATAGGCCACAACAGCTATAGATTTCATAAAAATTATGGAAGGATTTCACAACAACAATTTGGGCTGAAAGATTAACATTGCAAGAAATTACAAATACAATGCAAAGCAATCTCAGATAACATTTGAATCAAACTGAAGATGAGAAAGCATTTTGACATACTAGTTTACTGTGTCTGGCACAAGTCATGTGTGAAGCGAGGATGGGTACTAGTACAATCAGAATAATACCAGTTAAATAACACTTTTACTAAACGGAACTAATGTTGATTACACAGAACAGGAGGATACAAAAACCATTCTAGAGAACAGTTGTACCCATAGCTAACTTTTGTCAAATCATGACAGATGGATCTCTATCTCAAGAATGTAATTAGTTACACAGGCAGAAGAGAGATCAGTGAACACTGCTCTTCTCAGCTTTAGCAATACATATTTACAGTCTCAAGACAACAGACTGACCTCACACAATATATGTTTCCAAATTCTAGATGATGGACTAGGCAGTAGGAGAGTAGCCCTTAACTGCAGGATTATAAACTTTAAAAAACATTGATGATGGACTCTCTGCCCTTCCCAACACCAATCCACCGGACTGGAAAAAAAAAAAAAGGACAAAGAGGTAATATTAGAATCAAGGTTTTTTGGATGAGATAATGAGGCAGGTGAAACAACAACTTACTGGGTACTTCCACTAGCTCTTCCATTTTCCGAATATAGTTCTTGGCATTCTCTGGAAGTTTCTCAAAATCTCTGACATCTTCAATGCTTGTCATCCAGCCAGGTAGTGTAAGGTAATCAACCTGAGTGAGTACAGAGAACAAAATAGTAAGGAAGAAGTATTTATGGAGTCATTCGGAACAGTCCTTTTGTTTGTTTTAATAGACAATACCTCAACAGTGGCAAGCTCAGCTGTGCTAGATGGGAAATAATCAAGGACTTTCCCATTTTTCCTGTAGGCCACTGCCACCTTCAGTTCAGGAAGCACATCAAGAATATCAAGTTTTGTGACACACAACCTAAAAGCACAGAAATTAATTTAACACTTTGAGCAATTTTGTACGGTATATAGTATGAGTCTATTTGATATACTTACTGAGTGTAGCCATTTACAAGGGTGGTGTGTTTTAAGAGTGGTATGTCCAACCAGCCACAACGTCTTGGCCTCTTTGTTGTCACTCCAATTTCATGACCTCTGCTTTGGAGAAGAGCACCAATGTCCTGTGAAGGTAATAAGTAAAATTATAAGAAGGA
Source organism: Frankliniella fusca (assembly GCA_029379305.1). Taxonomy (NCBI): domain Eukaryota; kingdom Metazoa; phylum Arthropoda; class Insecta; order Thysanoptera; family Thripidae; genus Frankliniella; species Frankliniella fusca. Next base: position 265,062 of record JAHWGI010001191.1, read on the forward strand.
TGTGAAAAATGAGCGATCATGAGCTTGCAACAAATCGCACATGATAACTAACATCAGTCAGCTCTGTCATGAATGGGCCATCACCAACACGGGTTGTATAAGCTTTTACAACACCAACAACAGTTCCAATACTGACAGGGGGAATTCCCAAACCCGTGCAAACACCGCCTATACTGCAGTTTGATGATGTGACATATGGATAAGTTCCTAAAGCACAAAAACTCTCGCTTAGAAAAGAAAAGCTTTGAAGGAAATCAAATATAAAAAATTGAAAGATAACAACAATAAACTGTAATGAAATTAATAGACAATACCAACCAAAATCAATATCCAGCATTGCAGCATTGGCACCTTCTACAAGGATTTTTTTGTGTTGACGTAATGCCTCATGTAAAAATGACACAGTTTCACAGGTCAAAGGTCTTACACGCTCAGCAAGAACTTTGTACCGTTCAAGCTCTGCAGGGACATCCACAACCAAATCTGGGAACATGCGTTGGTAATTTGCAACCAAGGTTTGGAACCTAGAAAAACAAAGATATAATTCCATTTTAATTTTTTCCTGAAATTTTTTAAGCAGATAATTAGAAAATGAGAGAAACCTACTTTTCAGAAAACAGACTGAAATCACCCAAAAGATCTGCTATTCTTATCCCATTTCGGGTCGCTTTAGATGAGTATGCTGGACCAATGCCTTTTTTTGTGGTGCCAAGTGATTTCTTTCCTTTCTCCTGCTCCTGAAGTCCATCCACTTGCTACAATTGTAAGATATGTAACAAATTAGTATGTACAAAGGTAGTTATGTGGTAAGGAAAGAAAAAAAGCTTCCTGAAAATAATCATAATTGGAAACTAACTTGATGGAAATCAAACACAATATGAGCTCGATCTGATATGAGCAGACGATCTTTCCAGTCAGTAAGGCCCTTGGCTTCATTCTTCTCAATTTCTTCAAAAAGACCAGGAAGATGAATTACAACACCATTGCCTGCCAGACAACAGAGAATGAAAACCTTAAAACGTATCAACTGTATGGTGGTACGTGACAGGAAATTGTTGGTCTTCCCTCCCGATAAACGTGGACAAGCGGGGCGACGATGCGGAGTCCAGGAGGGGGAGAGAAAAAAAAGAGTAGACGTCGCGAAGGGCAATGACCGGGAACCGGACAGGCGTCAATCGGGCTGAAGGAGATTTGCCTCGCTATCTCTTCTGTCATAACGGTCATAACGGCTCAGGTCGCGGACCGAGAGCAAACGTCTCGGGCACGGGGCACGGGGCAGCTGGGGGGAGGAAGGGCGGGGCGGGGGTGTGGTAGGTGGGATGGGGGTACGGATCTGTAATAATAGCTCGCCTCGGCCCGCGTTTGGCGCCGGCCCAGTATTAGCCCGGTACCGGTCGTTCCGTTCTTCGGGGTGAGGGGGTGTTTGTGCTAGTGCTGAGCTACAAACCGCCAGGCAGATGGACCACGATTCAAAAACAGACCGCCGGCGAATGACGCGAGATCACGCGTCTATTACAAACCACCACGACACGTTTTCCATCATCCACGTCTAACCATCTCCGAAGCCCTCACACATGTCGCCGTGTCTTGAGGGGCAACCATCCCCACAGGGGGTGGCATTCCTCGCCTTGAGATACGCATCCACTCGCCTGCTCCTTAATTTTCAGTGACATTTTCCCCTAAAATATAGCGGCGGCGACCTGCGGGCGGGGTGAATGCGGGGGCTCCGAGCCCGAGCCTTACCACGGTTCAATACCGCGGCAAGAGGAGGGATGTCACCGAGGTGCACCGCAAACCCGCTGGGGTGGGAGGGGCGGGGGTGGAGGCCTGGGGAATCATGATAAATTAAATGAATGCTGAAGTTGCTCGGCTCTACATACCTATCACAGACTTGCACTTGGGGTTGATAATGCCACTGGGCAAGAGATGGAAGTCATACTCCCGGTCTCCCACCACAACCGTGTGGCCTGCATTGTTTCCTCCCTGACAGACAAAACACAAGATTTAATTTCCATTCCACAAGATGTAAAAAATAATGTGCTAAACAGAGAACAGAAAGGTCAAGTTTCTTCTGGCCTGTACAGTCCCTTGGCACACTTGGCAACCTCACTTCAACAAGTGTCCAAAGACTTTCTCTGTTTGGCAAATATCCAAACAAACTTTAGATGTGTCAAATGCTTTATGATACTTTAATTGCACTTATTTTCTGTACTTGATTTTCAAAATTCAATTTTTTAAAAATTGAATATATTGCAGCTAAATATGAATTTTAAAAAATAAAATAAGTTATTACAAATCCCTTTAACTCAGAAATAGTGAGTGGAAATGGGAATGAGTCAGATTTGAATCCATGTCTCAATTAATGAGGCAAGTAAAAAAACTAAAATATGAGATTGCTGATATTTTCAACAAAATGTTGAGGAGCAAAAAAGTACGATTGATCTCATTGTTAAGATTCACTTTACATGCAATTTAAGACTGTAATATCAGTACTGATGCGAAATGCGGTTCTCGCCGATAGCTAAGACTGATTTTTTGGAGGTTATTCACGACAATCATAGTCTACACTGAAAACAACTTGCCAGGGACTGTGACAGCAAACAATGATGGAGTATTGTAACTCTTTACCAAACAAGTAATACAGATGAAACGAAAACCAACAATCTTATAGTTGAAACGATGAAAAGGAAGAATAATTCAATTGTACAATTGATAGAGAAGTTGAGCACATTGCTAAAATTCTGACTCGGGCCGACATCAAGACACCAGAAAAGTAGCAAGGCCAGACGAATGATTTAGCGAAATAGTTAAGCGTGAAAGCGTGGTGTGAAGACTTGTGTTTCGAGTGGAGTAGTAAGATTGAAACTTACCTGACACCGACACACAACATCAACGTCGGTTGCGAGCATATCAACGACCTTCCCCTTGCCTTCGTCGCCCCATTGAGCACCTAAGACAACCGTCACTTTTGCTGCCATTTCAGTCCGAGACTTACGTCTCGGTGAATTCGTAACTTCGCCATTCATCTTGACAGAACACGTCGACGTCTACTGATGAAGAATTTCCATGAATCGCAACGAGGCGGGTAAGAGCGCGAGGAGCAGCCAGTCTGCGAAATGAAGTCACATGCAGGGGATTGAACACAATCACACCAGATGTCGCTAGTGTGCTCCAAACAAACAAATACAAAAAAACAACAACATGCACCTTAACCAACACTAGATTTTAAAAACAAAAAAAGCGTTAACTTAAATCCACAGAAGAAATGTGAATTTCTTCACACATGCTTTCTTATTCTTTATGCAAAAATGAAGGCAAGTTTTTAAGAAGTTGAATCACCCGCTGATTATATTTTCAATAGTTGGCAGTATTTCGACATTTCGGGAGCGCTTCTGTAAGGCTGTGTGCGTTGTACAGGAACTTCCTCTTCCGAGTGGTCTTTCATGTGCGGCACAGTGTTTAGAGCAAAATGACGACCACCATTTCAAAGAAACGAAAGGTAATATTTATGTATTTTTGCACCGTATACCCTCAGAAAGACTTGAAGTAATTTTTCCCTACAATACTGCGTTATGATTGATTGTGGACGTGTTTTTATCGACCGTAATTTGTTCGATGTCTTCGGATTTCGACCGGGCTTGGCACATACCGACATGGAGTACGTGTTACTCCCAAATTTAGTCTTTACCGGTATTTTGCTTGCTTTCTTCATATATTGTCTGCTACTTTCATCTTAGTTGTTAAATTCCGTTTCTGTTACGTTGTAGAAATATTTGTTGTGGAGATCTGTTACAGTACGGTGAACCTAACCTAGCTAACCTGCGGAAGATTTCTGTTTACACATGCCCCTGTCCTCTTGTGCCAATGTTTTCATGGGGCTTCTCCCTCATAATTTTATTCCCACTCAACTACGTCTTGTATTTTTCTCTTACCGAAGCTGGTCCTTGCCGTTTATCGTATTTCAACCCTACTGTCCTGTTTCAGTTTGTCGGAGACGGAGTCTTCAAAGCTGAGCTGAACGAGTTCTTGACTCGTGAGCTCGCTGAGGATGGTTACTCCGGTGTGGAGGTCCGTGTGACCCCCTCCCGCACAGAAATCATTATCATGGCCACTCGGACCCAAAACGTTCTTGGAGAGAAGGGCAGACGTATCCGTGAGCTTACCTCTGTCGTTCAGAAGAGGTTCAACTTCCCAGAGAACTCTGTAAGTACCCCAATCATTGTCAGGGCACTTTGCAGAATCATGTAAACCTGCTAAACTTCATTTCATTTTATCTTGAGGTTCTGTAATTTTTTAAAAAAGTTTTAAAGAAAGTAAAGAATATGAAATGGGGAAACATTGTTGCTGAAGCCAATGTATTATTTTCTCAGGTGGAATTGTATGCTGAGAAGGTTGCCACCCGTGGTCTGTGCGCAATTGCTCAGGCTGAGTCCCTTAGATACAAACTGATTGGTGGTCTTGCTGTGAGGAGGTAAGTTAAACTTTCCTTGTCCTTTTGGCTCTGTTGCTTGACAGTTTGCTGGCATATGCAAATTGATTTCTTAACGAGCCAATAGTAAGTTGTGGCCTTCTGACTGGTGTTGTTTGTTGTATTAATACTGGTAGTCCAAAGCCACTTACACTAATCTTTGTTCTTGTGTTTCTCTGATTCTCATGCACATTCATTACATTCGTTGCCATTTTTTCTTTTGTCAGGGCATGCTATGGTGTTCTCCGTTTCATCATGGAGAGTGGTGCCAAGGGTTGCGAAGTTGTTGTTTCCGGCAAGCTGAGAGGACAGCGTGCTAAGTCCATGAAGTTTGTGGACGGTCTCATGATTCACAGTGGTGAGCCCACCAATGACTATGTGGACACAGCCACACGTCACGTGCTTTTGAGGCAGGGTAGGTATCTGGTGTGATTTGATTCATGTTCAAATCTTTGCCATACCTGAATGTTACTTCAAATATGTCAAATGTGTTTTTCAGGTGTCCTTGGAATTAAAGTTAAAATTATGTTGCCTTGGGATCCTAATGGCAAGACTGGGCCCAAGAAGCCTCTTCCTGACAATGTGTCTGTGGTGGAGCCTAAGGAAGAAACTCTTCCTCTCGCCCCATCAAGTGATGTCAAGGCAAGCAAACCTGATGCTGCACCAGTTGCTTGAACTACTTTAATATAAAAATTAAGAAAACTTCAGTCCTGTCATCTTGTTTTTCCTTTCATCATGAGCACACAACTGAATGAGGAGTTCCAAATTTATTTTCCAACTTAACTGCATTTAGTATCACAATTCAATGTTGACACCTGACAACTTACACTGTTGCGCTTTTTTGCTATAAGGAGAAATGCCTTTGCTTGTCAGTGAAACTACTATATTTACAAGAGGAAAAGCTCGAGCCTGAGAAAGCACAGGCCATAAAAGCGAAACAAAACAATTGCAAGCACAACTTCTGACATTGCTAAGGCCATAATGGTACATTTCTGTACAATAACAATACAAAGTAAAAGTGGTCTTCAGTCTTCTGCAATGTGACTGCAGATTTTTTAGAGACAAATTTTTTGTCTCCCACAAAACACTTCTGAAATACTGTTGCACTCAAGTCAAGAGAGCATAGAGCCCTGATACAAATACAGAATAGAAAAAATCATCAAAACCAAATTAATGAGCACAATATATACAAGTCCACATGTCAGTATACAGCACAACCTATTATGATAAACCAACCTTTCCAACCAGTCTACATGACTGAGCACACAGTGGCTCCAGACTGACAGTAAGAGGCTACCACTTATTACTAGCTAGTTTTACACAATATACAATGATGCTACTTAAAAAACTAAACAAACACATTTATCACAAAGTGCAGGGCAAAAATACTCCAATAAGTTACTTTATCATTTCATAAATCAACATGTCCACTGAATGACTTGGATGTTGATACTAAAAGCCACAAAACTTAGAAATGAATTCAAACAGAAAATGAGAACAAAAATTACAAGAACATGGTTATATCATTCAGTCTGATAACATTTCTTTTCAGCGCATGTTGAATCTCACAGATTACGGTAAAACCAAATTGGAATGATTTTTTTCTTTTTTCTCTTTTTTCTTTATTTTATTTGACCCAAGAAACTTCAAGATTGCTCATGCTATTAAAAATTGTAGCTATGTACAGTATTTGCAAGAATGTATGTACATATTTGTACAATGAGCAAAATATTCAGTTCATATGAAAATAGATCAGTGCCCACCTCATCACAACATATTTCACCATACAAATCTTAAGGTAATCTCACAATTAACAAGACAGAAAAAAAGAAATTATGTTTTATATTTTGGGACATAACAAAACTCTTAGACAAATAGCTAGCACTAGGGTTGAGGTCTTCGATAGCGAACAATGATGATAAGAAGCCCAAGCAGTGCTGTAATTAGGTAGAGATCCCAGTAAGGTCCAAGCATTTTATTCAGGTTAAATAGGAAAAACCAATCTTGCCATTCAATCTGAAATTAAAATTTATCGATTAGTGTAATTCTAATGTGATAAGAAGCAGCTAACACATTTTAATTAGTTCTTACCTCTTCAAAGTATTTAAGACCAAAAATAAATGATAGTTTCATCAACGCCAAGTATACAGGTACCTTTGCATCATTGTTTGTTTCTGCTGCTCTGTCATAACAGCGTTTAGCTAAGTGAATGTCCTAAACATTACAAAATTTTTTTAAAAAATAAAAAAGATGATAAAACGCTCAGAAAATCAGAAAGCATGGTTGATAAAATTTACCTGCTGCATGCCTAAACCTTGTTCATGCATGTATCCCAAATTAAACATAGCCTGAGCATTGTGCTGATGATCAGAAGCATGGCGATAGTGGGAAGCCGCTAATTCATAGTCTACAGGAGTGCCAAGGCCATAGTAATGGTAATCTCCTAGTTTAACTTGTGCAGCTGAATATCCTTGAGCTGCTGCTCTTCCCCAATACATAAGTGCACGAACAAACATTTCATCCTGGCTTGAGAAGAGAGACAAAACTTCACCTGCAACATAAACATTTTAAAAGTAATTTCACATTTTTTAATTGAAAAGTTGTTTGAAAAATTGCCCCCTAATTTACCTCGATCAAGAATGAAAGCCGCATTGCCTTGGGCAACCTCATAGCCAAGTTCAGCAAGTAAGGCATAAGTTACAAATGCCTCCTCAAAATGGCCATGTCTGTAGTGCCAATGTGCTTCCATTAATCGATTACCCCATTTACCACGCTCAGCAACATTTTTATAAAGCTAAAATATATTAATTACATTGGATTAGAAAACAAATTTTTTAGCAACCTTTATGTGAAGTTTTCCATTTTTTTGAATCGTACTTACCTCTACTGCCATAGAGCATGATCTCAGCATGCCTGTTCCAGTGGCATGCATTTGGGCAAGATTATAGTACGCAAGCACATGGCCTGACTGAGAAGCCAAAGCAAATAATTTGTTGGCCATTCGGTAATTTTTTCTAACACCAAGACCACCTGTTAAATTAATGAATTAATACCTGGCCTCAACATGGAAGTAGAAAATGTTAACTGAGAAAACTTACTGAAGTACATGTTTCCAAGTTGGAGCTGTCCATCAACCCAACCCTGATCTGCAGCCTGAGTAAAATATTTAAGAGCTTTTTGTGGATCCTTTGGAACTCCTCTCCCATGTAAGTACATCAGACCAAGACCACTCTGACCTACAGGGTTGCCCTGATCAGCAGCCTTCTTGAAGTATTTAAAGGCTGTTTGATTGTCTTGCTTGATCATATCACTGCCCTCTAAATAAATCTAAAAGAATAGATTACATAGTTAAATTGATAATCAAAATTTACAATAAAAGAAGAAGAAGAAAAATAAAAGGAAAAAAAGGCAGTGCAAACAATTTATTTGTACCTTGCCCAAAAATGCCATTGCTGCTGGGTTTCCTGCATCGGCAGCTTGCATGAAATATCTAGCCGCTTGTAAATGATCTTGTTGGACTCCTCGTCCTCCCTGATAATGAAGCTGACCAAGACCGACCTAAAAGAATCAGAAAAAAGGAAAGAAACATACAGGCACATTAATAACTAAACTAAAATCTAAAAACAATATACAAAAAAATTTACTCAAAGTTTAGTTTTACCTGAGCTTGGACATCTCCTTTCTCTGCTAGAAGTTGGTAATAATCAATGAGATCTTTGTCAAGAATCCCAGAATTATAGCCTGGATTCTCCGCCTCTTCTAAAAGTCTGACACGTTGAACCATACCACCCCCAGACAAGGAAACATCCTCGGCAACTATAAACGGAGAAAAATAAAATTGAAATCAACCTGATTGTTGATTGACCTTTAAAAACATTAAACATTAGCAAATTCGTTAAAATTTTACCTTTATTTGCTACCTTTCTGTAGAAATCCAAAGACTTTTCACAGCTATTAGGAACAGTTGCACCAGCAAAGTACCTATATCCAAGTGCCATTCGTGCCCACTGACTACCACCTAAAGCAGCAATTGTATAATGAACTAAGGCACGTGCCTGACTAGCATTCACAGAGATACCAGTGGCGAAAAGGAATCCCAAACCCTGAAAAATTACATTAAATTTACATTCACAAGATTTGTTACAATTTCCAGACAAATTAAATGAAAAAGTAAATAATTTTTAAATTGACAAACCATATGCGCCTCAGGAATATTTTGGTTTTCTGCTAAATCATAGAAGGTTTTCTTGGCTGATTCAATGTCCTGTTTGATGGGGTTTGAGCCAAGAAGTTCAGACCATGCCAAATGTAATCGAGCCTGAGTATGACCAAGACTAGCTGCCTGCTTTATTTGAGAATACGCTTCAGCTGTATTAGGATGTGTGGTATTCAGTGTTATCATCGCTTTCGTCCAGAGGGACTCAGCTTAAAATAGCAAATGCAAATTGAAATATATTTTAGAAACAAGTATTCATAACTTCAAATAAATGATAAACTTTGCTATCACTTAGCCAATAATGAAATACCTTCTTGCTCCTCTGGTGTCAAAACTTTTGGTGGTTCTTCAAGCAGCTCAGGTAGCTCTTTGATAGCCTTAGCAACTTCCTCTTGAGTGGTCTCTTCATCAGGCTCTGAGACAACAGCATATGGCAATCCATTCATCTGAAAATTGTTTTGAACAGAAAATAAGGAATTTTATAAAGACAAGCAAACATAATTCAACATAACTTCAATGTGAGACCCACACCTGGAGAAATAGGTTTTTAAGAAGTCTTGTCTGTGCAAGAGCAGCAGCAAGGTCTGGAGGAATGCTATCCTCCTCTTCTGATGCACCTGAGCCGTCATCAGTGTTATGCGGTTCTCCACCAGATAAGTCGGGTGCAGGTATCATTTTAATCGCTTCACTTCGAATCCCATCCACCTATAAAAATACAAATAATGCAGTGAGTGCTAAGTAATTCTCACAGACAAGATGTCAAGGTATAAAAGATTAAAATTCATTTCCACCTGAACTTCAGGACTGTAGTGAATGTCATTTTCGTCATCCTGCTTGTCGTCATCAGATTTCTGACGTTCTGGCTTGCCTAAGAGGAAGTCATTGGCAGAACTTATGGGAATAAGGCCAAGTAGTAAACACAGCAACAAAAGTTCCCCGCGCATGCTGTAGAACCTGCAAGAAAGGAGAGAAACTAGAAAATAATTTGCTATTTACGGTCTGAAGTAAAACTAGTTAACGCATAATAATTGAAAAGAATTTGTACATAAATGCAATACACAGTATATTAATGAGACTAAAGGAGCCTGTCAAAGTTTAACAAATGATAACCTGCATGTGTTACAGGAAGTAAAAGTAACAGAAGTAAGACAACAAATGATGACAATAAAAAGGAAAAATAGGGCACTGAATACTGACGTTTCGAATCAACCACTCGAAAAGACGATGATGACAAAACTTTGACAATATGACGTGGAAAAAGGTGATTGGTCTTTGTAGGCTTATCCTGTGTCAAACATCCCAACGGTTGTCTTTTTTCAGAGTAATGACTTTCTACTTGATGTGATGTGTATTCACGCCTAAACTTTCATCGAAAAACATAATTAAAAGATCGAAGGTGGTGAATTAATGACATAAATGCACCGGTGATAAATGTTGACTGTTTCGGTCTATTTTGGGTTAGTGTCGTCTGATCTGAAGAGCTTGTAGACGAACGAAACAATCGACAATCGAATTTCGAAATGTAGTGTATGACAAATTTCTCTCCCAATTTTCTGTGACGTCACGTCTTCCAGCCTCCGTTCGGTTGGCTCCGCGAGGGACCGATCCCACGCCTTGAATTTAATTGATCTGTTGTTGTGGTGAGAGAGGGTGAAGGAAGTTCGCCGAAGGCTTTTCCTGCGTGTGGTCCGTCTTTCAAGTTTGCGGGCAGTCATGGAGTGACTCTGAACAAGATTAATAGTGTGAGCTGCAGTCTTTCTTGCATCATCCAAGCCAACGTGTGCATATCCACTTTTACTCATTGAATGAATGAAAATTGAAAAATGAGTGACGACCGAGATAACCAGGACACAAATGCAACGGCTGGAGATAGCCTTCTCAAGCCCGATGAGAGCAAGGAAAATGTCGCTGAAGTTGAAATTTCAGAGAGCCAGGCTTTAGCCAGTCCGGGCAGCAAGGCAGAAGTGAAGTATGTAAATTCTGGTTCCCAAAATGGGGATGCAAAGATCGATATTGAAAGTGTGCGCCAAGCTTTTGTTGGAATGGGGAAAGAGGAGCTGATGCGATTTGCTAATGATCCATTTTGGGTGCGAACACGGTGGATATTGTTTTCTCTCTTCTGGTTGCTATGGCTGGCAATGCTTGTCGGAGCTATTGCCATAATTGTTTTGGCGCCGAGATGTGCTGTGCAGAAAAAAGCTCAGTGGTGGGAAAAAAGTCCATTGTATGAAGTTAATGTTCGTTCATTCAAAGATGGACTTCGCATGGCTGATGGTGTTGGAGATCTTCAGGGTAATGTGAAAGTTACTGTTCTGATGTTCAATGTGTTGAGCGTCATTATTTTGAATTTAACATCATCTCATTTTATTTCTTACAGGAATGCGCAGCAAACTGGACTATATCAAGGACCTTGGAGTCAGTGGTGTTATTTTGTCATCCATATATGCCACTGGCTCTGATCCACCTTCAAAGTCTCCAGAATCTGTCACAGATTTCAAAGCCATTCATCCAGACCTGGGCACAATTGATGAGTTCAAGGAGCTCCTAAGTGACATGAAAGCTAAAGGTATATCTAAGCTCATATATTTTTCTTTAGGAATTTTGATAGATGATTAGTTTTGAAATAAACTACATTCTAACATTTGGTTTCAGATCTTCAGTTGATTTTGGATCTTGTGCCTAACCACTCTGGGAACAAGCACAAGTGGTTCCAAGACTCAGTAAAGAAAATATCTCCATATAAAGACTTCTATGTTTGGTCAGCTGGGAAAGGTAGACCAGATCAGCCTCCTAACAATTGGGTATGACTTCATTTTATGTTTTCCTGTTTAGCATTTTGAAAATTTTAGTGCAAAGCACAGCTCTTTTCTTTCTCCATTTCTTTTCAGAAAAGTGTGAAGGGAGGGTCTGCATGGAAGTGGAATGAAGAGAGAAATGAGTTCTATTTGCATCAATTTGAGTCTGGACAACCTGACCTCAACTTCCGCAACCCTGTTGTGAAAGACGAATTTAATGTAAGTTGCTTTATAATTCCCGAACAAATATGTTTGAAGTTTTTGCTACGCCATTCACAATTTAAAAATTTACAGAGTATCCTAAATTTCTGGCTGGATCTTGGAGTAAGTGGTTTCCAACTCAGGAAAACAGCATACTTATTTGAGGATGAGAAACTTCGTGATGAACATCCAGGCTCCAAGCCAGGCACCACTCATGACAGCTATGACTTTTATGATCACAAGTACACATCACACCTTTATGAGTCTTTCAAGCTGGTTGGACAGTGGCGCTCTGTTGTCAGTAATAGAAGTGAGGACAAGTAAGTTCATCCCTAAAATCTATTTGCATTTTGCCCTGGTATTTTCCATTTATGGACTTATTCTTTACATTTTTTATTGTTTCTCAGAATTCTATTAATAAGGGATGAGTTCCCTATAGTTGACTTCGCTCACAATGGAGAAGCAGATAACAGTACAGCTGCTGCAGGCGATCTTCTACAAACTCCCAACTTTTTGCTTTCCAAATCTGCCAACATCAATGCTGTTGAACTAAGCAACAATATCCGTGGTGCTATTGATCGCTCTCCTAGTCATAAGCCAGTTTGGGCTGTGAGTTTCACCCTCTTGTGTTGTATTGTATTATCATGTTGACTAGATTTTGAAGACTTCTGTTTGCGTGTTTGCAGTTAAGTGATGTGGATGGGCAACGATTAGCAACAAAGTATTCCAGCAGCTTGGCTGATGCTATGGTGGTGGTGTCATTACTGCTTCCTGGAACGCCCATAGTTCTCTATGGCGATGAAATAGGGCTAAGAGATGTGCAGGCTTCTGGTCAGGAGGCTCTAGGTCCAATGTTGTGGGATTCCTCTGCACATGCCGGTAAATTAAACTAAAATTAGCCATCACATTTTTATTTATTTTGAAGTGCAATTATTAATGTTCTTGTTTGATTGTTTATATTTCTATATCTTAGGATTTACCTCTGACACGATCCAACCTTGGATAAGTATAAGCAATTCTACAGGCTTAAATGTTGCCAGTCAGAATCTTACAGAGGAGAGTCGCCTAAAAATATTCAAAGAGCTAGTGCTAACAAGAAAGACTATGGTTGCGGTTCTTCTTGGCAAAACCAACATATCAGTTCTAAACGCCACCAAAGAAGATGGTAGTACTGTACTAAATTCAATATTTGCATTCACCCGCACTAAGAGTGGAACCCCAGGAGTATTAGTTGCTGTTAATCCCACAAGAGAGCAACTTATTGTTAACTTTGAAGCCATCCTGGATGGCTCAGTTAAGGAGTTGACAGTTCATGTGAAGAGCTACGGATTTGCAAGCACAGATCTCAAAGCAAAGTAAGTGTTTGCTTTCTTTCACTGCGGATTACTGTCAACTCTTCCTCTTTTATAATTGTTTTCTATTCTTTTTTGTGCAGGAGTAAGACTCCAGCCAGTTCTGTGAAACTTCCACCCGAGGCTGGGGTTGCATTTACTTTCGTGTACAACCGTGAGGAAGAATAATATTCCACTCCGCAGTTTGTCTTTATAAATGACTGTGGCCAAGTAGCCACTATTATAATGCTTGCCTTATTATTATCTAGAGACCTCTTATGTAGTGATGATGCTTATGCTATGCTTGAAGAATTGTGTGAAGCAATCTCAAATTTTACTCATATCTAAAAGTGGTGTGATCACTGCCAATGTACTTTTTAAGTTCATTTCAAATCTCAGCCTTGTGATTTCTCAACTCTTTGTTTGATTCAGTTCCTATCAGTATTTATTTCAGCTAGTTTTGCCAAATCTTAGGAGTTTAATCTCAATTTTACTTTTAAACTTATTTTTAAAATCTTGTTAACAATTTTTCTTCCTTAATTGTGGGTTGTAAAAGAAAAGTGTCCATAATTGTTTTTATTTTTAACCATTATTTATTTCGGTTATTTTTGTATTGGTTGTGACCTTTCCTGACAATTTTGTGCACTAATTCATGTGACAAATACAGTAATAGCTTCTTGGCAATTCGATATCTGCCTATTTACTTCACTCCCAATGGTGAACCACAAATTTTTGTAACCATTCTGCTTGCCGGCCATTACGTTTTACAAACGCCTGGCTTGATGCTCAACCGAGGGGTGCATTACCTCGAAAAGTCAGTATACAGGGCGAAAAAAATTCACATTTTAGTCACTTTTTGTCACCTTTAGTCACTTCAGTCATTCAGTCAATAAATCGCAAAAAGACTTAACATATTAAGCATTTTACTTCCATTGTGTGACTTGTTCTATACTTCTGTGACACAAAGATGCTCATCATCATCAATAAAGGAATAAAGATAATATTCACACCCAGTTTTTAAAAAAGTCGCTTCTAGTCAAAATTTAGTCACTTTCAATCTTGATGAGTCATCTCTAATCTCATATGGATCGCACCGGCGACAAAACAGACAAAATTTCGTTACTTTCTAGTCACTTCCTTTGGAAGAAAAAGTCAAAATTTAATCAAATTACTGTAAGTCAATTTTAGTCAGCAAATCAATTCTAGTCAATTGACTTTTTAGTCAGTGTACGTGTACACCCACTATCGAGGTGAGGTACCCCTCGTGCTCAACCCTACGGCTAACGCCTCTCGATTACGAAGCTCTTGGCCTTCCGCATGGAGTGAGAGGGCGGGGTGCTGGGCAGTGCCGTGAAGGCTCCAGATCCAGATATAATCAAGCGTTGTTTGACCTTCTGTCGTCGACGCGCTTGCGAAGAAACAAGCCAAGACACATGTGGGAGAGATACGTGTAAGATTGTCATGTGAGCAAGGTGAGAGCGAGAGAGATGCTCTTGGAACAAATACAAATGGAATTTTTGTATAATATTGTTATAAAAATGCAGAGTAAATCCCAAAGTAATTCATCTAGTGGAACGGCATAAAGACTTCAAAACATTATTATTCTTATTTACACTGTCGGAGGTAATGCACCCTGTTATCCCTTGATCACCCGATGAAAAGTGCTGTTAAGTAGACGTTATCGTCGCGTGCCTCTGCAAGACCCCAAACGTTGTAGGCAAACGGAATACGTTTCTGAGGATTATCTGTCCAATAAACTTCCTCTTCAGATGTCAAACAAAACAAAACGCAAAAAACACTGTATCGTGACAAGCCACCGCGTCAAACGAGATTTCTAATACGTAAGGTGATGGAAAGTCATCCTACTCCTCTGCCCACCTGATAGAGGCGCATGCTTGTCACCTTGAGAAAAACGAAGTAGCTTACCGACTACGTGCTCTTCCTGTTCCTAATTCCCCTTCTTCTCTGGATCTGTTTCCTGTCAAGTGAAGTTGATCGAGGAGGGCGCGTCTCCCCGGGGGCGACTTTTACACTCTATTTTTCTTTCTAATTTCACGTTCTTTTCCCCTCCCTCTCCTGGTGTGGTCTGTGAAGGGGTCCCAGTCGAGTTGTCCTTCCATATAAATTAAAGCATTCACCAATTTTTCTGATTTTTCTAGTTTCTTTTTTTAATTTTCTTGATTCTTCTTGATTTGTTTTCTTTGATCCGATTTTCTCTGAATTTTTTCTTCTTCTTTTACTGATTTTGTTTTAGGGTGTACAGTGATAGTGAAGGACCCCTCGGTCCCAGCCCTACACCCCCCTCCCCCCCCCCTTCCGCCACCTCCCCGTCCAGCCAGCTAGTAGCTAGTACACTAAGGGTGGTTTGGAGGGAAAGCCTGCCCCAGCTCGTCCCTGGCCTCTGCACCCCGCATTATTAAACCCCGACTCGCGGAAGGGAAGGCACACGGGTCGAGGTCAGGATGCTGATTCCGAACCGCGTTTAGTAGTGTCCTCTCGCTTGCTCCTTACGGCTATGCCGCATGAGAGCGACAAGGACAGAGAGACGAAACCACTGTGCGGAATCACCCTACAGCCACCATCATTGTGTCCATCGTCCATCCGAGCGCCACACCTGCCTGGCCTACGAGAGGGGTTCGACGCTCGCCGCCACGGTCGGGTCCCCGCGCCGCCGCGCCGTCGCGTCTCCGCACACCTTCTTCTTGCCTATCTGAAGAGGCCTCTACGCGCACTCGACATGTGTCGTGCCGGACATGACGCGCAATGACTGGCCGCGGCGGAGATTATATAGGGCGAGTGTAGGACACGGCTGAACGTTTTCAGCCCACCTCCGAGGTTGAGGCTGCACCCGCTGCGCGACGCTCAACATGTAAGTTGTCTCTGGTTGACAGTTTCTCGCTGCGGTGCCTAGGAGTTAACTTCCCTTCTATTCTCTCTCTGACTTCGCCGCGTTCCCTTGTTCACAGGATGAAACTGACGTTCCTGCTGCTCGCGGCCCTGCTGGGGCTCGCCGCGGCCCACGTCGCCATGCCGCACCACCCCCTCTCCGATGCGGCCATCGACCACCTCAACTCTCAAAAGTCCACCTGGAAGGTAGGCCCCGCTCCTGAGCCACCGTGTTCAGCAGCAGCAGGCTAGTTCAGAGGATCGCTCTGGTAGCTCCGTCTTTGTTGCGCCTATGGCGATGCCCTATGTCAGGGATCAGTGCGACAAGGAAGGGGGCGCGAGAGGGATCTTCGGAATCAGTCGGCAGGCTCAGTCGCACGACAGTCCAACGCCCGTCGAGCGCGAGATAGGCAACCCACCCTGCGCACGTGCGGCGGTGTTGCCTACCTCTGCTAGCGGCTCCGGCCGGCTGCAGCCGTAACGCAGTTCCTTCACATCTCGCACTGTGCAGGCTGGCCGCAACTTCGCCCCCGACATCTCCATGAAGTACATCAAGAGGCTGCTGGGTGCCCGCCGCGGCCCCAAGCCCAAGGAGCTTGAGCTCCCCAAGCTGAAGATGACCGAGAAGCACCTCCAGGCTGGCAGCATCCCGAAGGAGTTCGACGCCCGCAAGCAGTGGCCCAACTGCCCCACCATCAACGAGATCAGGGACCAGGGCTCCTGCGGCTCCTGCTGGGTGAGTCCCGCGTCCTCGCTTCTACCATGCATTCAAGCGCCGAACACAATTTACCCTATCCGGACTCCGCACTTGTGTTTCACAGGCTTTCGGCGCCGTCGAGGCCATGTCCGACCGCATCTGCGTCGCGTCCAAGGGACGCGTCCAGGCCCACCTCTCCGCGCAGGACCTGCTGACCTGCTGCTACTCCTGCGGTGACGGCTGCGACGGCGGCTGGCCCTCCGAGGCCTGGCAGTACTGGACGCGCTACGGCATCGTGACCGGCGGCAACTTCAACACCTCCCAGGGCTGCCTGGACTACACCATCGCGCCCTGCGAGCACCACACCACCGGCGACCGCCAGCCCTGCGGCGGCGAGGAGGGCGACACCCCGCGCTGCGCGCGCAAGTGCCAGAAGAACTCCATCAACTACCGCAAGGACCGCCACTTCGGCAAGAGTCACTACCAGGTCGAGGGCGTCGAGAACATCCAGAGGGAGCTCATGACCAACGGACCCCTCGAGGTCGACTTCGATGTGTACGCCGACTTCCCCAACTACAAGTCCGGCGTCTACCAGTACCTCTCCGGAGAGTACATGGGCGGGCACGCCGTCAGGCTGCTCGGCTGGGGCGAGGAGAACGGCACCCCCTACTGGCTCATCGCCAACTCCTGGAACAGCGACTGGGGTGACAAGGGCTTCTTCAAGATCCGCAGGGGCACCAACGAGTGCGGCATCGAGGGCGATGTCGTCGGCGGTCTCCCCAAACTCTAAGCTCAGCGAGGCTGGGATCACCAGGCTAGCGTCACACTCCACCATGACTGCAAACCGTCCGGAATTGCCTTTAAAAAAAGGAAAAAAAAACTGGTGAAACAATACTCTCTCTCACACACCAAAGAGAGTCAGATGTTTCAATTTAAAAAAAATAATAAAAAAAGAGTTTCAGAAATACGATTCTTGTTGAGTTGTTACTACGATTACACTCAGATAAATCCTGCGACCAGAAAACCATGTTCTTGAAAATTGCATAGCAAACTCAATTTGCTCTCTTAATCAAAAAAACATGTTGCCTTTTCAGTGAGAGCATTACCTTCCTATCAAGTATCAGGTATTCTTGAATTACTTGAATCAACACGTAAATTATTCTGATGTAACCTGCCCCAAAATACATTTGTAACAAGGGCTAATTTCTTGTTACAGGCAGCATTTTTTTTTTGTTTCAAGAACACGATTTTCAGGGCCCAGTTTCGTTCTGAATATACTTTTCACACACTTAAGACAGAATCGTAACCCTCTATAACCCTGGTCGACATACATGTGTCTTATCAAATCAACAACAAATAATCATAACGCTTGGGAAAAAAACAACAACATATAAAAAACGTCTGCTTTGATTGAGGCAGAGATTGTAGAATTTAATTATCAGCGATATGGGCACTGCACCCTTTGCGTTATCTTTCAATCAGTTATTGTGACAACGTAAATCATTTTGATGAGTCTAGATTGGTCGCACGTCGCACGCGTCACAGTGGCAGGCTGAGATTGCATTTCCAAGTTCCAAGTAGCTGTCAGTCAAGACCACGATAAGAAGCAAGACAAAGAGACGAATGTCGAGAGAATCATTAGTCCAGTCAAATACTGCCAGGCATTCCAAAGACACCCTCAAGGAAAGGATGAAATTCTTATAGTGTTGCGTATATTTATGGCTATTGCGCAACACCAACGAGGACAAAATTGTGCAAATTTGTGACTCCAGTCATGTTAAGTGGACTCATAGGACAAGAGATGTTACTTCCTTTTTCTCTTTCCCTCAGGTCCGAACGAGGTTTGTGCCTGTGCACCTGCCGCCAGAAAAAATGGAAAGATCACTGGAAAAACAAAGGTAGGACTCGAAGGGGTTTAATGCCTTTACAAAGGCATTAAAAATTAGCACCCCTGGAAAGGCATTAAAACTGCCCCAAAGGTGTTAAATTTTAATGCCTTTGGACTATTTTGTGCCTTTGCAAAGGCATCAAAATTTCATGCCCCTATAAAGGCGCCCCCACAATGGCCGCTTACCGAGGCGGAACGCCTGCGACAAACTGGATAGGCCAACCCGCCAAGCACTTGTGTGAAGGTGGCGGCCTACCCGGAGAGCACAAGCGCAGGGGGAAGCAGGAATTAAATTCCTGGTACCCAAAATTTCGTTCCGTCACCTCCCGATGAGTTGATTGTGGGGGCACCTTAAAGGCATTAAGTCCTACCTTTGTTTTTCCAGTGATCACTAGCGAATGAAATGGCACGTAAGGTGATGGAAAATTAAGATCAGAAAATCCTGTAACTAAAATAATTTTTGATATGGGGCAAAGTCTTCAGTCCGCGTGTGCCTTCGATGGTTCTGCTTATCTGTCGCTTTAAGTAGTTCCCCGGGAGTACAGTTTTGAATCTTGAGAGTTAAAGGTGCTTCGTGCCACAAGTATATAACGTCAGGTTGGAGGGACAGCAGCCAGCCTTTCGTCAGTTACTGTCGGGGCTCGTGAGATCCGACACTACAACATGTAAGTTTGAATATCTGTCATCGTGGTTAACACCGCCAAGAGAGACGAGGGTCCTGGTTCTATCGGGCCGTGAACATGTTAAGTAAATAAAGTGTATTTGTGGCGCGGTGCGGATGTTCTTTGCAAAGCGACAGCGACCAGACTTCGTGGGTAGGCAAACCGCACGCACACCCTGCTGTGGTGTTGCATAACCGCTAGTCCACAGGGGCGAACCAAGGCACTCGTCCGTTTTGCTATTTTTAAAGGGGAGAGGCGTGCCATTTCTTACACGGTGAAAACAAAGTTTGATTTTTTGAGGTAAAATGGTCAACTAGGAACTCTCTGATTTTGAGGAAAACTCCTTGTATTTTGAGGAAATCCCGCGCTTAAAAAAATGAGGCATCTCTCATTTTTTAAGGATATACCCTCAAAATCTGAAGAGTTTTCCCTCAAAATCAGGGAGTTTCTCAAAGTTTTCCCCTTTTCAAAAAAAAAAAAAAAAATTGTTTCTACCGTGTTTGGGCATACCGTGTCCTCGATTGCAACACACCTTTGTATGCGTCGTTATACCGAAGCTCAATTAAAAAACAGTTGCGCTCCATTGTTCTTCTATCTAGCTATCTCGTCCGGACACGTGTCCATCGACGATCTCACCCCACTTGTCACCGGGCCGCGTGCCTACTGGTGCCCGCGGGCTCGGCTTGGCTGCTCGGACGTGAGGCTCACGACCCGTCCCGTTAAGGCAACCAAACCGCCCCCCCCCCCTCTTTTTTTCGTTAACACGGCCCGTTTCCTTATTTTTTTAATTTTTTCAGGATGAAAATCGCCATCCTGATGCTGGTGGGTCTGGTGGGCCTCTCCACCGCCCTGCCTAAGGACCATTTCCTGTCTGAAGCGCGCATCAACCACATCAACTCCCTCAACACCACCTGGAAGGTGAGCCTTCCTTCGTGCTCCTGGGGCAGTGCACAGCGCTGCAGGGCAGTGTCGGATAACGTTTGTTTCACCGCATACAGGCCGGCAGAAACTTCGGCCCCCACGTCACCCAGAAGTACATCCGCGGCCTTCTCGGTGTCCTCCCCGACGCCCACAAGTTCCGCCTGCCCGAGGTCGCCCCGCACATCGCCCTCGCCGACGACGCCATCCCCGAGACCTTCGACGCCCGCGAGGCGTGGCCCGAGTGCAGGACCCTTAAGGAGGTCCGCGACCAGGGCGGCTGCGGTTCCTGCTGGGTGAGTCCCGACCTGACCCAATCCGACGTCCGACGTCGCGCTAGGCTCCGAAAATGATTCTCCCAGTTCTAACGAAAATACTTCTTGTCCGCTGAACGTGCAGGCCGTGGCTGCCGTCACCACCATGTCCGACCGTATCTGCATCGCCTCCCAGGGCAAGGTCCAGGTGAGCCTGTCCGCCGAGGACCTGGTCTCCTGCTGCCGCATCTGCGGCATGGGCTGCAACGGTGGCTACCCCGCCATGGCCTGGCAGTACTTCAAGAACTGGGGTCTGGTCACCGGTGGTTACCTGCCCGACAAGAAGGAGGTAAGTCGCGCGGCGCACGGCGCGCTCGTGTTGGCCGCACGTTCGCCGAGGACCACCGTGTACTCACCCCCGGCCCCGGCCTTTGCTCCAGGGCTGCCTGGACTACTCCGTCGAGCCCTGCGAGCACCACACCGCCGGCCCCCGTGGCACGTGCGATGAGGGCCCCACCCCCAAGTGCACCAAGAAGTGCAAGGCCGAGTATGGAAAATCCTTCAAGCAGGATCTGTACCACGCCAAGAGTGCGTACTCTGTCAGCAGCGACCCGAAGGCCATCCAGAAGGAGATCATGACCAACGGCCCCGTCGAGGTCGCCTTCAGCGTCTACGACGACTTCGTCGACTACAAGAGTGGTGTGTATCGCCTCTCGATTGGCGAGGAGTAGGATGGGCTGCCTACCCACAAGGCGGCGATCGCGCTCAAACACCGCGTTATCCCTTTTGCAGGTGTGTACCAGCAGACCAGCAACGTGTTCCTCGGTGGCCACGCCGTCAAGTTTATCGGCTGGGGTACTGAGAACGGCACCCCCTACTGGCTCGCGGTCAACTCCTGGAACACCGACTGGGGTCTTGACGGTACTTTCAAGATCATCAGGGGCCGAAACGAGTGCGGTATCGAAGGCCAGATCGTCGCCGGTATCCCCAAGGTCTAAGCCCAACGCCAGGAACGTCTCAAGGATCCAAAAGATTATTGTAAATTATTTTCAGAAATAAATTACAGATAGTCATTGTTCGTCATCGTGGGTTGTTGATGTTGATGTGTTCGTGATGCGCGATCAGTTGCCTTCCCAGCAAGGGCGCTCTAGAGAGAGGCCTGGTGCTGGCGTGGTGGCGTGCAACTATGGGGTACGGAGTCGGTTCAGCGTACGCTTTGCCCCCCCCCCCCCCCCCACTGACCTCCCTCCTCCCCGCCCCTTCGTCCCATGTGCGAGGAGTGTGCGCGGAGAGCTCGGCTCGGCTGCCCAGAGCCCAGTGGTGCCCCCACCGCGCGTACAGTACAGTAGTGCTGACCAAAGCGGGACTCAACGGCGGAACGGACAGGGCAGGGACAGCCAGCCTCAGCCTCCCGACGAGCGGCAGAGCAAGGAGCCAGGCAGTGTCGAGGCCGAGTCTCTGCTGCACACTGGTGGGAACGCCGGCAGTGACTCACACGTAAGTTCCAGTCCAGCATCTTTGAACTTGAACGACGCAGTACGTAACAACACTCGCGACAAGTCGGAGGACAACTTGTAGAGTTAAAGTTCTCACGTACCGTAGAGCAAGTCTTGCCACTCTTCTACAGTCGCCTTACATAATCATAGTAACAACTGATAGGCAGCGGCGAACCCTTCCGATCTGCGTCTTCGGTATGAATTTTGAAATAATTTCCAGAGCGATTTTGTAGGTTGAACTGAAACGGCATTCTCAGATCCGCACTCTTTTAAACTTGGACACAAGTCATGACAGTGTAGTGTAATCGAACACAATATGCTAGGCGTCGTCCGTGAGCAGCAGAAATCACGGGATGTGGTGGGGGAGAGCACTTTTCTTGTTGGCGATATCTCTGCGTCAAGAAGACACTGACCCGACGGGCCGCGGGGTCGACGTGGAAGCGCAGCGCGCAGCCCCTCGATAAGTATCTCGCGCGTCAACAAACAAGCCGCGCAGAGGAGCGCCTTCTGATTGGCCGTGGCCGCCCCGCCTGTTCGGCTCCCGTGTGGACGAATCACCGACACTGGACGAATAACCGTAGGGTTCGGGAGCGGTTTCTAGCGTGTGGAAAAACATTGCTCACTTTTAATGTGTGTGAGTGAGCGTGTGTGTGTGTGTGTGTGTGTGTGTGTGTGTGTGTGTGTGTGTGTGTGGAGGGGGGAGGGGGAATTCCAACACGAAGCGGGCAGCGGGCAGCGGGCAGGAACAAGCGAATTATCCTGCATAGCGTTGGTCAGCACAGAATCCCGCTGGTCTTGCGGTGGGGCACGAGAGAGGAGTCACTTCGAAAAATCATTGTACGCCCCCCCCCCAAAAAAAAAGACCCTTAAAAAAAAACAGGAGAAAAGAATACAGAAAAATGCGGCAAATCGAGCAAAAATTAACAATAAACCGAATGGAAGTAGAACAAGTAGATTGTAAGCGCATCAAACGCGTTTGATACAAAAAGAAAAACCTCGTTCTTTACCTCTTTACCCTTTACGTTAATAATGTTAGCTTTCAACTAGAAATGGTAAGTCAACAGCAGGATAGTGAGTCCATAACACACACATTGTTGTCAGCCACGTTCAAACCTTTCGCGGCATTTGTTTTCTTTTTGAGACAAACTTTTATAATGACTACAGGATATCTCAATTAGGGTTCGAGAATTACCGGTAATTTTGGTTTTGAGTAAAAAACCCGAGTAAATTTCGGTAAATTACTGTTTTTTTGAGTAAAAAACTCTCAGACGCACATTTTCAAGAAATTCGACGGTTTAACGATTTTTGAAGGTCAAATTGATGTTTACCAATGGTTACCTGACATAACGCAGCGTGCTCTCATCCAAGTTCAACCCATTTTAGGGCTCTACTACCACTGAAAATCTACGAGTCATAATTCTCGCCCCCAGACGAGACGAATTTGAGGGTAATTTTATTTCTCTCTGGAGAGTGAGAATTTTTTCCTCGCTCTTTATGAGAAAGAATTTTGAGACCTCGCCCTAATAAAGTGAGAATTCGTGCTCAAATTAAGCGAGGTTAAAAAATCCTTACTCAAATAGAGCGAGGCTAAAAAAACATCTCGCTCGAAAAGAGAGAGATTAAAAATTCTCACTCCAATTTAGCATGGAAAAGTGTCCTCTCCCATTTTCGGTGCGAAATCGGATTCCAGGGTTTGCAGTGACCTCTCTGTGTGTCTAAGTCGTCTGTCATTTCCTTTAGACGCCAACTTGTAGTTTTGAGTGCTACCTACACGCCGCGCTAATGTCGCGGTGGTCGGGTGGACGGTGGTGTTGAGACGTCGGGAGGCGGGAGAACAAGCGTGGCTGGTTATCTAACTTTCCAAAATTTAATGTGAATAAATTTTGATGGTTAAGCTTTAGATCTTGCTTCGTTTTATCCTTTAATATCTGTCTCAGTACGAGAATGCCTATTTTTTTTTAATGTCGACATGACTTCGTGTTGTCATCATTCATTTAAAAATCAAGTTTTAGCCTAACTTTGTCTTAGCTTCAACGACACTAATTTCAAAAGATTCAAATGACAAGTGCCCATTTTTTAATTGATTTAAATAACGAGTTTGCTTTTAAACTACATTTTATTTGAAAACTATGTAGCTCCCCCACCACTCCCCCCACCCAGCCCGCGCCTGCAGCCCCTGCCCCTTCGTCTAGTAAATAGACCCAATGTATCGCCACGTCTTAGCCTCCCGGTACAATCGTGGCTTTGAACAAGGTTGGGATGCGTTTTAAAATCGACAATGCGCAAAGGCGGAAGTTGGGTTTTTCTAGGGAAGCCGTATGGCCAAGGTGAGAATGTGAGGGACCTCAATTAGTGAACGCGACACTGTGCAACAATGGTATTATGCGTGGCGAAGTACTTTTGGTGTCTTTTGCGATCCAGAGTAAATTACTTTTTGGGCAAAAGTAAAAAACTGTAAATTACTGGTTTTTTACCGAAATTTACTCGAAATTTACTTTGCCCTCGAACCCTAATCTCAATAGATGGCGTTGTTACTCGCGCATGCGTACAACCCATATCGGTGGTGTTGACATTGATACTCTCAATGTTGATAAACACAAATGAATGTAATGTTTACTTTTTAATTAGAAACTGCAGAGTGTTGAAAATTGTTGATACGTTTTGTTATGATAACTTTATTTGGCAAATAGTGTAATTTGGTTGTGTGTTCATTCGTAATTAAGTCGTAATGGGTACGGTATAAAAGTGGTCCCGCGGCGAGCGGTCGAACGTCTCTGTTCGAAATTTAGATTCATAATTTCTTAAAATTTTGCTTAGTAACTCGAAAAAAACCTCTATTATTGACTCATTACTGGGTAAAAAGCTACAATTTGCTTGCAGAGACATAGCTGTAGGTATTACCATTTCTTCGCTGAAAATGGGGTCTAACTTACACCGCACTGAGCACAATACTCGTTCTTTCACCTCTAGGTTAAGAGAGATGTGGAAAAGGTAAAGAACGAGTAAAAATTGAGAAATTGGGGTAAAAGATCAAAATTTACCTCAAAACAGACATATTTAAAAAATCAAAAAAAAAAAAAATTAAAAAAGAGATATAAAAACAAGGGCCAAATAGAACACAAAATGAATTTTGTGATAAGTGTGGAACTCGTTCTTTACATAATTATGTGCTACAGAGGTAGGAGTGTAAAACGTTAAGTGAGTCGATTGAAGACATTTTCATCTCAGATTTCATCACCGTTCGTGTGTGCAGGGGAAGTTTTTCCCGGGACACTCGCCCTAGCTCGTCTCGGGGTGCTCGGGCCTTCTTCGGTCCTCCCGCTCGGGTCTGATTGTTGGGGCGCATAAAGGAGCGCGAGCTGGCGCGAGCCGACTCGGTCTACGACTGGACTCGGGGACTTAGAATGAAAACTCGCACAAAATTTGTTAAGAGTTCTCAAAATAATACTATTAAACGTTAAAAAAGGTTCATTGCTGCAATGCAGAGGAAGGCTTCTAGCTGAGATCAGCGCAAGTTTCATGTCTGTGGGTATTGTACTTGCTGAGATTGAAAACTCCACTTATAAGTTGGGTTATGGACTTAGAATGAAAACATCCAAAATTTGTTAAGTGTTCTCAAAATAATACTATTAAACTTGAAAAATAGTTCATTGTTGGAATAAAGACCAGCATTTCCAGTTTCGAATGGTATAACTATTATGCCTGCAGGTATTGTGAGATCTGAGATGAAAGTGTGGACAGTTAAGGGTTACACTCGACTGAGAACAATACTCGTTCTTTTCACCACTCAGGAGAGAGGTGGTGGTAAAGAACGAGTAAAAAAGTCAAAAAAATCATGGTACACATTTCGTATAAGTGGTCCTCCCCTCGGTGGAGCATTCCGTCAGGTCGACAAGTTTCCACCAGCCCCACTTTTTTAGGATACCATTATTATTTAAAATTCACATACGAGTGTCTTCGGTGACATGGTCGTAGGGACGACAGCCCGTGGACCAATACGGACTTCCTTCTGTTCTCTTGCAGGATGAGACTGACAACCGTAGTGCTGGCGGCCCTGCTGGGGCTCGCCGCCGCCCACCACGATGGCCACCAGCACCACCCTCTCTCCGACGAGGCCATCGACCACATCAACTCCCTGAAGACCACCTGGAAGGTGCGTTCCAGGACCCCTGAGCCCTGCGCCGGCCGGCGGCGGTCTCGAGAGGTCCTTCAATTTAAAAAAATCAGTGCGCACCCTAGAACAAAATACGTAAAAAATAAGAAAACAATCAGGGGAAAAAATCAAGAAAAAGTCAGAAAATAAATCAGTATAAGTCAAGGAAAATCACGGAAAACTAGAAAAATCATAAAAGTTTGTGTATGCTTGAATTTATAGTAAAGGATCTCTCGGGCTGCCTCTGTGCCGACCCGTCCTTGTGGAGGCCTTGCGCGCGTCTCAGCTTTCACACACACTTTGACTTGACGCGCAGGCCGGGCGTAACTTCGCCCGCGACGTGTCCATGGGCTACATTCGGGGGCTGATGGGCGTGCACCCCGACAGCAACAAGAACCGCCTGCCCGAGCTGGAGCAGCCCCACGACGGCCTGGTGGGCTCGGCCGCGCTGGAGCTCCCCGAGAACTTCGACGCCCGCGAGCAGTGGCCCAACTGTCCAACCATCGGCGAGATCCGTGACCAGGGCTCCTGCGGTTCCTGCTGGGTGAGTCGCGGCTCCCGCAACCGCTTGCATTTTACTGCTTTTCTAACATTGACAATGCTCGCCGAAATCTCAAGGCGAATTTAAGCAGGATAGCCTTTTAATAATAAAAATAAGGTAGATGATTTTTTTAATGAAACTAATTTAATGTATGGATCTTTTCCATATCAGGCCTTTGCCGCCGTCGAGGCCATGTCTGACCGAACGTGCGTCGCCTCCAAGGGCCAGCTCAACATCCACTACTCGGCCGAGGATCTGGTGTCCTGCTGCCACATTTGCGGCTTTGGCTGCAATGGCGGCTTCCCGGGCATGGCCTGGAAGTACTGGAAGCACTTTGGCCTCGTGTCCGGTGGCAACTACAACACTTCCCAGGTGAGTGCGTCCAGCTGGGACCCTGCTGCACGTGGCCGTGTTACGTCCGCGGGTGCTTGACATTCAGTCTCTCAACCCGCCCGTCCCGTCCCGTCCCGTCCCCAGGGCTGCATCGACTACAAGATCCCCCCCTGCGAGCA
Organism: Frankliniella fusca; assembly: GCA_029379305.1. Classification (NCBI taxonomy): domain Eukaryota; kingdom Metazoa; phylum Arthropoda; class Insecta; order Thysanoptera; family Thripidae; genus Frankliniella; species Frankliniella fusca. Next base: position 292,080 of record JAHWGI010001191.1, read on the forward strand.
CCACGTGTCCGGACAGAGGCCGGCCTGCAAGGAGGGCGGCAGCACCCCCAAGTGCGAGCAGAAGTGCCGCGACGGCTACGGCGTTCCCTACAAGAAGGATCGCCACTACGGCAGGAAGTCCTACTCCGTCAAGTCCGACCCTCAGGCCATCCAGACTGAGATCATGACCAACGGGCCCGTCGAGGTCGCGCTCACCGTCTACGAGGACCTGCTCCACTACAAGTCTGGTGAGTGCCTCGGCCTGCGCCCGCAGCGCCACTGTGTGCTGTGCACCGTGCAGCGCCGGAGTGAGATTGGTTGCCTACCCCAAGGCGCTAGCCCTAGCCCATTCTGCGATGTCGATACGACATCGTCAACTCCGATATTTCGTCGATCTAAAATTTATTGAAACTCTATCTATTTCGTATCGAATTTGGAAATTAGTTTCATTACAAAAAATCATCTCTACCTGACACCTTATTCCGCCGTATTCTTTTTTTATTAAAAGCTATACTGCTTAAATATTGATTTGATTAAAAATTGGAGAAATTCTTCCATTTTGAGACCTAATTGATGTCGATATGCCTCAGTATCGACTCAACTCACAGTATCGACTTCGACCAGCTTCTACTTAACATTGAATCGACTAATCGTTTCTGACTGGGGGCGGCCCCGGCCGGCCCTGTCGGTGCGCAAGTCTTATAGTGAACACCACGAGGCGCACCAAAAAGCTGCGCACGTACTAGAATACATGGTCTTATTTATGCTTTTAGGAGTGTACCAGCACGTGAGCGGCTCCGTCCTCGGCGGCCACGCCGTCCGCATGCTGGGCTGGGGTGTTGAGAACGGCACCCCCTACTGGCTCATCGCCAACTCCTGGAACACCGACTGGGGTGATAACGGCTTCTTCAAGATCAAGAGGGGTAGCGACGAGTGCGGCATCGAGGGCTCCGTGGTGGCTGGTCTGCCCAAGCTGTGAGCTCACGACATCGCTCACGAAATTATCTCTCTCAACCTGTTTGTGATGCGGTCAGGCCGAAGGGATTCCCCTCGTGTATCGCCGCGCAATTTTTATTTTTCTAGCACTTTTAACACACTAAGAGTTCGATGATAGGAAAAATTCTGTAGACCTTAAAACTGATATTTTCGCTTTTAAAAGTAATAAACCATTGTGATAATTTTCTACCAAATTTATTAAAAAGAATAATTATTTAGCTGTTCTTTGTTACGCATCATCACACATTCATTATCACGCATCGACGGCCAACTGCACGAGTACGACGAGATAAGTAGTCATTGTCACGAAAAGCTGCAAGAAAAAGTAAAACGGCCGACATAAAATTTAAATCACCGCAGTTGAATGTAAAAAGCAGCTGAAACCACCTCACCGTCCCCAACACAGCCCTGTCGACTGGTAGGAATCCTAGCAGGACGACTCTCGCTGGGTGCGTCCGGAGGATGCGCCGGAACATGTCGAGCTGCATCGCAGAATAGAATGTCATGCAGCCTGAAGATCTCGTTTGCTATTTCCAGCCAAGAATCCTCCGAAAAGCATGGCCGCGAAAGATTCTTAGCTGGATACAGCGCATTCGCCTCCCCGTCCACAGCACTGCATTGCGCCGACCGCGTACCTCCATGAGGGTGTCCTGGTGGTGGCCTGTGGAACGGACTCCGACCAGCGCCTGCCGCGGCCTTCCACCGAGCTTCCGGGGCGGGGCGGGAACAGTGACAGAGAGTACCTCAGGCTGCGAACTGACAGCCTAGCGGTTCGGTTAGAGTCCCCGTCCACCGTCACAAACCATCTAAGCTGTCGGAACGCTTTTGTGGTGTTCGAATCTCGATCGATCATATTTTTTCCCACCGATTTTTCGAATGATTTAACCGGATTTAACCCTCGAGGGTTGGTCTGGGTGTGCATGTGCACTAGAGCCCCCCTGCCTGCACCACTCCTGTCAGTTTGAACCTTTTCTTGTTTCGACTAACATCCCCCAAAATACAAAGTCTTTGCAAATTTGACAAAGAGTCGAAAGTCTCAGATCATGCCCAAATTCACAGGGAACCTTCCTTACGCAGTGTGAAACATATATCAGTTGCCTGAATCACGATAACGTTCTTGGTTTTGGAGAAATTAGCTTTTAACGCGATGACAAGTGCATTGTTCAATAAGCGCCTGATGGATAGGCAACCCATTCGACGCCGGCCCGCGCCAGCGTGTTAGAGAGAAAACTGTGAAAAAGCCAAATTCTGAGGCCGTTTGACCCAGAGTTTAGCAAAGGCGAGGAGGTAACCTCCTCGAAATCGACTCCTGGTACCAGAAGCTTTCCTTAATTTGTGTGGTGCTTGCTGATCAGGGGGCAGCACATGTCAGTGGTCTAGTAAGTAGAGCAACGGATATTGGCACCCAAGGACTCGGGTTCAAATCCGAACGCCGCAAATAAATTTAATTATTATTTTAATTTTAGTGACGCTGTTTGCGGAGGAAAAGAAGATCTTGTTTTCTTCGAGGTGTGTAATGCTTAAAAAAGCTTACCTGCATCTTCTGGGCGGTAAGAGAGTGACACAAGCAAAAAAAAAATTACATTGAAGAAAAAATAGAAAAGAGTTCTGCCGGGATTTGAACCTGCAAAACGTCTCGCCAGCTGAGATGATTTGGGGCAGGGGGAGGGTGCGTTAACTATGGTTAACTATCCCGGCTGGCTGGACGCACATCTGTAGGCCATGCGAATCGCTATCCCTTTCTACCGGCCATTTTTTCCGGCAAGCGGCAAGAGCAAAGTCAGAGCAAAAGTCGTCTGCGCCGCGCCGGGCCCGTCCAGGCCGGTATAGGGATTCCTATTCGCATCGCCGTTAGGTGTGGTTAGCATACCCGTCCCCCGTCCCAAACCATCTACACTCTCAGCCCGTTACTGACTTTTCAGACCCCTTTGTCAGTATTCCTGCTGCTTAAAAACCTTTATAAGCTACTGACAACTTTTTTTGTCAGTAGTACGAAAGAATTCTTTTTTTCGTTACTGACAATTTCGTCTTTAATTAGTAGATTACTAACAAAACTATACAGAATAACTGAAGAATTTATCAGTAATCCTGCTGCGTAAAAACGTAGGTATTTACTAAGAATAAAATCAGTTGAGGTCTGAGAGTGTAGGCTGTCGGGACGCTTTTGTCGTGTTCGAATCTTGGTCGATCAAAATATTTTTTCGCCGATTTTCGGATGATTTAAACCTCGGGGGTTGGTCTGTCTGTGCACTAGAGCCCTTCTGTACAACCCCCGTCAATTTGGAGCAAATTTAGTTTTTGACCAAAATCCCTAAAAATGCAAAGCCTTTGCAAATTTCGAAAAGAAAAACGAAAGTCTCAGATCACGCCCCAATTCACTGGAAGCCTTCCTTGCGTACTGTTTAACAAATATCAGTTGCCAGAAACACGATACCGGGCTTGGCTTGGGAGAAATTAGCTTTTTACGCGATGAAAAGTGAATTGTTAAATGGGCGCCTGATGGATAGGCAACCCATTCGACGCCAGCCCCCGGCAGCGTGTTTGAGAGAAAACGGTGAAAAAGCGGCGCGCCAAGCCTCATTCTACTCGGAGCTCAGCAGTGGCGAGGAGGTAACCTCCTCGAAATCGGCTCCTGGTCCAAGAAGCTTTTCGGAAGCTATGTGGTGCTTGCAGTGATGCTCACAGTACGAGTCTGTGGTCCAGTGGATAGACCAGCGGATACCTGTGTCAAAGGTTCTCGGTTCAATCCCGAACTCAGCGATACATTTTTTTTTCCTTCTTGAATTCAGCGACGGTGTTGGCGAAGGAGCAGTATTCCTTGTTTCAGTCGAGGTGTATAATGCTTTAAATAACTTATCCTCTCGATGCATCTTTTGGGCGGTAAACGAGTGACACGGAAATGACAAAACAATTATGAAAAAAAAAGAAAAAAGTTCCGCCGGGATTCGAACCTGCAAAACGTCTCGCCAGCCGAGATGATTTGGGACAGGGGGAGGTGCGTTAACCATCTCGGCTGGCGGGACGCACATGTCTTTGCCATGCGATTTGCTATCACTATCTACCGGCCATTTTTTCCGGCAAGCGGCAAGATCGAAGTCAGAGCAAAAGCAGTCGTCTGCGCCGCGCCGGGCCCGTCCAGGCCGGTAGATAGGGATTCCTATTCGCATCGCCGTCAGGTGTGCGAACCGGCAGCCTAGTGGTTAGCACACCCGTCCCCCGTCCCAAACCATCTAGGCTGTCGGGACGCTTTTGTCGTGTTCGAATCTCGGTCGATTTTAATTTTTTTTTCGCCGATTTTCGGATGATTTAAACCCTGGGGGCTGGTCTATCTGTGCACTAGAGCCCTTCTGTACAACCCCCGGCAATTTGGAGCAAATTTAATTTTTGACCAAAATCCCTAAAAATGCAAAGCCTGTAGCCTTTGCAAATTTGAGGGCAACTATGGGGCAACTATGGGGCAACTATGGGGCAACTCGGGGGCAACTCGAGGGCAACTCGAGGGCAACTCGGGGGCAACTCGGGGGCAACTCTTGGGCAACCCTTGGGCAACCCTTCGGCTACCCTCGGGCTACCCTCGGGCTACCCTTGGGCAACCCTCTACAGGAGCAAAGAATGGGCAAATCGGGGCAACGGCCTCGTTCGCCGGCTAGAGGCGCTCGCGGGGCGCACGGGGCTGCGAATTTCGATGCAATAGTCGACCCAGCGTTACTTCACTGGAAAAACAAAGGTAGGACGTAATGCCTTTCTAGGGGTGTGAAATTTTAATGCCTTTGCAAAGGCATGAAATTGTCCAAAGGCATTAAAATTTAACACCTTTGGGCAGTTTTAATGCCTTTGCAGGGGTGCTAATTTTTAATGCCTTGGTAAAGGCATTAAAACCATTCTCGTCCTACCTTTGTTTTTCCAGTGTTATGTTGTTTTATTTTGCGAGATCCGTCGCAGCGCGAAGAAGTACGTCCGTTTTATCACCCTCGCATTCATTCGACGAATCACAGGAGAGTCCCTGCGACATTGGAGATAGGCCAGCTATAGCAGAACACACATGCAATGCGAGGCGACGGGATGCCTAATTCGCGCAAATCTGCGGCAAAATTTAAAACTCGTACATTTGCTGATGTCTTTGCATCTGCTCCCGCACCACTTGCCTTTAAATTAGAGACCCCCCCGGGGGGGGGGCTAAGACAGAACGCTGATTCATCTCCTTGTCAGTGTCAGTCGCTCGCTCCCAGCCCGGCCGGGCCTGGCGCTCGGCCGGTGACGCGGGCGCGGGCGGTGGGCGGCGGCGCGGCGCACACTAAACCCTTATGCACTTTTTTGTGCATAAGCCTTGCAGGATTTTACACAACCATAATTATGCACAATTTTTCCTGCATAACTATGCTTAACTCTGTTCCTTATGCACAAATTTGTGAAGAATTATGCACAATGTGTAACATAGTTATGCATAAAATTTTGTGCATAACTATTGGGCTATCTAATTAAGCGTCGCTGAGGCGAGAGCGACGAAAGCGACGGGAGCGACGAGAGCGAAGACGGTGAGAGCGATGCGAGGACGAGTCAGGACGGTCGGAACAGGTATATACCGCTTTGAAACAGATGCAAATTAACAGTTCATCACCCCTTCACCCGTCCTGATTCGTCTTAGCAGCGCTCTCGTCGCCTTCGCTCTCGTCGCTCTCGTCGCTTTCGTCGCTCTCGCCTCAGCGACGCCTAATTAGATAGCCCATAATGGTTGTATAAAATTGTGCATAACCCAGTCCAAAAATCCCATGGACACCATGGAATTCTATGATCTCTTTTCCATGGATAGAGGTCTGTTTTCCATGTAAGATGCATCATATTCCATGTGGTGTCTGTTTCCATGGGCTTTCTACCATGGAAAAGTGTTTTCCTTGGAACAAGATTCCATGGAATATCGCTTTCCATGTGAGGACTCCAAGGAAAATTTCTTACCATGGGTAACGGCTCCATGGAAAAATGATTGCCATGCGAGAGGACTTCATGGAACGGTTGTCTTCCCATGGGCTGACCTATCCCACTGGCCACTTGCCTATCTTTACCATGGAAACAATTTCCCATGAAAATTAAAAGGGCCGTAAAATCTATAATTATTGGAATTTCGATCTGAAATTTGGTATGTAGCATCTACGATGAATTTTAGTTGGGCCATTTAAATTTCATTCAAATCTGAGAACTTTTTTCTGGCAACTCGAAAACGGCTTGAGCTAGGCAAAAACGGCCACCAGATTTGGCTCCGCCTCGTTTCCGACACCCTATATCCGTGTTTCATTTATTTCGATCAGTCTTCTCTTTGTCGTTTTGTGGACTTAAACATTTTGTTATTACTCCATGGAGTTAGTGCTCTATTCCATAGAGACGATCAGCTGCCAAGGAACCTTATTTCCATGGAAAGTACCTCACATGGAAGTGGGCAAAAACTACATGGAAAGTTATCCTCCATGGGGAAATGTCTCCCATGACATTCCTTGATGTCCCATGGCTCATGGGAACGATCATGGGATTTCGGGACTGGAAAGGGTTTAGTGTGCGGGTGCGACGCAACAGCCCGAAAGGTAGGCACGCGCACGGCGCATGCATGCGTACAGGGTGGGTTGCATATCGCATGGGCTCGTTCTTAGTGTGCTCTGTCCCTCCCGTGTCCTGCTGCGCTCTGCGAGCTCCGAGCCCGTGGTACGTAGGCAGCCCGTCCCCTCGTATTACTGCTATAGCTGGCCTATCCCCAATGTCGCAGGGACTCTCCCGTGATTCGTCGAATGAATGCGAGGGTGATAAAACGGACGTACTTCTTCGCGCTGCGACGGATCTCGCAAAATAAAACAACATAAGTAACGCTGGGTCGACTATTGCATCGAAATTCGCAGCCCCGTGCGCCCCGCGAGCGCCTCTAGCCGGCAAACGAGGCCGTTGCCCCGATTTGCCCATTTTTTGCTCCTGTAGAGGGTTCCTAAGGGTTGCCCAAGGGTAGCCCGAGGGTAGCCGAAGGGTTGCCCAAGGGTTGCCCAAGAGTTGCCCCCGAGTTGCCCCCGAGTTGCCCCCGAGTTGCCCCATAGTTGCCCCCGAGTTGCCCCATAGTTGCCCCATAGTTGCCCCATAGTTGCCCTCAAACGCCCCACCATTGCCCACCCTTCGCTCTTCGATGCCCCAAGTTGCCCAAGCATACGTCATCGTGGGA
>JAHWGI010001192.1:0-39381 GCA_029379305.1 Frankliniella fusca
TCGCAGCGCTGCTCAGCACGCGTGCCGCAGAGACGCTGATGGGCGGAGCGGCCCGTCGCGAGGAAAGGGGTCGAACAGCGGCTTGGTGAGTTTGAATGGAAAAGTTTGCCGCGCTTTTTTCTGCGGTCCACCCGCCGAGGCGCCGCGGCTCTGGCTCTGTTAGATAAGGGTGAACAGGTATCGTGGGGTGAACCCCAACATAGCCGACAGACCCGCGATGGACACTCTCTAGAAAATGTTGAACGCAGTGTTTAACACACTTGAATGCTTGGTTTAAAAGCCTATATATGTATTTTATATGACGAATCAAGTATTCGACCGATATGCTGGCCAGCAGAATGTGTCCATAACTGAAGTGATGAACGCTTATGTCACCCTATGAAATGCATGGGCTGTTTACCTTAGCATCTAAGAGTGCTGAACACCTAAAGACGTGTGACAGTTGAGCGCTTTTAATTTCAGTGTTCGCTTGGCAGACTTCTTGTGGCAGGAATAAAGAACTTACTACCTATTTTCGTAGCTCCTTATTTTTCGCTTACATGATGAATGAGGAAAAGCCACTGGAATTTTTTAAAAAAAATGTGGAGAAAGAAGGAAAACTTTCTGGAAAAGTTTTAGAAAGTGCAATACGAGCCAAAAGGTTAGAACACTACGGAGGATATTGTTTTCTTTCTCTTTTTACGACGGTTTCCATACCGGCTCCTCCGGGCCGATGCTGGGCGCAGGCCGTCAGGCAGGCAGGCAGGCAGGCAGGCAGGCAGGCAGGCAGGCAGGCAGGGCCCCCAGCGGGGCTGGAGCCCGCATGGGGCGCATCAACAGGTTATCGGCCATCGTAGTGCCGGCCAGCCGGGCCTAAAGGCCTCGGCGAGGCATCCGGACCCCCGCGGGGCCTCGCAGGGCCCCCTTAGGGCCGCAACGCACCGCCACGCCCGGAGAGAAAGTGCGCGGAAGGTACTCTATGGCGGCGCCGTCCCGAAATATGGAACTAATGCCCCGCGGCTGGCCCCGCCCCGCCCCGCCCCGCCCCGCCTTGTCCCGCTGTCTTTCTTTTTATTTCCATTTTTTATCCTCCTCCTCACCTCTCCCCCTCTTCCTTCTTCCACTGGCGTCTTTTCCCCGCCTGGCCGTGTCCTTTCGCACTAAAGAACTTTGCCGTAGTTAGCTTTACAAGAGTGCGGACTGGAAAGCCGATCGCTGACCACTAAGTCGATTCGCGAGCCAAGATCCACTTGCAGCCGGCCGGGCGGGGCTGGCGAGGAGGGGGGGAGGGGGTCGGCCGTTGGCAAGTGGTGGTGGGTGGACGGCGGCGGAGGAAGGCGGGGAGTGTACCAATCCCTCCACCCGCACCCCACACCCTCCCACCCCTCTCCCCGATGGTAAAAAAACGTTCCCCTCACATGAATACAGTATCGCACTGAGCGCCGCCACTTGTCGAGGGGGAGGCCTCCTCGCCAGGCCGGTCTGAGTGGTACACGCACAAAAAGAGATTGCTGGTGCTCTGCCGGAGGATTGCACTTGCTTCCTGCCTGCCTGCCTGCCTGCCGGAGTTTGAACTGGATGTCTTAATAAGGACAGTATGGCTCCTCGGGGCCGTGGTCGCGGCTGTGAGAGAGTCGGGCCACATAGATTCGACCGCCGCTCTCTCATACCCTTTTTTTTCCGCGGTGTGCTTCCTGCCAACTGTCATGTCGTTCTGCGTGCTCCGCCGGCCGTGACGGGGCCGCGCCGCATGGTTACTGCACTGGCGCCTCATTGGACCAACTTTTACCTGCTGTTCCCACCTCTACATCTACCCAGCAAGGAATTTTTAATTCTGAAAATGTCTTGAAAACGTTTCACATGAACTAATATTAGTCCTGAAAACGAACCACTGAAACGTATCATATATGTCTTTTGAGTGCACATAGTTCGGTCTGAAAACGTTTCAAAAGATAGTCTTGAGAACGTATATGAGATAGTCTTGAAAACGTTTCGTGGGATAGTCTTAGAAACGAATTTTATATGTTCCCTCAAAAGCGTTAAAATTTTATTTTGAACATCTGGTAAAGTTCACCTTGCGCTTTGGCTTTCCTCCACAGTTCAAGGTGTTGAAATTATGGTAGTTTCAATTTTCACAGAATTATACACTTACTAATGCCCAACTCCAGTCGGATTCGAACCCTGAGCCTTTGGATTACAGGGCGGCTGCGCTACCCACTTACCCACGGAGGTGCTCTGGTAGAAATCTGTCCCGTTGCGTTCCCCATTCTACAACCCTTGTGGCCAGAGCACTCCTCGTGATATGTTCCGGAAACGTTTTCTAAAGATTATATAAAGATAATCTCTTACGAAGGATGTTCGGTCTTCGCTGGACCAACATGCTCAAGATAAAATAACGCCCACCACTGGTTCCTTCCAATTAAAATTGATTCACTTGTATAAATTTTCAACATGTTCTTGACGTGTTATGTTGTTTGAACACTTCGAAACGAAACATTTTCAAACTGGACTTTAAACAAATGTCCTGTTCATGTTAACTTCATTTATATGTCAGAAGTACAACCTACGTAGATTCGGGAGAGCTCATAAAATATTTCCCGAATTCCATATCCTCTCGGATATGGTTCGAAACGATTAAAACATTATACGTCCTACTATGATTAATGAATGAAAAACATTTCGCAATCATTTCGAAATCGATCGCGGTAGAACGTTTCGCGAGCACCGACTAAAGAATAATTTGCGATCCGTCCGATCGAGATCAATTTCAGCGAGACGTTTATGAAAGGTTTCTGGTACGAATAGCTCAGATAGTCAAACTGAAACTTATCTTGAATTAATCCTCGTTAAATCCGAAACGTTTCATTCCCCACTGGGTATATTTATTTTTTGATGTGTCTGTCTTTTATTCCAAATAGTTTTGTTTCCCTATTTTTTTTATTTTTTATTTTTTTGTTGGCGGGCCTGCCCGTAGTGGTGCCGGTCGGCTGCGGATGGAATCAGGACCCCAGGCCGGGCGCGCGTTAGCCCGTTAGCAGCGCGGCACTGCTTGACCGGACGGGACGCGAGCGTCGGTTGGCTGCCCTGCACTGCCGCTGCACCGGACGCGTCTGGACGCCACCGGCGCGCCGGCGGAAAGGGTTTAAATTTTCAGTGGCGCGACGGGGAGTCGGGTAGCGCGCTGCGCGGCGGGCCCCAGGGGAGCTAGAGCAGCAGCGCAGTGGATCTACTTTCCCTCTCGCTGCTGGTCCGCGCTACTCTACTCCTCGGCCAGCTCAGCAAGTAGCAGAGCAGCAGCAGCAGCTTGCCCCACCGTATCGGTTTCAGCGAGCTTGATGATCTACGATACGCTGCAGTCTGCCCCTCCACCACCACCCCCCCGCCTTCCCGGGTCTCTCTCTCTCTCTCTCTCTCTCTCTCTCTCTCTCTCTCTCTCTCTCTCTCTCTCTCTCTCTCTCTCTCTCCAGCAGCACGCGGTGCGGTGGGTATATGCGCGTCAGTCTAAATGCTCTCCGCCGGCCTGCCCCCCCCCCCACCCGCCCGCCCGCATGGCAGACCGTGTACCCTTTTGGCCGGGCGGGTATAATCTCTGTCGCGGTGCTGCACGCCGGCCCCGCGGGGTTCAACGAACCGACCCCGGCGGGGCGCGGTGTGGGGCGGTATGCCTGGGCCAGGGACACGACGAGCTGCACCGGTAGTGGTAGCATAGAAGAACGAATATCACTTGAGAGTTCCGAAACGGAAATGAGACACAGCTTTCCTCATCGTTTTGTTTTTCAGTACCACCATGGCTCATATGTCGGGACGTTTTTCACTGAAAAAAAAAAGGAAACTTCTTCGAATTTTGCCCGTACAATTTTTTTGGTCATATTTTGTTATTTTTCTCTCAGTTTTTTTTCTTTTTTTTTTCCCTGTTTTCATTTTTCCATAATCGCGACGCAAAAGCTATAAATGGACTTCTGCGAGGATTAGGGTTCAAGGTCAGCTGAAAGGTTCCTCCAACATTTTCCTTGTCTTTTTTCTTCTTTTCTTTTGTTGAATGTCCCAGGGGTCCTCCTCCCTCATGAATGTGCCCTTGTGCCGGTGGATGGCGGTCGGGCGCGCACACATGTGTGTGTCTCGCTGCCGAACCTGGCCAGCCTGGCCCGGCCCGGCCCAGCCCGCCGGACGGCTTGCGAGGCTTGTCAAAATATTTCGTGCCCGGAGTATCTCATAACTCGGCCGGCCTGCGCCTTCGTCGGTTGAGTCCCGAATAATGGCTGAAGTGGCTTTCCCGGGCCTGGCCTGGCCCGCCCCGGGGACCATAACTCGTCGCCGAGGCGCGGCCCTGCGCGCGACGAGCTGTGAGGCGGGCCTCTCTCTCTCTCTCCCTCTTGTTTCGTTTTCCACACACCAAATCACTATTTGTCTGAGCGTTTAATAATTTCCGATACATCTCGTTCGTGTTTGCCTTTGCGACACGTCGGTATAGGAGCAGCCTGCTGGAAGAATCGCTCTCAGCTCAGATTGTTATTTTTTTTTATTTTTTTTTATTTTTGCTAGGGTCCTCCTCATCGCTTACTCTTTGGCGTTCCACGAAATATGTATAAGTGATCGTCTGATTCACGGCTCTGCTCTGTGCGGGGGAGGGGAGGCCCGGCCGTATGCTAATGGCGGAGTGAGTGGGCAGCCCGGCCCGGCCCAGCACCGGCCCCAACCCGTTGGACCGTCCCGATAGTTTACGGCCGAACAAACTATTGTCTGGCCGCGAGATGGCGCTGCGCTGCGAGAGGATGCTGAGTGGGGTGCGGGTGAGAGGAGGACGGGAGAGGAGGGGCGCACCAGGCTGCTTACGATCGCGTTATCTTGATTATTACGACTCGAAAGTTGTGGCGTGGCGCTATAGGTGCGCTCCGGCAGGGCCGCAGGCGAGCCGCACCAATATTGCGAAAAGGGAATTTGCATAGCTGAGGAGGACGCGGCTGCGGGCTGAGCAGGTGGGGTGGGGAAGGTGTGAGTGAGCAGCGAAGGGTAGGGCAGGCAGGGCAGGGCAGGGCGGGCAGTCCCACGCGGCTGATGTTCGTCGATGCGTCTCGCGTTTTTATCCTCGTTCTTTCAATTGCTCGGTGCGGGCGTCATACACACAACGCGTCTAGCAGTCCATCGAGTGGCTTCTTCATTTTCTGTTCTCTCTGATGTGTGTGTGTGTGAGTGAGTGTGTGTGGAAGCTGCCGGCTGACCGGCAGATTTCTCGCCATGTGTCACGCCCGCTCGGCACCGCTCCGCTCCGCCCAAATCGGATTATGAACTGGTGCGCGTGCCCCGCGCACTTGTGTGTGTTATTGAATCTGTGGCCATCGGGCGCGGCGTGGCGCGAGCCGCCCGCCCCTCCCCCCCTTCCTGCTTCTCTCGACTATTTTTTACGCGTTAGGCGCGACGGCGCAATCAGTGGCCGTCCTTATCTTCTCTCCCCGCTCCGTCCGGGATCCTCGCTCCCCCTCCCCCTCCTCCTCCCTGCCTCGTCAGAGAAAACAAACGGCTGGGATAGGATAGGGGGATGGACCTCGGCGAGGGGTGGGTCTGGGTCCACCCTGCCGCACCCCGCCAGGCTGGGCTGGTGATATGAATTTCATTGCCACCATGAAGTCCGCCGGTCGCCTCGCCACGCCGCGCCGTGTTGTATTTTTACGACGGCAGCGACGAGCTGCCGGAGCGCCTTCCATCACCACGCTGATGACGACGATGACACTACCAACAATAAGGAAAAGAGGAGGGGGGGGGGGGAGAGGGTTTAAGGGAAGCAGCAGAAGCAGGAAGCCTTATTGCGGCTTTCTGACGTCATGAAAATGAAAATAGCGCAAAATTAAAAAAAAAAAATTAAAACTGCGGAGATGAGATGAATTGCGCGCGCGGGGAAAAACTCTGAGGGGATTGTGTCTGAGCATCCGTCCGGTCCGGTCTAGCGGGGCGCGGCTTGGCGGGCGTTCCGTCTCAGGGTGCGGTGAGGAGGAATAAGTTATTCATCCACTCGTCGCGACCAGCGCCACGCCCCGCCCCGCCCCGCCCCGCTATTGTGGATAGAGAGAGAGATTCGTCGTCTAGGAAGGAGAGTCTTATTATCCGTGTTTTGCCAGGGGATGCTGCGCCGCTCGGCTCCATCCATTATTCATGGCGTGTTTTGATTGGCAGCGGTGCGCCCCCCCCCCTCCCCCCCACCGCCCCTGCACCGCGCCCTTCGTTAGGGTCGGCGTTGGGCAGGCGGCTGTGTGTTTTGCGCTACGATTAGCTGATTTGCGCGCCAACGGGCTTATGCTAATCCCTGTGTCGCGGTCCCGTAACGTGTGTGAAGATGGGGCCTTTGTTTTATTTTTATATACATTGAGACGGTGAGCTGAACGCGCGCGAGGGGGCGCCGCGCCTGGGCACGCAGTCCCCCTCCCCCGCTCGGCGCTCCAATTGAAGGTTTTTAATTCCCTGCGGATGGGAGCAGCGGCGGTGTCACCAGCGGCACATAACGCCCGTCGTGAAACCCCTCGCTTGTGACGCAAGTGCAGCGTCACGTGACGTTATCCCGGAGCGTTATTTAATTCTCACGCTGAGTGGCAGTCGTTTGCCGCCGCGCCTCCTCGACGCTATACGGCTTTTAATTTTTGTCGTTAAAGGAACGGCGGGAGAGTGTCGCCAGCGGGGAGACCTCAAAGAGTTTGTTTGTGCTCGGGCGGTATGGGGCACCCGGCGACCTGGCGACCAGTGCGATAGAATGATGGCCCTATAGCCGTTTCAGCGATGCTTAGTGGAAATGGCGGTTCGGTGAATACGCACCGAGAGAAATGTTTCATTGCAGCCATAAAAAATTGTTCGATCCATCCGTTTATGGTCATGGGCATCAAATTTTTAGTCACAGCAACTAAACCTTTGGTTAGAGCAACCAAAATTTCGGTTACAGCAACTAAAATTTTGATGCCTATTACTAACCGGAACCGACCGAACAAAATTTGATTATGGGTATCAAAATTTTGATGGCTTCTGCAACGAAACATTTCTCTCAGTGCGTAACTGTCTTTGCGGGCCTGCCTTGACTAGCCTATACCCAACGGGCCGTGGCGCCTTTCAGCCGGAGCAGGTTGGCACACCCGCATACTGTTTCGCGTTCTTTGAAACACCCGGTACTCTCAAAGTCGGGGTCACGTTAGGGTGCTTGATTCTCGCCGAACATGTTTTTCCATCGCCGCTGCGCCGGGAACCGCTTTTATTTGCCTTTTTTGCCACTTCCGTCCGTAAGTTCACGCGAATAATGTATATCCTGCTTGATAGGAATCCTCGCCGATCTGTTAGCCCTCACTGCAATGCGAGGAACGCGGTGGGGCGGGGCCGGCCGGGGTGAGGGCGGGGTTGTTGGTGCTGCTTGCTGTCGGCTGACCCCGTCCCTTAGCAGCGCGGCCAGCACTGTTTACTGTGTTTCGCCACGCACCAGCGGTTGCCGGTGAGGCCGGCGCTGTCTGTTCACCTGTACCTGGGGGGAAGGGGAGGGTGCCTGTGCGTGCTGATGGGGAGGGGACATCGCTTACCCCGCCCCGCCACGCGTCACAGAACAATTCTTTTTTTTTCTCTCCCTATTTTCAACATACATCTCTTGCTGGCACAATGTCTTCACGTCTTAATCATAATTACCCTTGTCGCTGCCCTCGACTTTGACTGCTTATTTGCGCTGTATATTTATTTTTGCTCTCTGGGTGTCTTGGTGGTTGGTGATAATGGTCTTCCTCGTGTTTATTTTGATTTTATTGTCGCTCTTCCGATGAGTTCCGTCTCGTATCCCCGATAAGTCACGTCCTGTATCTACCCCCCTTCCCCACAAAGCTCAGCACAACCGTCGCTAGCATAGCTTCTTCCTGGTGGGATGTGTTCAACCCGACCGATAGAGAGGGAGAGAGAGATAAGAGTTCCCCCGGGAAGGGCCGACGCGAGGTCGCTGACCGCTCGCTGCTGATAGGAGGGGAGGGGCTGACCTGTAGCAAGTGTGGAGCGTTTGGGGGTGGAAGGTATATCTCTGTGCTGATGACACTGAGAGGATCACAGCACCCCCTCGTCCCCCAACCCCCTCCTCTCCTCCAACTACTAATTTGCAATCTTATATTGCGCCGCACATCCCGACACCTCGGTTCATTTCACGGATTAACATAAACGAAGCTCATTATCGGGTTGGGCCGTGCGATGCCGTGGCTTGGCCCGGCCCCGGCCCGCCGCAGGGCCCCTACCAGCCTGCCTGCCTGCCTGCCTGCCTGCCTGCCTGCCTGCCTGCCTGCCTGCCTGTATGAGAGGTGAGGTGAGGGGTGAGCCGAGGTGAGTGAGTTGGGCCTGGAATGCGTTTTTCCTGATGTGTCTCGTGTCGCGGCGTGGCGGCTGGCCTGGCGTGGCTGCGGGGATGAGTTATGGGCGGCCCTAGTCGTGCGCTGCGCCGCTGCGCAATAACGCTGAGCGTGCTGAGCGCAGGCTGAGGCTGCCGCGCTGAGCGGAGCACAAAGTGTTGTTGTCAACCCAACGCCGCATCGCTGGCCCGGGGCTAGCCAGTCCATCCATGAGGCTACCGCGGGCGCACCGCTACTACCGCTGCTGCTGCTGCCCCATCTCTTTCGAAATGAATTGATTTAGCCGTGCTGCGGCTGCACCGTATATATCGGAATGAAATAATAATAGTGACGCGATGCACCACAATGAGGACCACCTGAGAGCGGCGGGGCGGGGCGGGGCGGGGCGGGGGCTACAATGACTTTGTTGTCAGCAGACACAGAATAGACTTGTCACCCCAACCGAATTTATTGTTCGCCAGCTTCCTTGCGCTGCGAAGCTATGCTGCCGCTGCACCCTGCAACTGCACACCGGTGCACGCGTGGGGCGCAGCGAAGGCAATCGTGCGCGAAGGGAAAGAAGGAATCATTTTGAGACAGTCCATGTCGACTGGCTTTACCCGTACGGTTGTAGCAAATCCAGCCAGCCCAGCCTATCAGCAATAATAGTTGCAGTATAGAAGGCATGTTACGATGTGATTTGACGTGAACCGTGTGCGTGGTGTGTGGAACATGGTAGCAGTTCAGCAGTGTGTGGTCTGCTTTGCCCGCACAGCTCGGCGTCAATGAGAACAGCTGTTTGACGTCGCGCTGCACGCGGGCCGGGCCGGGGCTGGCCTGGGCGGGCGTGGCCACCCATGAGAGCAGTGCCCTTTACTTTGAAAAGATCACGTGTAGGATACTGTGAATGTGAAACCTGCTGGAGGTATATCGTAAATGTTCACTGTAAGCTATGGTGAGTGCCAATGTGAGAAGCGTTACACTGGGTTGCATCAACGCAGTTTGTAGTGACATTCGTCAGCTCTTATGGTGAATAAATTCCCTGTAAGTTTACAATCCTGCAGGTTTCACCGCCTTCACAGCAAGCAGCATTTGTTAGTGTTCTCTCATAGGTGTGCTCGGGTGCCGGAACGCACAGCACGGACCTTTCCGCACCACCTCGACTTTCCTCATTGTTGGCAAGAGACAGCGGAGCAGCAGGTGCGAGTTGAGCTGGTTCTTCTCTCCCCGCCGCCACCCGCCCCGCCCCGCCACGCACGCCCGCGCGGCGCGCGCGTTCCGCCACGGCTTGCCCTCTGCTCAGCCCCGCCCCCCGCCCCGCCCCGCCCACACCCACAGCTATCTCTACCCTCCGGCGAGATTGACATGTTTGGCCAACCGGACGGACGCGATGAATGGACGGTCACGATGGTTTCGATTCGCCGGAAAGTGACTGACTCTCTCGCATCGAAGACACGCGGAGCTCAGGCTGGCAGGCCGGCCGTGCTGCCCTTACCCCGCAGCACAGTGGAGGTATAGCGGCTTTTCAAGTCGGGAGGAGGCGCGCCTAGGCGGAGCGGCGAGGGGTCCACAATGGCTGCGGCTGCTCCTGCCGCTGCTGCGCCTAGGCGGTGCGGTGGCGGTGCCAGGGGACCCACTAGGCCAGGTGGCAACATTTATATTGGCCAGCTGCCGCCGCCCCGCCCCGCCCCGCGCCCCGCCCCGCCCCGCCCCGCGCTGCTACGGTCCCGGCCCCGGCCTGGCCGCCCTTTGTCAAGCCTTCTTGGAGCCGGGCCGGGCCGGGCTCAGGGCTACCGCAGCGCACGCCCCACCTCACACCGTGAATATGTCTGCCCGCGATTCCACAATTTCGCGAGTGAGCTGTTCTACACATTGCGGCTGGTGGTGGTAGTGGTGGTGGTGGTAGTGGCAGCGGCGGTGGTGTGCTAGCCGAATACGAATGTGACTTGGGCCGGTATGAGGCGCGCTCCGGCGGGATCGGGAAGCGAATATATAAATCTGAGGGAAGCGGATTTGTCGCGATTTGCGCGCCGCCCCGGTCCGCCTCGTGTCGCGAGGTGTTTTGTGCCGATCAGATGGCGGGGTCTCGGACAAAAGCGGACGACTTTGGTGGGGACGGGGAAAAAAGTAAGTGGAAGAGATAAGTCGCGAGGCGCGGGCGGGGCGAGGCGCGGGGGAATTAAATGGAGAACTCGGGGACGGGATGACTCGTCTGATGTTTCCCCCTTCTTTTAAAAACGTTTTATTACTTTGGAACGGGTGCCAAAAGTGTGTCAGACCAGCCAATACCTCTCTCGCAGGTGATGGGGCCGGGCGGGGGGGTCGGATCGGGCGCGAGCGAAAAGTCACGCGATTTGCATTATTTTACGATGGCATCAGGTGTGTTTGATCTTTGACATTTATTATTTCCACTCGAGAGAAGGGGTTGTTTCGGTTCTGACGCAAGCTCCGCCCGCCGTGGGGCCCAGCCCAGCTCGGCATCAGAGGTCACGGCCCCTTTGAAGCCAAGTGGAGAGCTTGCGTCGCTGGAAAACAATTCTATAAACTTGATGCACAATGTCTGCCGCTTGTCTGCAGACCCGCTGCTCACTTTATCTCTTTTTGAATTCGTGATCAGTTTTTGGCTTATCCCTGCCTCCCTTCCCTGCCTGCCTGCCTGCCTGCCTGCCTGCCTGCCTGCCTGCCTGCCTGCCTGCCTGCCTGCCGGTGCAGTATGGGGCGGAGGGCGGTCGCGGCCAGTAGTAAGAGGATCGCCTCGGCTCTGGATTGAGCGCGCTCCAGTGCGCCGTGCCTCGCTCGTGTGACGTCACCGCCCTGTGGCATTGTCACTCCCGCTGTATTGTGCCCCGGGGCGGGGCGGGGGCCTAGTGTCCGGGCGTATAACGCTGCGCTTCTGAAACAAAACAGCTCAGCGCACTCTGGCCTGCTGGCTGGACGCGCACACCCTCTTATTTTGCTGGCAGTCTTTATTTTAAAATCCCTCCCCGACATTCGAGTCAAGGTTTTGCTCGCGGGGGTGGGTGGGAGGGGTGCTGAGGCGGTCCCTCCTGTTCCATAATTTATAGACGATCCCCTGCGGGTTTGAATCCGATCAGTACAGCTCCGGCCGGACCCGAGCTGCACTCACATATACACACAGCGGCTCAGCGCAACGCGTCCCCCTGAAACCTTAGCCCCTTCATTTATCAAGATCTTCCGCACGGCATTGTGTCGCGAAAATTTACTGCCGCTACTGCGAGTGGCGGCGGCGGTGGTGGTGATGGTAGTGGTGATGGTAGTTGTGTGGTTCTCGTCTTTCTCTCTTTGGGGATTACTGGGGGTGATAAGCGAAAGAAGGATACTCGCTGGTACCCACTGGTACCCGCATGACGTGATCGCGATGGAGCCGCAGGTGACAATACACTGGGGGCCTTGTCGCATTGTGTTCGGCGTGCGACAGGTTGGCGGGGCGGGGCACGGGTACCGTGCTGCTGCTGATGCTGCTGGTCGTCCTTCTCTCCGTGGAGCTTGTGCTCCTCCTTTGCACACCGCAGCCGCCTGGACTTTTAGGTTTCCTCCAGCCCGAGGGGGGATCATTCATACAAAATGTGTGCAATGATATTTTTTGACATTTGATTTTTGTTCTCTTTCTTTTCTTGATCTATTTAATTAGTTGTTTTGACGTTTCTTTTGATTTTTGAAGGAAAATTTATGTCACTCTCCGTAAAAAAAAAATTGGAAATTTATACCCCAATTTTTGAATTTTTACATTTTATTTCAGTTGTTCTGTTTTATTTTTTACGATTTTTCGGATGTTTATATGTCTTTCTTTATAATTTCATTATTTTTTTTTAGTTTTTAAGTTATTTTTTTTTGGGGGGCGTACAATGATATTTCGAAGTGACTTCCCCCTTGGTCTAGCCTGCGGGGCGGAAAGATGAGGTGTCTGTGGATGTGTCTCCTTGAGTCCCCGCCGGGCGGGAAACCCTCTCTGCCATACCCCTCCCCGGGTGCGGCCGCAGCACCAGGTCCATGATCGATGGTGGCCGAGCAGTCCATGAACACAGCGTACCCCACCATGCCCCGCCCCGCCCCGCCCCGCCTTGCCCCGCCTTGCCCCGCCCCGCCCGCACCGTGACTGGCCAGACTGAATATGTCCATGCTCACTCGCTCCTCCCGATGCATGCCTCCCTGTCTTCTTTTTTATACTTTTTTCGCCCCCCTCGGTTTTACTCGTATAAAGGCCCCCGCCCGCTACCGTGGAGGAGTGAGAGAGAGAGAGAGAGAGAGAGAGAGAGAGAGAGAGAGAGAGAGAGAGAGAGAGAGAGAGAGAGAGAGAGAGAAGGGGAGAGGTCCCCCACTTACGCTAAGAGCTACTTAGCCCGCCTTTCTTACCGGTGCCGGCCGGTGTGCGCGGGGCGGGGCGGGGCGGGGGGATGTTGATATCTGTGTCCTGGCGTTGTCGTGGCGACGAGCCTAATGCGTTCACAATGGTCCCCGGTGGCTGCCGCCCGGCTGGAGAGGTACCCGCGTGGGGCGGGGCGGGGCGGGGCGGGGCGGGGCGGGGCGGGGCGGGGCAGGGCAGGGCGGGGCAGGCCGAGCGAGGCACTCACACAGGCATGCGCTCAGTATCAGCAAAACGGTCTGACCTTCTAACGCCGCCGTGTTTTCTGTTTCAGGTATGTGTGCCTTGCCTGCTGCTCCTGCTGCTGTTGCAGTGAATCCTGCTGATCCTGTTGAGGGCTCAAGCAGGACGCACGACTCGAATGTGTAAGCCTGCACGCTCGAGTGTGTGTGTGTGTGCGTGCGCGCGCGCGCGCGCGTGTGTGTGTGTGTGTGTGTGTGTGACAGCGTTGCGTCGCGGCGCGTCATGCACAGCCGCCTTACGTATACGTAATTGGGCGACGGCGACGCGTCGCGACGCTCGTTACAATTACAAACGGTTTGTTGCGTGCGTGTGTGTGTGCGTGAGAGAGAGAGAGAGAGAGAGAGAGAGAGAGAGAGAGAGAGAGAGAGAGAGAGAGACGGATTGTGTCTGTGTGTTTATTATTTGCGCTGGAGGGTCGCCCATGCAGACGCTGCTGGGAGAGAAGCTCACCCATCACACCCACCCGCGCCGATACATATATACAGTGCCTCCACAAGCGTGAAAGCGAATGCGAAAATAATGCATCTCTCTCTGTGTCTCGCTCGCTCTCTTTGACTCCCTTATCCTGAGTATGTTCCCGGCCGGCTGAGCTCCAAGAGGGTATCTCTTCTGGTGATCGTCCGCAGGGAAAGTCGCAACGCGACGGTCCGCTGCGGACGCCAAGTCGCGCCCAGAATGTGAGTGTGCGTGTGTGCATGTATGTGGCAGAGAGAGAGAGAGAGAGAGAGAGAGAGAGAGAGAGAGAGAGAGAGAGAGAGAGAGAGAGAGAGAGAGAGAGAGAGAGAGAGACGGCACGGAAATGGGTGTCTGCGTCAGTTGACGGTTGCATACATTTCTTTTCTAAAATCCCACACCGCCCCCCTTAAAACTAGAAAAACTTCAAATTTTAACAAGCTTACAAATAAATTAAAAATTTGTTCGTGGCTTTGCTTTTCGGTATACTATGCAGTGTGGTTTGGTTGAGCGAAGCAAAATAAATTTCCGTTGTGAAAAGAAAGTCGTGGAGGGTGAACGTTGGTATGTTGACGCGGGGCGGGGAAGAAATTTGTCGCTTGCTTCTTGACATGACGGCCGTGTTCGGCTGCTTCGACTGCAGTTCCGGTCGCGCCCGCTTCCTCTTGTCTCAAGTCTCTTCTCTACTCGCTGCCGCTCCTCGCTCCCCGAGGATGTTAGGACCGCGCTGAAATATCACCCTCCCATATAGACGGGGCACGTGGGAGGGGCGCCTAGCGGACTCTCTGTGGGGGACCCCCGTCGCTACCACACCAACCTAGGCGAGTTAAATTGCCCGGCGGTACGGCGGCGGAGCGTGGGCCGCGCTGCCTGCTCTGCCCCCATATGTTAGCTGCTGACGAGCCATATGCGCACTCCCCCGCACACGTCAACACGCTGAGCGCATAGCGTATTTGTAATTTTGGCCGCCCCGCCCCCGCCCCGCCCTGCCCCGCCCCTGGCTCACCCCGGCGGCCCCCTTATGTTGCCGCTATGAATCTGTTTTCTCGGATTCCCATGGTGCGCTACGCCCCGGGGGCCCCGGCCCCGGCCCAGTGCATCACGTGTGTTGACTCGCACCAGATCGCATGGGAACTGGTTTGGTCGGGCTAGTCGGGGCGGGGCGGGGCGCGGCGGGGCGCGGCGGGGTGACAACTCTATGAGGCTCTCTGGCGCGGCGCTCTCCCAGGGTCCCCGGCCCGCCCCGGCCCGCCTCGGCGTTACATCACGCGATGCATCACACGACGATCCCTTTGCATCCAATAGGAGCTCTGGTAGCTTTGGTGCCCCCCGCCCGGCCCGCCCTATACCCTATAGAGCGTGCGTAGCGACTCCCGTATGGAAGCGTACAGCTGAAAATGGTGTGAATATGGATTTTATTTCGTCTTACGGCCAAGACGTAATTGAGACGGTATCGAGACCACTGGAAGACGAACTCATGTCGATTTTAAGACGACATGGGGACGACAAACTATTTGAGAATCGTCGTCGGTTTCTCCTCGCGATGTGGTCATCCTGCGGTCTCAATGTCGTCTTAATTTGTTCCGTTTTAAGACGAGAAAATGACCAGATCGGGACCAACTGTCGGGGACGCGATTGAAAAAAGGGAAAATAGGGGAGCGGGCCGCCTGGCCCGGTCCCGAACAGCCGACCTGCCGGTCACGAAGCCAGCTCGATGCGCGCTTGGCCAGAGCGCTCATCTACCGGCGGCGGGGCGAGCGGCGACCAGAGTCCAGCCGGTCCAGCCACGGGCAGCATAGTGTAGCCTCCAAATGCGAAAGAATTTGGTATAGTTATTTAAAATTGTCTGGAGCAGCTCCGGCTCAGCCTTGGCTGGTATGAGTGAGGGGGGTTAACTTTGACTTATAGTTCTCACAATAAATTGGGCGCCAGGTGACAAGTCACCGCCAAAGAATAAAGGCTACTCTGCTATCAATACTCACAGAACAATTAACAAAATGGCAGCACTAGTTTAATGACCAGAAATAAACTTACAACTAAGTAATAATATATTCAACTATGAAAGATATCTCAGAACAAAGCGCAATGGGCGCTGTCAACAGTCCCGGACCGAAAGCAAACTCAGCAGAGTTCCTAAAATTACACAACACACTGCAACAAACAGCGGACTCAAGAAACTATAAATAAAAGTGCGATTGAGCACCTAGGCAAACCTCTCCAGTGCAAAAGCACGAAGACTAAAAATACCGGAAGAACACACTTCCGAACACAACTAAATTCTAAAATAACTCGAAGACAAACCACGACGGGGCACAGCGCAAGGCAGCGCCAATAAACAAAATAAACTAGTATGACTAGCAGCTTTCAGATCACCGCACAATAGTGCAATCACATTCCACAAATGCTAAACATTTATAAACATCAACATACTACAACTAATATCAACAGATATTACAAATACAACAGCATAAATACTGTAGAACACCGCCGGAGCACCAAAGCGGAGATAAAAAACTTGGGAACAGCCCACAGGGCGTACTAGCAGAAGCTGCAAGCAGCCTGCGCACAAGTGCAGAAACAAACTAAAATCCAAAATAATAACCCTGTAAGGAGAAACGGACACAGACCATCAGTACACCGGACTCTTCTAGGACCAATCATCATTTAAAACTGAGGCATAATCATGATAACTCACCGATGGATGGAAAAATAGACAATAACTATCGGCAAGCCGAAGATAAACAAAGTCTCATCGGGTTATGTCCGCTCCTTAAAACCAAGAAATATCTGATATAATCATCCATCCGGATATAATAAAATCAATAATCATCTCTTCTCAACTCACCGAAGTAAAATAAAACCAAGAGAAATATATCAGATAGATCGGAGGGATTCCATACAACATCCTATAATAGACCACGAGGAAAGCAGAGGTTAGAGGAGCACATTTCTCTAAGTCCAGATTTAAAACGAAACCTTTCAAGTGCGACTCACCAAAAGTCCACATAAATATTATAAGAGCTTGAGGTTCTCAATAAAATCCAATGTCGAATCTTAACTTCACGGGAAACGACGGATGATCACGGATAAAAAATAAGTAGGGTGCTCCTGGAGAACTCTCAGCGTGGACTGATTAATTCCCGGAAGTCCGGTCACGGCCTTCGAGACTCAAGCAGAACGACCCAATGAGTATGGCAAACTGATCAGACCGCTTCAGCGATCGATAGGAGCGCCAAGTTTAAAAGGTATGGAAAATTGAGGTGACCGAGGGAGAGCGGGGAATTCAAAAAGAGCGAAGAGCGGCGACTCAGCGCGCGCAGTTCGAAGTAGCACTTTAGATCGTTATATTATCCGAACGACCTTTGGCTGCAAAATGCAAGCCGGGAAGACAAAACAACTGGAGACTCATTAATAAAATTATCTGCACCACTAGGTGACACCATTGCAAAGCAGATGGGCCCCCTTAGACGATGGCCGATAAATACATAACGAAGCGCAACCAGTGACGGGCATAAAAGTGGCCGTTACAATAGGAGTTTGCAGGGGAGAAGGGCTGAGGAAACGGCCGACCTTAAGGCTGGCCTCAGTATAGCGGTGCGGTGAACAGAACTGATAGCGCGCGCACGCCCGTTGATTGGCTGAGCAGAGCCAAGCTGCTGGTCCAGCCAGTCCCAATTGATTGGAAGCTAGTACGAGCAGACGGCGCAGAGATCACATGGCGTGGCTGGACCGGCTGGACTGTGGTCGCCGCTCGCCCCGCCGCCGATAGATGAGCGCTCTGGCCAAGCGCGCATCGAGCTGGCTTCGTAACCGGCAGGTCGGCTGTTCAGGACCGGGCCAGGCGGCCCGCTCCCCAATTTTCCCTTTTTTCAATCGCGTCCCCGACAGTTGGTCCCGATCTGGTCATTTTCTCGTCTTAAAACGGAACAAATTAAGACGACATTGAGACCGCAGGATGACCACATCGCGAGGAGAAACCGACGACGATTCTCAAATAGTTTGTCGTCCCCATGTCGTCTTAAAATCGACATGAGTTCGTCTTCCAGTGGTCTCGATACCGTCTCAATTACGTCTTGGCCGTAAGACGAAATAAAATCCATATTCACACCATTTTCAGCTGTACGCTTCCATACGGGCTGGCACAGACAGAGACCTCCTCCATGTCTTGTAGGTATGCCACTCTTATCGTTTCGGACGGTTGAGGCTCGCGCCTCGGCCGGCGCTGCGGGGCGGGGAGTGGTCCGCGGGTTTGTCTGGTTTATTTCCAGCCGGGTCGGGTCGGGTCGGGTCGTTGGGGTTGCGCCGCGCCGGATGGACGCGCAGGGCGCGGCGCGGAGCTTGTCGGAGTGACGTGGCGCCGAGTCGAGTCGAGGCGGGCCGAGTGGAGTGGGCGAACAAATTACGCTGCCGTTCGGTTGACGCTTTGAGCGAATCGATGTGTTGTTCCTTCTCTTCCTCTTCCTCCTCCTCCTCCTCTCCCTCCTTTCTGCGGTCGGGGAGGCCCGGCTGGGCGGGCGGGCCCATGTCTCGGGCAGGAATGACTGTACTTCGCGCCGACAAATTGGCGGCAGAGTTGGGTGGGGCGGGGTGGGGCGGGGCGGGGCGGGGCGAGGTGGGGCGGGGTGAGCAGGGGAGGTGTCAATGCGTCCTGTCCACCCTGCGTCGTCGTCGTCGTCACACTCTCCCCTTTCCCCCGGACCCCGGCCCCTCACTCTCCACAGAAACCCGTTCTCGCAAACTGATGCTCGTCTGGCCATTTCTGTTGCTTCTTTTGTGTTTTGGCCGCGATCTCACTCTTTGCGGACGCATTGACAGATCGGGACACACACAGCGCTCGTGCCTGTCTGTGTGTGTGGTGTCGTGTCGTGTATGTTTGTGATCGGGCCGCAGCGCGCGCAGCTTCGGGCAGGGAGAAAGATCCTGCCTGAAGGTCGGGTCAGAGGAAGGAAGAGGACAGGAGAGCGAGGCGTCGGAGGCGTCTCTCTCGCACTTCCTTGTATTTGACTGGCTCTCTACACTGTTATTTTGGGGTGCTTAGTGGTTGTACGCCTAGGCGTACAGTTTTGGGTGTTATACGCCTTGGCGTACTGTGACTGCACGCCTTTGGCGTACAGTGATAGCACACCTTTGCATGTTGGCCCTGCCTCGACCGTGCACTTCTCATCATGTAGATTCATAGCTGTGCAAACAAAGTACATCAAAGGTGTGCAGTCGCTGTACGCCAAAGGCGTGCTGTCACAGTACGCCAAGGCGTATAACACCCAAAACTGTACGCCTAGGCGTACAACCATTAAGCACCCCAAAATAACAGTGTAGGCGCGCCGGTCCTGAATGCAACCTCAGCCTCTCCAGTCGGAGATCATGCAACGCTCAGCGGAGCCGAGCCCATGCAGCCCAGCAAGGCCCGGCTGCGAGTTCCCATAAAGCCTCAACACGTGGGCGTGAGAGAGACGGCGAGTCAGCGGTGAGTGAGAGGGAGGGAGAGAAAAGGAGGGGACCGATCGCGTCATGTCACGCAGCCCGTAGAGCACTGGGCGTTGATCCTGAGGAAATAAAACGACGACTGGTCCTTGATGATGTCTCTCGCCGTAAGTCTGTCTGCCTGTCGTAGCTGTCTGTCTGTCTGTCTGTCTGTCTGTCTGTCCCGTCTGACCGCCGTGCCGTGCCGGTGTACGACGGCTAGTGCGTCTGCTGTCCTCGAGCTGCAGCACCGTGAGCTGCAGAGAGAGAGAACGGCGACAAGCTAGCTCAGCAATAGCGGCCGTAGCTCTGCCAGCCTGCTCAGCCTGCTCAGCCTCTCCCCGCAGGGCCCGGACCGGCCCGGCTCGTCTCGCTATGAGGTTCTCACGACTTGAGAGTATCGCTGCGCTGCCGCTGTTGGCCGCGACTCCTGGGCTTACACTGGTCCGCAGCGCGACAGACAGACGGACGGACGGAGCCTGCGCAGCGCAGGTCCAGCCCTGCCGCGCGCGGACAGTTTAGTCGTTTTTATTTTATTTTGCGGTAGGGGTGGCCGTAACCGTCCCCTGTGTCGTGTGTTTCTCAGTGGACTCTTTTTCCTTTTCTCACGGCAGTGCCAACGCTCCTTCCAACACCTACGTCCCCGCGCCGCCCGCACTCGTGTTTGTATTCGTGCGCGGACGTGTGTGTGTGTGTGTGTCTGTGTGTGTGTGCGCTCGCGCGCGATCTCGCCAATCTCGCTGATACAGGCCGCAGTCGTGACTCGTGTCGCCCGGGCCGGGCTGGGCCGCCACGCCCTGGCTGTGCCTCGTCCTGCAGGACCCTGGATGTGCGTCTCCCCCGCGCGCGGCCGCGATGCTCTTGATGACAGCTGCACCCGCTAGGTGGCGCTGCGCGAGTCACTGTGCCCCTCTCCCTGAACCTTCTTGATCCGCGAGTGAAGGAGGGGAAAGGGGGGGGGGGGTTGCTGAACGGCTTAAGAGAGGTCAGAGGTCGTCGAGGCCTCATCGGGTTGGGACGCGAGCCTAGCCGTGTTGTCTATAAGGCAAGTAGTGCAAGAGGTACCCATAACAACCTTGCAAATCGTGATAAAAGCAACAGATTTTAACCATAGGCTCTCAAGACCATTTAGAAACTTTTGGTCCGCAGCCCATTTCGATACCTTCGTGTGGAGCCGAGATATTGAACAGTTTTTGAACACTTTGTATACAATGTGTTTTATCGGGTCTGGGCAAGGAAAACCCGTTTAAAAATGTGCAGCCCCGGATTCAGCCCTTGTGGCGGGGCCATTTCCGGGCTTGTCCGACGGGCAGACCTAAAACACACCCGTAATGTTACAAAAAACGCCAACTTCTGGGTGTGCCCGAAAGCAGCATTCGGTCCGATACCGGGTTTTTCATGAGTGGGTTTGTCCGAAAAGAGTCCGTGTACAGTCTAGTAAAGTCTGCACAGCAAAAAAGAAAAACTGCATGTTTATCTAGCTTTAAAGATTGTGAAGTCAATTATTAACGTTTTTAAGGGTTACACATACGTCAGAGAAATTATCAGGACAAGCTAGTAGGGTGTCCGAACCGAGGCGAAGCCGAATCCGCTTTCTGTTTTGCCCTAGCTCTAACCGTTTACGAGATAGCAGGAAAAAGATCTCAAATTTGAATTTTAAAAAAATGGCACTACTAAAATTTACTAAAGAGGCCACATACCGAATTTCAAGTCGAAATTCCCTAAACTACTCATTTTATGAGCATTTAGATTTGCATGGATGATGACGCATCCACGGAAGAAGTACTTCGATCGATGCCTAGCGCTCGAGTGTAACCCGAGGCCGGGCTCAACGCGGGCAAACCGAACAGAATCACGGGCTGATTTCGGTTTTCGTCCGGCCGGCCGATTCACGGGCTAGTTTCGGTTTGTCCAAGCCCGAGGCCGGGGTGATAGCGGGCAAACCGGGGAGGCTTCGGACTAGTTCCGGGCTGCCCGGGGCCTCCCGGGCGTCTTTCGGGCTAGTTTCGTCCACTTTTCGGGCAAATCTTTTTTAAACGGGAAGGGAGCGTAGACGGTTCGCGGTCATTAATTTTCAGCCTCTAGCGTATGCACAAGGTCCACAGAGGTCAACACCAACGCCAGAAATACCTTACACCAACTATGTTCAAGGTTTGAACATTTTTTGAACGGAATGCAAAAGTAGTGCTAGAGCGGCGTACAGCGGGTCATTTCCGACTAATTTGACCTCGCTGATCTCGATTCTGGCATCAGGTTTTCATTTCAATGCCACGGTGACCCTCGGGTGGGACCGTGGTGGCACCGCGGGAGGGGATCTAGGCAGGTTGCCTACCCACCAGGCGCCACACGCCGTGAAAGGGGCTATTTTTAGGTTACTGAAGAATGGAAAAAAGTTTTACGTAACAGGAAATTGCGGGGGGATCACCTGCATCGTGATCCTCAAAGTCCTCTCGTTGCTGCTGCTGCTGCAGTTGGCTGCAACAACAACAATAACAAAAACACATCCCACTTCAAAACTCCCATGGATCGAGAAATGGTCTGTGGTGTCCCATGGGGCTCTATAGCAGTCCATGGTGTGGCATGTGGCATTTTACAGTGGCTTTCAATCGAGGGGGAAATTACTCGCGTAATCACTCGTGCCCAAAGGTGTAAAATTTTAATGCCTTTGGGCAATTTTGTGCCTTTGCAAACGCATTAAAATTTCACACTCCTAGAAAGGCATGAAGTCCTACCTTTGTTTTTCCAGTGTGCAGTCCGTTTTTCTAGCTCTGACCGTTTCCGAGACAGCAGAAAAAAGTGCTCGGATTTCAACAGAATTAAAGTGGCCCCAGTAAAATTAAGCACAGAAGCTCCATGCCAAATTTCAGAGAGATATTCAAATAAATACATGTTTTATTGGCATCTTTCTTAATTCTTCATTGGACATAGATTAATTTGTCAAAAGGCACGCCTAACTCACCATGGTGACAAAAAGACCAAAGTAACATGCACTGTTGCCATGTGGATTTTTGGACTGGAAGTAGCCCTAAAATATTAAAAATTCGTAAGGGGGGAAAGTTTCAATAACATATTACCTGCTGTTTGCACAGTTTAATTCGCATCCTTTGCAACCAGCACACACTGTAAAAAAAAAAATCACGGTCGCCCAGACGGAAATATACCGTTTTAAATAACCGGTGGAGGGCTTGTATAAACTCGCACACAATTTGTGGTACCGCTCCTCCCGCGCGATCAGAGTGGTCTGTGCGAACAAAATGTGCCGTTGTCGCAGCTGCGGAGGCATAGGGATGCTTCGCTCCAGGACTATACCTGGATGCCCTCGCCTTCATTAAGGACGTATGCGCGGTAACCTGATGGCAGCAGGAACGTCACTGAAGTTAAGAGGGCCTCCAGGTGAAGGGTCAGGCTCATTTAGCCCTTGTTGCGCTGGCTTGCGACGGCATTCTAAGCCGGCCACACCATCTCTCCGTTTCCTTTCTAGCAAAAGCAGCATTTTGCCCCGAAAAAAAGTATATTGTCAGATTTTTCTGGGGAACGGCCGTCTTCATTTCTCCCTGGAAGTTGCTGTCAACCGCGCCCCAGCCGGCTGGCCGCCAGTCCAGCCTGGTCCAGCCACAACCACCTCGACAACAAAGCTGAGCGCGGAGAGCGCCTGGCGGCTAGGCAACCCACCTAGACCCTCTCCCATGGGCCACTACGGTCCCACCCGAAGGTCACCTTGGCATTGAAATGAAAATCTGATGCCAGAATCGAGATCAGCGAGGTCAAATTAGTCGGAAATGACCCGCTCTACGCCGCTCTAGAACTACTTTTGAATTCCGTTCAAAAAGTGTTCAAACCTTGAACATAGTTGGTGCAGGGTCTTTCCGGCGTTGGTGTTGACCTCTGTGGACCTTGTGCATACGCTAGAGGCTGAAAATTAATGACCGCGGACCGTTTACGCTCCCTTTTCCTTGCCCAGACCCAATAAAACACATTGTATACAAAGTGTTCAAAAACTGTTCAATATCTCGGCTCCACACGAAGGTATCGAAATGGGCTGCGGATCAAAAAATTCTAAATGGTCTTGAGAGCCTATGGTTAAAATCTGTTGCTTTTATCATTATTTGCAAGATTGTTACAGAATTTTTTGTGTACCTCTTGCACTAAAGCAGGTGGTGGCTCCGGCCCGCAAGGGCTCGTACGTATACAGATTGACGATACGGGGGGCACACTCACATTCGCACGCACCGCATAACAGCGACTGCTGCCGGGAGTGTTGGCGGTCGCTTTATTTTAATGAGATCTGCCAACACGTGCGCGCTTGGCCGGAAGGGGGGGGAGGGGGGGGTGGCGGGGCGGAGCACGGCGGGGCTGACTGCTGTAAGCTCTCGCCGTGTGCGCGAGCCGGTCCGGTCGGATACCATGATGGATCGGGTAGCGCACGCCGGAGGGTCGCGCCGCCCTGGACCAGCCGGCCGCCATTTTTAACAACCTCCTTTAAACCGAAATTGTTTCGATTAAACGCGCGTGTGCATCAAGAGCGGGCGAAGCTCTTCTGGTCCCGGGTTGGGCCCGGTGCGCCTGCCTGCCCCGCGGCTTCCTGAAAGGGTTATGTGCAGGGCCGGGCCGGGCCGGGCCGGGCCGGGCCGGGCCCGTAATGTGGCGCGGGGGGAATTCTTTTCGTGTTATTCTGCGCTCATAGACGTCTACGCCCCCCCTCCCCTCTCCCCCCTCCCCCCTCTCCCCTCTCCCCCCGCACCCAAACCGCGCGGCCCAGACCCCGGAGGCGTCAATTATGACGAGGACAAGGACCGATCAATCACGCTGACACCTCCGAGAGGGCCCGGCCCGGCCGGGCTTGGCGGGGCGATGCGAGGTGGGGCGGGGCGGGGCGGGGCGTGGTGGGGCGGCGCGGGGCGGGGTGTCGGGCGTCAGAGTCCAGCGGGGCATAACACCCCGCACAACGCCTCGACGCGCAGCGCGCGCCAGAGCGAGTGTCGCCCCGGGAACGCGTCAAGATGGGGAAATCCCATAACATAATAAGGTACCCAGTAAAAACGATTCCTTGGTGTCCAAGAAGCGTCGCGGGGCCGCGTGAAATCTCCGCATCTCTCTTCTTGAATCGTTCCGATGGACCTTCGACACCGAGGAACTATAACCGCGTAGACGCAAATAGGGCGGGAAACGAAAAGGATCTAAATCGGATCGTTGCGCGCGTGCAGCAGCCACCATGACTGCGTGGCCGCGGTCTTAAACGGGTGGCAGTGTAAGCGGGTTTGCCTACCCTCGGCGCTGTGGGCCATGCATCTGCCGGTGAGCTATTCCCCCAACAGCGGCGCACATCCCAGGAACCGAGTACGAGTACGCACCAGCAGCTGCGCGGCGCCAGCTGACATGTAGTGTGAGGCAGACGCAGTGTGTTGCGTTTGTGTGTGTGTGTGTGTGTGTGTGTGTGTGTCTGTTTTGTGTTACTGTGTGTGTGTCTGTGTTCTTTGGCCGTGTCGTGTCCGAGTGAAATAATGCGAGAACGGGGCAATAAAACTATAACACGATGGCGCGATAGAGATGTCCCCTCATTAGCGGACAGGGATGACGGGGCTGGGCCGGCCGGGCGCCGCACCTCTGTTCCATCTGATGACACCCAATAAAAGCAGCACGTTCGGAAAACATGCCGGCTATGCTTTGTTTCGAACCCCTTTCCCTTTTCTTTAATCTCTTTAAAATGCTCCTCGAATGCGCTGAGGTTTCTATCTCGCACCGTGTCGAGTGGTGCATTGTCGAAGTATTCCTTCTGCTTCTCCTGGCCTAGGAAACCGTTGCCTCCCTCCCTCCCCCCTCTCTCTCTCTCTCTCTCTCTCTCTCTCTCTCTCCGGCGCGCCGCGGGCAAAGGCCGCGACGGACCGCGACGAACCGCGAGGCTGGCGGTGACGACGGCTAACGAGGGAAGCGGCGCACCCACAGCCCCTGAGGAGCACTGCCTTCCGCGCCGCGCCCCGCCCCGCCCCGCCCCGCCCCGCCGCGCCCCGCCGCGCCCCGCCGCGCCCCGCCCGGCCACTTACCGACGATGACAGCGGCCACCTCGGCGTTATGCGCGGGAACGAGTAACTGGTGAAAATATTAAAGTTCGTCGTAAAAGTAAGATAAGGGTTTTAATATCGCCCTGTCCCGACGGGGCCTTGGTGGGCGAGTGCATCGCATTCAGTGAGGGGGGAGGGGGAGAGAGAGAGAGAGAGAGCGGTGGGGGGTCGCTGCGCGGGCACGCGTTACCACAGCAAGATTCGACTGTCATCCTGTTCATCTCTCGTGGAGAGTGGAATGTTATCAGGCCATCAGGCGAGCGGTGTGGCGGGGCGCGGCGCAGTGCGGGACTTGATCGGGGTGGACCCGCTCCGCCGCGGGGCCGGTCGGGGCAGGGCCAAGGCTCTGGCCGACTCGGCTGACTCCACTCGGACCGCCAGTTTTGACGCCGATAGGATCGGAAGAGTGAGAGGGGCCTCCTCGATTGTCTCTGTGTCTCGCCTTTATGCCACCCGTTCTCTCCACTCTCTTTCTTCCCCCTCTTTCTCTTCCTCCCGCTCTTTATCTCTCTTTCTCTCTCTCTTTTTCTCTCTCTTTCTCTCTCTCTTTCTCCCTTTCTTTTCTCAATCTTTATCTCGCGGTTGCCCTCCACGTTTGGCTGACAGTGAGCGCTCTCATTGACCCTCACATCCGATGATTGAGAAAGTGCCCTGCGCCAGTTTATAGTTAGTGTGCTGCTTTTTGTATTCTGTCCCCTTTTTTTCTCTTTTTTTTTCTTTTTCACGGAGCTCAGTGAAACCGAGGTGGGGTTGTCCGCGCCTCGTAATGGAAAAGATTAAGCGAGGCGCCGGGTCCGACATGGGAACGAATTTAACGGAAATATAACCTGAGACGGAGAGGGATGCGAGTGGAGGCGGGGCCAGGGCGGGGCCAGGGCGGGCCACTCCTCATCTGTCTGCAGCCCGCCGCCCCGCCCTGGGCTCGGCTGCACTGCCGTGTGCTCCTATGCCGTCTGATTCCGAAGATCGTCCTGATCGTACCTCCATCCTTGTCGCACTTATGGGGCCCTGCCATCCCCAACATAGGGCACCGCCATGGGTGCGACACAAGTTCGGAGGCAGGAAGTGCGATCTTCGGGATCAGACGCGGCTGGCTCCTGCACCGCTCATTATCGTCGGTGTCCGGAAACGCCTCGCGCCTCGCACATCATACTCGGCGGTTCTCTTATTCTCTTGCGCCCCACCGAGCTGGACACTGCGGAAAGGCCTCAGGGCGCCTCAGGGTGCCACCCCCCGCCTCGCACTGTGATCAGGTTTTCAGAGAAGCAATGGGCGCCATGAATGGGGCGGGGCGGGGCAGGGCGGGGCGGGGCGGGGCGGGGCGGGGCGGGGCGGGTCTTGGGCGCCCTCAGGAGGAGGCTGTGTGGCTTCTGCCCCTCCTCCCGCACCTCTCCGACCGCAGCGCCGAAACGCCCATACATGTGCCTGCCTGCGCTTCGGCGCGGCGCTTTCGGCAACACCTGCTGCTGCTGCTCGAATTAGCCTGCCGCGTGACAGGTGTGTGAGTGAGCAGGGCACCGCCTTCCTGGGGGCGTCCTTGGCGCTGCGCACGCCGCGGGCTCATACTGACTGAAGACTCTAGTCTAGTCCGAGCGAGGGGTTTCCTATTCTCTCACATCATGCTGCACTCATCTGAATGCGGCGACAATTTTCACACAAAACTTTCAAATTTTAGGCAAATACTTGCGAAATTTTTTTGTGTAAGATTGTCATTTATTGACAGCTTACACCTCTTGACGGAAAAAAAAATTATCCCCTTGAAATCTCAGATGTACTCCTGTTCTCACGCGCACTCTTGTGTCCACTCTATCCGCGTCTGGGTGGGTTAGTGAGCTCTAGAGCAGGGAAACGAGCCGGCGCAGAGGCTCGTATGCGTCCGAAAACGAGAGGTGAGAGTGAGAGGGAGCTCTATTCTAGTTCGAGCGTCTCACTCACGCCAGTCGTTTTCGGACGCATACGAGCCTCTGCGCTCGCTCGTTTCCCTGCTCTAGTAAGCTCTCTCTCTCCGGCACGCTGTTAGGGCGATCCAGAGCGGGGTGTGGACTATCTGGCGGCCTGTGTACTGTACCACAGCCCACTGTGGACTCTGTAGCAGGCTCGGCAGGCGGTAAGAGAATGAAATGCAAAGCGCCTGGCCTGGCCTGGCCCGGGCCGTGCCTGGCCGGGGGGCTCTGCCGGCTCCGAGCTGTGTGCCGATAAGGACCGGTGGGAATGGGGCCCTGCTGGCCGCCCTGGCCCGGCCCGGGCTGGACTCCTCCAGGCACTCCGCCACGCCACGCCACGCCACTCGGTGATTTGTGGCCGCAACGTGTCGCCGGACGTGTTCCACGCAACGCCTCGCCGCACCGCGTCGCAGATGATGCTCTGTGTGTGTGTGTGTGTGTGTGCGTGCGTGTGCGTGTGTGTGTGTGTGCGTGTGTGTGAGTGAGCGCGCGCGCTTATGTATGCGTGCGCATCCTTAAACAAAACGCGGCGCGGCCGCCGCGTGAGGCGTTCCCATTGGAACGCCATTTAGCATGAAGCAGTTGAACGCCGCCGCTGCGCCCCGCGCGCACCAGAGTTTTCATTCTGGCGGGTAGTGGAACCCAGACGCCTCCGAAAATGACAGGTAGGTGTGAGCGAAGATAGGGCTATGGCCCGGCTCGGTCATCTCACTCCCATACTTGTCGTTTTCGGATGCGTCCGCGGGTCTCTTTACCCGCCCGAATGAAAACGCTATAGCGCGCACGTGCTCTGCCCGCCGGTCGGGGCAGAATGGGGCGCAGTGCGTGGTAGGCCTGTGCGATTAATCGAACAATTGACACAATCGATGAAAAACAATATTTTTCTTAATTGACAAAGAAATGTGTAGTACCCAATTCGATGGTCAGTAATCGACACTTTTCAAATATTAGTCAATTATTCAATTATCATAATTACCATCTATAGTTCGATTGTCAATGAATCGACGTTGCGGCGGGCGGTCAAGCCAAGGTGGGTGAAAAACGAATATATTAAAACCCCCTCGAACGTCAAACGAAATGGGCCGGGTCGCGTCCGACAGCAAGACGGGGCGGCACGGACCACACACTATAGACTCCCATTACACCCGCCGAGAGGCCTTTCAGCACGTGGGCGGAATGTCGTAAACCGATCACTACAACTTGTCTTAGTGACGAGCTCTTCTGAACATTATTTTTCTTGGCGGCAAACAAGTCTCATTTAATAAGTGAATTCAACAAGGCATTTTTCATTAAAGTATAAATTAAAGACATCATGTAGCTTAGATTTTAATTTCAGAAATACTATTGCATTTTTCTTGCAAGCATTTAACGTATCCGATTAAAACTAGGGGTTAATTACAACCACAGAAATTAATATAAAGATAGTTTCGCGATTAATCGGGGAAGCATTTCAATTTTTCCATTGAAAGTAATCAATTGGGTCGATTAATCGAGTAATTTTCGATATATACCAAATTGCTAATCATCGAATCGAGTGAAAAATCGATTATTTTTATCATTGACCGATTGCAATGAATTTCAATAATCGCACAGGCCTAGTGCGTGGTGCAGAGGTGGCCGATGGAGATGCCGGCACTTCCCGCCTGCTCAGCCCCGCATCGGCCCGAGGTGGCGATTTATTAGTTTTCATAGCTTTTCATTTTTCGGCTCGGGAGCAAAGGAAAGAGAAGAGGAAGTTAGGGGGGAAGGGAAGCGCGGGGCCGGGGGGGAGGGGGGCTGGGTGGGGCGGGGCGGGCCCGCAAGGTTTGGAACGGCAGTTATTTATGCCTGCAGCGCGAGTGCAAGAAAACCTGTTGAGAGAAGTCGGACACGGGATGAGACGGCCCCGCACCTGAGAGAGAGAGAGAGAGAGAGAGAGAGAGAGAGAGAGAGAGAGAGAGAGAGAGAGAGAGAGAGAGAGAGAGAGAGGGGGGGAGGGAGTAAGGGGGAAGAGGCACAGGTGCGGGGAATGGGGCGAAAAAAGAGCCGGTTTCGATTACGCTCCGGCCGTGCCGGACCGTACCGGACCGTACCTAATCCCATATTCCCTTCAATCAATAACAGCAGCCAAGCTGAAACTCAGCCAGTGGCTCCGCGTTTTTTCTCTCTCTCTTTTTTTTAAAAGTTTCTTTTATCCGCTCTTTCCCCTCACCGCTCATTTGCCGCCGTTTTCTCACATAAAATCTGTAAATTGACAATTATGTACGCGCTGCTGGCCGGGCTGGGTTCAGCCGGGCCGACGCGGTCCACGGCCGTGCGGAGCGATGAGTACAACCCTTCATTACTCGCTTCGGAGAAGAGTCCGGCAGCACCGGTCCATATCCTGCCGTCCGGCGCGGCGTGCAGGAGACACACGCACACACACACGCATCCACACGAACACACTTACTCATTCATTCATTGTGCTGCTGTGCTTCGGTCTTAAAAATAATAATGATAATAGTAAAAAGGGGTTAGCGACGACTGATCGGATTGAACCTCGGCGTTTCGTCCTTTACTACGCCTTCCCATGTCCCTTACCCTCACCCACCTCGCCTCTGCCGCCCTCCTTTCTTGCTGCTCATCGTTTCCGCGACCCTTTCTCTTTGAACTGACCTTTTGCACGGCGGAGGGCGCTCCGCTCCTCGCCGCGGCCTCGTTTGCTGCGCACGGCGGCTGCTGTGCTGCTGCAACACGCGTAAAACCAAACTAATTTGCCGAGCGGGGCGGGGCGGGGCGGGGCGGGGCGGGGCCGGGCGGCAATGTGAGGAGGAGCTGCGCGGCTTGCGAGAGCAGCTTCTGGTGGAACAGCTTAGCGGCGGCCGGGCCCCGTGCACCGTGCACCCCCGCCACGTCGCTCCTCGCCTTTCTCTCTCTCTCTCTCTCTCTCTCTCTCTCTCTCTCTCTCTCTCTCTCTCTCTCTCAAAATTTTTTTCTCTTTCTAAAACACAAATTTAGGACACAAACATAAAACCGGAATGGCTAATCTAGATGTTACAAAATTTAACTCATTCCCCTTCTGACCCCACTTGTGAAACAAAATCCCCCAATAAATTCGTTTTTAAACTAAACTCTCTCTCTCTCTCTCTCTCTCTCTCTCTCTCTCTCTCTCTCTCTCTCTCTCTCTCTCTCTCTCTCTCTCTCTCTCTCTCTCTCCCTCCCTCTCTCTCCCTCCCTCCTTCTCCCTCTC
The DNA here is from genome assembly GCA_029379305.1 of Frankliniella fusca. Lineage (NCBI taxonomy): Eukaryota > Metazoa > Arthropoda > Insecta > Thysanoptera > Thripidae > Frankliniella > Frankliniella fusca. The sequence goes on from JAHWGI010001192.1 coordinate 30,057, forward strand.
TTCCTCTCTCTTTCCTTCTCTCTCTCTCTCTCTCTCTCTCTCTCTCTCTCTCTCTCTCTCTCTCTCTCTCTCTCTCTCTCTCTCTCTCTCTCTCTCTCTCTCTCTCTCCCGCCTGCTAGGTGGTGTGGAGTCCCACGCTCGAATGTTTCTAGGTGTTTGCGTGTGTGCTCCTCTGTGTATTTGTCTGTAACTAGTTGCCCTCTTCGTGCGCCGCCCCGGCCCGGCCCGGCCCGGCCGGCCTAGGTCTCGGACCCCTCCGTCTGCCTATCTTCTTCTTCCGCCGGTTGGTCTCGGCGCGGGGCGGCGCGGGGCGGCGCGGGGCGGCGCGGGGCGGCGCGGGGCGGCGCGGGGCGGCGCGGGGCGGCGCGGGGCGGAGCGGTCCAGCCCAGCTGTTTGAACTCTCCGGAGCGGAGTCCAGCTGGGAGCAGCGCGTGGAGTTGCTGTGGCGCTCGGGACGGTCAACGTTCAGCAAGCGCCGCCACCGCAGCTGGCACGGCCCTGGGCGGACCGGCCTGGCCTGGACCAGGTGCCTGGGGACGGGCGGGCTGGGGCGCTTATATTCAATTTATCTGAGATCTTAAACGATGCCAAACGAGACGCGTTTACTCGCTGAATTTGTCCACGAGGAGCAATTAATGCCTCTCAGCGCTCGTTAGATGCTGCCCCGCCTGCCGTGCTGTTGAAAGTCGCGTCACTAAAAGGGTGACGTTTATCGTTACCACCGCCCGTTGCCATTTGTTTTCGTTTGCACATTTGTGTGTGTGTGTGTGTGTGTGTGTGTGTGTGTGTGTGTGTGTGTGTGTGTGTGTGTGTGTGTGTTTCGAATTGGGCCGAAGCTGGTCTGCACTCTGCCGGACGGAGCAGCCAACTAACCCGGGGAATGCACCTAGAAAATCGTGTTCTTGCGTTTGCAATGTTCTTGTATTTGAGAACATGGCGCTTGTTTTGAGAACTGTGTACTTGTCACAATAAGTGGACGGTACTCATGTTCTTGTCTTGCCCTTCATCTTTATTTAGAGTGCCGTCTTTCTCGCTCGCTCGATTTACCCTCCCCCCTCAGCTCCCTCTCTCTATCTCCCTCCCTCCCTTTTCCCTCGCCCTGTTTTCCTCTAACTCCGCGGTGTGTGTTCTAATTTGATTTAACGCGCCGACGTTACGGCACGTAATGAAGACGTTACTTGGTGCGGCCTGTGCCGGGCCTGCGAGAGTGCCTTGAAAACACCGAGCGCGATCGAGCGGTGCACCTTCTCTCGTTATAAAATGTTCCTTTATCAATTTACATATTTTTACGGGCCGCGTCATGTATAATTGTCATCGCGGCCCGCGGCCCGCGACCCTTCGGACCACCACCAGTCTTCTGCTCTGCGGATGAACCTGGAGAAAAGAAATATGAAAAGGGGGCGAAAAATATTCGTTTTTGTGGCAGACGCGGGTTGGTAGGCGTGGTTCGTATGGAGCGTGTTGGGCTGTGCTGAGTCGCGAGCGGTCCCGACCCGGTGCAGCACCACAATGGTGTTCCAAGATTGGAACAATTAGGCCGCCCCGACCCGTGGGCGCGTGCGTGGCCGCGACTTTTTTTTTCCTTTTTTTTTCCTTTTGAGGGTTGGGGGCACTGTTGCGCCGCCCGCGCCCTCTAATTGTGTGTGCGTAAGAAAGCGTGGCGCTTATTGGAGGTACAGGGGCCTGCGCCTGCGGCCTATGTGGCCCTGCGCCCGCCGATCCGACCGTCTTGGTATTTCGGCCAGAATAATCACTCTAATTGCTATCCAAAAATCTCGCCCCTCCCATCGGCCAACGACGCGTTTTCGTGAAGTTTTCCCTCATGTTATTTTTTTTTGTGGGGGTGGGGAGGGGGGGCGCTACATTTTTCTATTTTGAGGGAAATTCGTGGGCTCAGGCCAGCACGGCGTGCGTCGTGGCCCGACGCGTTGGCCTCACTAATCGGCGCGTTAATGACTTAATTTATCGCCGACCGGCCGCGGGCCGCGTGCCTCGTGCCAATAATGCTAATGTGGGGCTGGGGCGCGCCCGGGCGGCGTACGGTGGGCGGTATTCCTATTCATTGCCTCTAATAGTTGTACGTTGTACGTAGTATATGTAAACCGATAATATTATCGGTATTGTCTACGTATTCCTATACAGCTAAAATTTCAGAATATTGGTATTTGACGCATTCCCAATAAAAGATAATATTTGATATTGGTATTGAATTTAAACAAAAAAAAAAGTGGCAGGTACTGGCAGGTACATGATGTACCTTTTTTAAAAGTTATATATTTATTTTTTCTGGGCTGTTTTTTTTTTTTTATTCCAGGGGTCTTGCATTGCATTACACTGCGGATTGTCCGGTCAGAAAGGGGCAGCGGCAACAGTAAAACGCACGGAACGCTTTCGCGACCGGAACGAATCTCCGGCCCTGGCCCTAGCCGGGCCTACCCTGCCGGGTCCGGGCCCGCTGTGTTGCGCGTCCCTTTCCTATACTTTTCCGTGCAAATCGCCGCTCCCGTGGCGCAGGCTGAGCCGAGCCGGGCCAGTGAGCCGGGCCGGGCTGAGCCGAGCCGGGCTGAGACGAGCCGAGCCTAGCCAGGCCGAGCCGAGCCGAGCCAGGCCGAGCCGAGCCGAGCCAGGCCGAGCCGCTCCGAGGAGCACGGTGGCGCACCGATCGGTTAAATGAACCGGCCATGTGCGGCTTTTTCCCCCCTTTTTTTTTCATAGTGAGAGGGGGGGACGTGCGGTAGAGGGAGAGGCTTTCACTACAGCAGTGCTGCCAACCGACCGAGGATGATGGCAGCAGCAGGGTTCAATACCGCGACTGTCGGTGCGCTGCGATGCGGGGTGTGGCTTTCACTTCCAGTGGCAGGTGGCAGGTGACAGGAGAGCAGGTCTGCTAGGCGAGCCTGTCGCCCGCACATCCTTTTTCGGTCCGCCTCGTCCCTGAGCGCGGTGCGGTGTGGTGTTCGTATACACGCTGTCGCGGTGGTGGTTTCCCGCGACCGCTGGCGTCCGAGAAAGAGGCCGTCGTGGACTGGACAAGACCCGCGCCGGAGCAGGCGGACGGACAGACGGACAGACGGCCGGTGGATTTCTTTTTTATCATCTCTCCGCAGAAGTAAAAAGGATTCGGAATGTTAAATGCAAGCCATCGCGGCTCGACTCGGCGGAGCCCCATTGCGCGCGGGAGAGTGAGCGGGGCGGGGCGGGGCGGGGCGGGGCGGGGCGGGGCGGGGCGCGCGCTGCGCCGTTGTGTCACCAGGACCGACTGCAGCGGCCGGCGGCCGGCCGGCCTGCCCGCCGCGCCTTACGTCACGACCAGGACCGGCTCGGCTCGGCCTTCTAGGCGGCGGCGGCGCCTTTCAACTGTCTTATGCAGCGCGGACTGTCGCCGCCTGTAGTGCGGTGTATGCGTATCCCGAACACTGCCGTGGCCGGTGCGCATGTCCGCCAGTGCAGGACGTCTCTCTCTCTCTCTCTCTCTCTCTCTCTCTCTCTCCAGCACCATATTCCAGCACCATTTGCAAATTTAAATAAAATACGTTATGTAAACTTCATGCTACTACCGGTACCAAAACTATTGCTACTGAACTGTAAAAAACTTAATTTAGATATTGTATGATGTACAAAATAAGACTTATAGTCTTAAGTACTTTTTTCCAATAAAATATCAAATATCAAATATCAAATATCTCTCTCTCTCTCTCTCTCTCTCTCTCTCTCTCTCTCTCTCCTCTCTCTCTCTCTCTCTCTCTCTCTCTCTCCCTCTCCCGCTCTCCCTCTCCTCTGCCACGTCACTAACCCCGTACTAACTCCATTGCACGGTGCTCCATTAGAAGGAGCGTGCAGGCGAGCCCGCGACACTCCCGCAGAGGAGGAAAGATTCCAGGAAAGCCTTTCGGCCCAAGGCGAGTCGCGAGGAAGTGCCAGGCCAGGGGCCCGAGGCTCGAGGCCGGCGGCCCTCCCCTCCGTCTATCGCCTGCGGCTGGTCGGGGCCTGGCCGACGTGGAGCCTCTTCGCCCGCGTTCTCTCCCGCGCCGGCCCGCGCCGGGCCAGCAAGTGACATTTCAGAGAGAAAAGGTCAGGCAGTCTTCTCCGGGCCGGGCTCCAGGTCGGCTCCAGGTCGGCTCCAGGTCTCCTCCAGCGGCATCCCTGCGCGCCCCGCGTTGCATTGTGGGCCGCGGCGTGGCGCGGCGTGGCGGGGCAATTAGCAGCGGCGGGGTGGACGGTAGCCTAGCGGCAGCGTGTGCTGTGCGCCGCCTGCTGCTGGCTGCTGCAGAGCTCCTCCTCGGCCTGCTCGACCAGGTGGAGGAGGAGGAGGAGGAGGCTGGGTTCGGCCTCTCCAGTGATAAAAGCTCAGTAAAGACTTTAGCGTCCACGCTCTTTATGACTTGTAATGAAGGTATACCCTGCCCCGGCCTGCGCGGGGTAGGGGGGAAGGGGGGGGGTCTCCTTCTGCCAAACCGATTTGCGTCGGGATGAGAGGCGTGGCCTGCAGAGTTCCACGTGGCGTCGGTGACCGGTGACGCCTGCAGGCCCTGCTCCTGCTACTCCCTGCTGTCTGATCGCTCTCGCGTCTCCGTCCTTGTCTCACTCATTGGGCCCTATGGATCTCCACCATAGAGCACCCTCAAGAATGTAGGCATGAAAGCTATCTTCGGAATCAGACGGCTCGAACTCTGTAACTCTCTGCTCTTTGCTTTACTGTAACACGTGCTTTAAGTTTGCTTGCGTGCCGTGATCGTGAGTGTTGTCCCCAAGCGTGGCGCCCTTGTGGGGATGCATTGCCCGTGTGTGCATGAGCGACGGCAGTGCTGCTACGCATTTGGGCGATAGACGCAGCCCAAACAGCCGAGAGAAGGCGGGCTGCATCTGCTGATGTCTACTGGGCGACATGCACGCACCTAGTGGCCTCAGTGCGGGGCACGGACCGCCCCAGAGGCTGGGATCCCCTCCCACCCCCGCACTCCTCTCCTTCGAGGTTATATCGGACTCTGCAAGGAAGGGATTAGGTGCAAGACGAATGGCTTGAGCCACTTGATAGCAGCCCCGCGCCACGCCGCGCCACGCCGCGCCACGCCCGGCTACCGAATCCATGACAGAGCTGCTCGCCTCCTCGCCTCGCGCCCCGCCTCGTCTGCAGTAAAAAGAAAAGGGGCGGATCTCTGGCTCTACGGTACTGCAGACTGCACCGCCCAGCCTGATCTACAAGCCGCCCGAGGCTCACACACGATCGCTCTCTCTCCCTCTCCCTCCCTCTCTCTCTCTCTCTCTCTCTCTCTCTCTCTCTCCCTCTCCCTCTCCCTCTCCCTCTCTCTCTCTCTCTCTCTCTCTCTCTCTCTCTCTCTCTCTCTGTCACACACTCACACACACACGCATGTTGGATTTGGCGCGCTTGGCGGGCCCCGCGGCTCGAAACAACAACAGCAGCTGCAGCCGGCCGGTGCGCGGACACTGACCGCGACTGTCCTTTGTTTTGTTTTTTCCATCTGTGTTTGTGTTTTTTCTCAGATCCATTCTGGGCGTCCCAAGCATTTAGGCAATTTATTAAAAGTCGTTCCGTGGTGCGCGGCGCGCGGGCCAGTGGAGCGGTCGCAAAGCATGAGGCACCCGCGGGTACCCGGGTACCCGGCCGGACCGCATTCCCTCCCTGGAAAAGCCTCTGCCGGGCCGGTGACATGATGGGTGACGGTACCGACCCGCCCGCAGGGACCGTCCGGCAATGCGTCTCGAGAGAGATTTACGTCCCTCTGCCTCTCCCCGCGCGGGTTAGGCGCGGTTACTGCGGGGTCCTGGAGTGGCCGGGCTGCCTGCTGCCGTCCAAGTGCTGACTCGGCACTTCCCTAACGTTTGTGTCGCTTTCCGTGTTTCAGGTGAGACTGCATTTACCGCTGCTTTGGCCGAGGCGGTGGGGTCCCCTCCCACTTCCACAATAGGGTGGGGCGAAATAACACTTTTTGTCGTTCAGGAAACGCCTGGGTGCGGAAAAGTGGCCCAGACCGATCACAAACACAACGCAATTTTGGTTTTTGAAATCGGATGATATCTTCGGCCTCCACTTTGAAGGTGAAATTTTAATATTTCACTTAAAAACACTAAAATTTCAGATATTGCGAAAATGGGTTTAAAGTTGATACCGATGCATTCAGATAGTGTTTATGCGATGAAAAGTCATGAGTAGGTCGTCAAAGGCCCGTACCTAGTCGCCAAAGTCAACCAAAATCGAACTTCATGGAGAGGGAAATTGCTCAAAATTGTCTATTTTGGGGTAAAACGCTGAAATATTTGTGAGGCCCTCAAAAATACCTTTAAAAGTGTTTTTCAAAAACGTGACTCAGTTTTGGATAAAACATTCAAAACTGAATCGAACAAGCCTAGAAAGAGCCCTGTACGCCCAAAATTAGAGGTCGCGCAAAGCGTCCAAAGTAGAACAAACAGTAACAAAAGTTCAAGGCTTGCATTAAATTGGAAATAATTTTTTGTAGAGTTTAAGACAGGTCAATGATCTATAGCAGGGCTCTTCTTAGGGTAAGTTGGATAAGGAAAACCCATTTTCCGATTTCGTTTTCCTAAACGGGTCCTTTAAAATCCGTTATTTCCCCCTGAAAGCCTTATTTTAGTTTTTTTTTTCCTCACTTTTATCAAAAGACGCAGGGAGTTCCGCCGGGACCCAGCCCGCTCTCTGAACCAGTTTCAGAGTGGAATAAGGGGCTTCTTTTGATGCTCTTTCCATTGCAACCAAGGGAAATGTCCCTGCTACTAATTTCATTCAGTATGTTTGTGTTGTGACGGCAAATAGCCAAAGTTTCAAAAATCAAAAATCGTGGCCGGTTAGAACCTTGTTGAACTGAGGCGAATAGAAAGGGTTCACCTAGCTAGGGAAGTAAAAAGCAGCAACGATAAAAAAAAACAAAACAGAAAATTCTCCTTGGCGTTTAGAAGCACAGAGCTGAATTTGAAGATATTGATCAGCAACCTTTAAAAAAAAAGAGACTTATGAAAACGGCTTTGTGTTTCTATAAATTTTTTTACATATAAGTTAATTTTAAAGTTTAAAAAAAAAGGTTTCTTCTGTTATAAGCCTTTAAAATCAATTAACAACCACAAATCGTCAGTTTGAATTTTTTTTTGACCCCATGCCTTATTTATCAAATATCCCTGATAGTTGAGCATTTTTGTTGCCGCGTGCGCGCACTCATCCTGCCGCTTGATGTGCCCAGCTAAAATCCTATCACACCTCTTCCTCGCCATGTCATTCTAGGCCACTAGTTAGTTGGCGACAAGCGCGGATAGACGCAGTCTCACCGGACAGTTTTTCTTTTTCTTTTTTTTTAACTTTTGGCTATTTGCTGTCACTACACAAACATACTGAAGGTGATTAGTAGGGACATTTTCCTTTGTTGAAATCGAAAGAGCATGAAAAGAAGCCCCTTATTCCACTCTGAAACTGGTCCAGAGAGCGGGCGGGGTCCCGGCGGAACTCCCTGCGTCTTTTGATAAAAGTGAGGGAAAAAAACTAAAATAAGGCTTTCAGGGGGAAATAACGGATTTTAAAGGACCCGTTTAGGAAAACGAAATCGGAAAATGGGTTGTCCTTATCCAACTTACCCTAAGAAAAGCCCTGCTATAGATCATTGACCTGTCTTAAACTCTACAAAAAATTATTTCCAATTTAATGCAAGCCTTGAACTTTTGTTACTGTTTGTTCTACTTTGGACGCTTTGCGCGACCTCTAATTTTGGGCGTACAGGGCTCTTTCTAGGCTTGTTCGATTCAGTTTTGAATGTTTTATCCAAAACTGAGTCACGTTTTTGAAAAACACTTTCAAAGGTATTTTTGAGGGCCTCACAAATATTTCAGCGTTTTACCCCAAAATAGACAATTTTGAGCAATTTCCCTCTCCATGAAGTTCGATTTTGGTTGACTTTGGCGACTAGGTACGGGCCTTTGACGACCTACTCATGACTTTTCATCGCATAAACACTATCTGAATGCATCGGTATCAACTTTAAACCCATTTTCGCAATATCTGAAATTTTAGTGTTTTTAAGTGAAATATTAAAATTTCACCTTCAAAGTGGAGGCCGAAGATATCATCCGATTTCAAAAACCAAAATTGCGTTGTGTTTGTGATCGGTCTGGGCCACTTTTCCGCACCCAGGCGTTTCCTGAACGACAAAAAGTGTTATTTCGCCCCACCCTATTCCACAACACTCGGGTCCGGGTAAGGTATGAGAGCCCAAAAGGAAAGCGAGCGCAGCCGGAGCCATCAAATAGCATTTACACACTGGCTGGCTCGGTATCGTGACTGAGGAGTCGAAATTACGGGGTATGGGGAGGGGGGTGGGGGTGGGGATCCTCCCCGCTTCTTTCTGAAGAAAACGAAACACACACGACGCGGAAGAAAAGGGAAAAGAATCGTAAGTATAAGAGAAAAGGGTAAAAGAAGAATAAAAGAAACAAGGGGAAGGCTCTGCCGCCCGAAACGAAGGTAATTGCCCCGCCCCGTCCAGATACCAAGTCTTGAGTCTGGTGGCGAAGAGCGAAGCGAAGCGCCTAGTCGAGCCGCACGAAAATTTCGCTTCCAAGGGAGACACACATGCGGATGGGGTCGGGGGAAGGAGGAGGGATTCATCGCTGTTAGTTTCTTTTCCCTTCCTTTCCGTTTTGTGAGTGCAGATGGCGAGGGTGGCTCTGCTCTGTAATTATACAAGATTGGGTCTGAGCACGACCGCGCTGCCCCGCCCCGCCCTGCCGGCCACGGTCCTGGCTAGGTCGCGCGGCCCGGCCCCTCGAGCATCGAGAAGGCTATCGAGATTTTATACCGGACCATCGCGCGGCTTGGGCTTGCCCAGGGCGTAACTGAACACCTTTTTCCCTGAAGCCCTGCAACTGCCAGGGTCTAGGAGGTGCAATAAGACGGATATGTAGGAGCAGTGTGCGTCGAATAATTCTGCAGTGAGGCGAGTCCGATTTCGTTTTCTTTTCCTCCTTCTGAAAAGTGTCCCCCTTGTCAAGAGTTCAGTCCCCTCTGATCCCTTCCTCCGCCTCCGCCCCCTAAAGCGTGAGGCGCCCCCCGTCTCCCCCCCCCCCCCCGCCTCTCCTCGCTCGGATTGCATCCTCACGATCTTCAGAGCGGTACCCGCCCTACCCGTGCCCGTGCAACACGAACGTACCCGCGGGCCGGGCCACCCCCCCGGCCCGGCGGCCACTCGTTTGAATATCCACGAGGTGTCGCACGGCCGCGCCCGCCCCCCCGGCCCACGTGTGCCTGTTTGTACGTCCCCGCTAACCAACGTCCCACACCTCCCCCACCTTACCTTCTTCCTATGAG
>JAHWGI010001193.1:0-44678 GCA_029379305.1 Frankliniella fusca
GGCTACTTTTAAACGATTTCACTACTTTCGGGATATTTCCATGGATATTTTTAAAATCAATCGTATTTCGCGCGTTGTTTACCCCGCCCCATTCCTCCCCCTGCGTCATATGGCGTCACTGAAATAATACTTTAGTTTTATTTCATATATTTATTTTAATTAATGTTGAATAATGCGTGTTGAATGTAACGAAAAGAAATTTCCTTGGTAGTTCACTCTCAAAGTCGCCAATTGGGGCTATTTCTGCACAAAAGTCACGACTTTTTGGCTCAGCAGCGTTTAAAAACGGGCGGTGACTTTTGGGCTCCACGAGCGCTGCCTGGTGGCGACTTTTCCTACCAGGCATCTTGCAACCCTGATCCATCACACTACACAAACAAGCCTCAAGCTTTCGGGATAGTTATGGCAGTGCCTAAATTATAAAGATAATGGAACTCAGTAATAATATAATAATTATTAAATTATATCTTGTCAACGGTTTTACGCAGATCAATAGCAGCAATTATTTTAGGAGGGAACCCAAGTGTTGATTCCGACATGACTCCAGCGCACGACACAATCGCTTGGCGGCAACACTGGCCACTCAATCCACCGGCCCACGACTCCATCTTTCTTCCTGACTGCGACTGCTGCTGTGAACGCGTCTTTGCCGGGTGTAATTTATTTAAGGTAAGGATTTGCTGGCTGATAAGGTCTTGTTTTTTTTTTCTAAATTTTCAAACTCGGATCGAGTACAGCTTTGTGCTGTTCGTCAATTAAAGTTTTGTTTTTGGACTTGGGAAAAGTGAACGCCATGTGCGGCATGACGCCTCCAGATGAATCGGACGTTAATTGTTCATTGGGGGGCGGGCGGGCGGGCGCCGAGCTGGGTTCTTTTTTGCTAAATTTTATTTGTATTACTGGAAGATATCCAGTAAGTCGAAAAGTGAGGTCGAGTGAGAAGTGAGGCGAAACCGAGTGAGGCCGGGCGAAGACGAGCGAGGAAGCGTAGAAGCGAGAAGCGGGAGGGTGGGTAAAACGACCGTAGGAATTAAGGAGCAATGCTGAATTATATGTGACATTTTTTTATATCCGTCCCCTTTCCGAAAATGTAAAGATTTACCCATATTAACGTTGATTTAGCATTCTTACGGCCATTTTCACTTCCACGCTTTTACGCTTCCTCGCTCGGCTTCGCCCGGCCTCACTCGGTTTCGGCTCACTTCTCACTCGACCTCACTTTTCGACTTACTGGATATCTTCCTGTTAAACGTCCTCTGGTTGTTCGATTTTTTATGCCTTGTCACTTAGTGTAGTGCAGACCAAGGTGGTCTATGGACAAGTCACTTAAAATGAATTGCAACTTGCTCGGTGCCTTCCGTGTTTTCCCTCAGAGAAGGGCTTAGACCTTAGCAAGCTCATGCCCACTACTATTTTACTAACAAATAGTTGCCCTCGCCGACTTCAGGCGAAGTCGCGCTCTTTTTCCAGTCAGTTTTTTGGTTAGGTAGCGCCACCGCGCCGTGCCAATAATATTTTCAAAAGAATCCCATGAACCTCTCACATGAGTACTATCCTAAGATAATGTTATATGGCACGACTTTTGACCTTCAAGCCCAAACTGACTGGAAATGCCACAACATGTGTTGTGGAACCCTCACGTGAAATAACTAGTGGTTTTAATATTTAGTGTACGTCATCCCTGATCTGGTTATACATTTTCTTTGTGCCCAGACCATGGACATGCATCAGGAGGTAGTTCCCCTCGAGAAGATGAGAGAGCTGCGGCTGAAGTACCTACAACGAACTAACCCTGCTGCAGCAGTCATTCAACCAGCTGACCCTGCTGCTGCAGTCGTTACACCAGCTGACGCGGCTGCTGCAGTTGTTCAAACAGCTGACCCTGCTGCTGCAGTCGTCCAACCCGCTCACCATGCTGCTGCAGTCATTCCTTCAGGTAATGTTAATGATTTCCTTTTTCTGGATTTGTTGTATACTCTGCAAATCCAAGTGCAGAACTGTTCTACAGTTTAAAATGTAGAACTAAAAAGTTCTGCACTTCAGAGTGCAATTTTCTAATCAAGACTACATACATTTTTTTCTGAAGACAGCATGATCTTAGTCTTGAAATTCTCTTTCCAATGAGCATAAATGTGATAGTGTTGCCACTTAAATTGAAACTAGTACGAGTTCTCAAGTAAGATTCCAAAAATTCATATTCTGTTGCGTACCTTCTTCAATGTAAATGGCAACCTACCACATTTATGCTCATTGGAAAGAGAATTTCAAGACGAAGATCATGCTGCCTCCAGAAAAGATGTTATTAGTCATAGTCAGAAAACTGCACTCACTTTCAACTGTAGAACAGTTCTGCACTTGGATCTGTAGAGTGTGCACATGCCAAGGCAAGCAAACATGAGGTATTGTGTATTCCTTAAAGTTCACTTCTGTGGGTGGGTACTTATGCAAAGGATGCCTCTTTAGTATTATTGCAAGCATGTACCTTTCTAAGTGTGTTGCGTACATACTTTATATCCTTAGTGCATCTAGGCATTGTTGTGGTTTGATTGATTTTATGATAGGCCTGCTACAAGGATTGTGTTGGATGATTAACTTAGACTGTTAATTGACTACTTTTTTATTAAGTGATCCTCTTTTATACAATTAGTGCAAACTGTTTTCACATTTTCAGTTTTTAAGTAAGTTCCTTTGTCTTTTTAAACCAATGTTAAATCTTTATGCTCTGCTCCAGGTATTCGTGAAAACTTGGAAGTTGTGTCCTCATCTTTTGTCTCAGCACCAATGGTCAGCAGCAGTGCTCAACCTGTTTTCATCTGCCTGCCCCTCAACTGTGATCTGGGAGGTAAGTATTTAGTCTTGATGTAGCTCTCATGCAAATGCTGCCTTTCTCCTTATGCCTGTGTCAACTGAATTTGTTCCACAGGTCTCCTGTCCAGTATCATGAGGAGCAGTCGTTCTACATCTTCTACATTCTCTTCAAGAGGGGAGAGTGACTTATTTGCACAAGCTCCTGACTTGTCTTTTAGAGCCGAGTCTGCTTCAGCTCCTGCGTCAACTGAGGTTCCAAGCACCAATACACCTGCATCCACTGCAAGAACGGCTGAGATGGATTCTGCGTCTCATTCAATTGATCCTGTACCTTTGAGTGATCATGTGGAGCACAGCTCCATATCTGGACCTGAAACATCCATGCCATCATCATCATCTGGTTCCACCGCAAGAGCTACAAATCAGAGAGCTGACTCACCTTGGTGGCGACCTAGCAGTCCAACTGCTCTTCCTTCTACAGGTGGATCTGAGAAGACCCCTTTGTGGGAATATAGTCGTCCGTCTGCTTCCACTTCGTCTTCTGGAGCGGTGGAGCTTCCTGCCTCATCTTCCACTTGGAGGGTTCCTGATGAGCGAAGCTACAAGTGTCGACCTGAAACATCCAAGCCATCATCATCTGGTTGCACCTCAAGAGCTACAGATCAGAGAGCTGACTCACCTTGGTGGCGACCAAGCAGTCCAAATGCTTCTGCTTTGTCTCCTACTACAGATGAAGACCGGAATGCCTTTCGTTCAGCGCAGGACACAACTTGGCGGACCAGAGAGATGCATCTCACTGCGGAAGACTTTGTCTGGGTCTCAGACTCCGATGATGAAAACTCTGCTAGTGCAACTGTAACAACTAATGTTTTGGCTGAAAATGAGGATGATAATGGGGTAGCTTACTTTGTTCAAACACCCCAGGGGATGGTCCCAAAGCCGGTAAGGGACTTTAAAAAAAAACTTAACCCTAGCAGTGGAACAAAGCGGCCTGTGCCAGCAGCAGAACCCAACAATTCTGAGGAGGAAGATGATTTTGGTCTGCTGCCCAAGAAGCGAAAGAGCAGTCTTTCTAGCAGCGGGACGAAGTGGTCAGTGCCAGCAGCAGAACCCAATAATTCTGAGGAGGAAGATGATTTAGATGTGCTGCCCAAGAATCGAAAAAGGAGTCTTCCTAACAGTGGATCAAAGCGGTCAGTGCCAGCAGCAGATCCCAACAATTCTGAGCAGGAAGATGACTCAGATATGGAGTGTAAGAAGTCAAAGAGGAGTCTGCAACCAAAAAAGAGAGGCCGCCCAAAGGGGAGTAAGAACAAGGCCAAACAAACAACATCCTCTAAGGCTGCAGCAGAGGCTGATGACAGTGAAGGTTGCGCAACTCTGAAGTGCCATATTTGTAAAACGGGAACAGGCAAGATGGTGGTAACAACTTGTGGCCATATTTTTCACAAGACGTGCCTGGAACAATGGCTTATAGTATCATCTCAACAGCATAGAAAAGAGAAGAAATGTCCATACTGCTGTTCAAGTTTCTCCACGTATGTAAATTTCTTTGGTTGACGCCCTTACTTCTTTGGACAAATGTTTTGGGCTACTGACTGCTTTTGGATACTGGTTTTGGCTACTGATTTTGGTTACTGTTTTTGGCTACTGTTTGGACTAAGTTTATGATAACTGTTTTGGAAGTTATTTGATTGATTTCTATAATTTTAAGCATGTTACTTACTGTACAATTCATCGCAGTTCAGCTACTGCAAGTTTTTAAGTTTTGTTCTTTCCCTGTCTGATAACTGTTTTGGAAGTTATTTGATTGATTTCTATAATTTTAAGCATGTTACTTACTGTACAGTTCATCGCAGTTCAGCTACTGCAAGTTTTTAAGTTTTGTTCTTTCCCTGTCTGATTACCTTCTAAGCTACTTTGTACCTGTATTCTGCTTTCATTGTATTTTGCATGTTCAGTGACCCATAACTTTTGGGTCACTTTCTCATTTATACATGGTTAAGCTTAGTGTGATGCTTGGAACTGATTCCTCTGATTTTAATGTGTTCAGAATTGCTAAGATTCTGAAAGTGTTTTATTATTTTATTTGATGACTGCACAATAAATCTTGTTTATGCGCATTACTTGACCGAGTTTTTCAGCCTTATCTGCATACTACACATGAATTACCAAAGAAAAGAACAACTAAAGAAAGTTGACTGAATAATTTTTTGATACATGGTGCAATCAACAAGTGGGCCATTTCACCCTAAGTCCACACAAACCTCAGATTGAGATGTTTGAACAAAACAATGTGGATTGTTTTTAGTGTCACTAGTATGCCCCAACCTTCTCAATACTATTCACTCAATAGTATAAATGTAAACCCAATACCAAGAAGATTTGCAAGTGTAAAAAACAGTGTGGCATTTTATAAATTTTATTGAAACAACTAATCTGCTTGAACAGATCCCTTTTTCTTGGACATGATAAGCTTTTATAGAAAGCCTTGCCAACGAATAATTTTGTTGTGGTATTTGGTTTAGATTTATACTAGTGAGTGAATAGAATTAAAATTAGGTGCACTTTATCTTGTCCATATTAAAGTAAGTTTATAAACATTAATTGTAGTGAGAAGGAACCATAACGTCACTCATTTTCACTCTGCTGGTCAGCTATTGTGAGTTGCTGGCTCTCCGATCTTTGATTCAGCTTTCCAAGTGGACCGATGGTCTGAAGATATTGCAGGCCAAGACTGAAAATTTCAGGGAAAATTAGGCCCGTTATAAGATTTATTTTAAGCCACAACCCGTTTATTTTCTCATGGGGAGTAAGAAAGATAAAAAAAGTAATATGTCCTTTTTTCACTATGTTTCTCCCAACCAAGGTGACTTGCTTTTACCTAATTTCATCATGCCCTGGCTAGTTTTAATCAGCGTAAAAAAACTGGTTCTGAAAAATTTTGTATGGGGCTAAAGTAGGTCTGGGGTTGATTGTAGCCTTTAAAAGTCCAAAGGGATGGTGTTGTCAAAACAATTTTTCGACAATACATGAACAGGCTTCAGCACAGTTCTTAAGAAATGCTGTGAGTTTTCTAATTTCTTTACTTCTTAGGTGTTGGTGCTGCTTTTAAAGTATCTCCAAAACTGATTCATCCTTGTCACCCCACAGTTGAACTACACTCTTTTAAACTGAGCGCAGCTGTCACTCTACCCCAATCTCAATGAGATAGGTGAGCTCCTTTGGTAGGCCCTGTAGGTAGCCAGTGTGGAAAAGCCGCACACACAAAAAGGTTTTCTTACCGCAAGTCAATTCGGATTTGGGTAAGAATAAAATATTCTTGAAATGGGGACAAGAATGAATGTTCTTATCAGCAGTAAAAAATGTACTGATCGGTAGCATGCACATTATGCTATGGTTAAGCGTATTTTGGGTTTTCATATAGTAAATTGTTCTTCATCCAAGAATGTAGTAATGTTGAATACATAATAGAGTATGATTCAGCGTATCATTCTTTATGATATTATGTAGTATACTGCTCTAACTGTTAGAACTGCACATTGTTGGAAGGAGAAAAAAAAATCATACCATTATATGTTATGCTTTTGTGTACTGTACCATTGTTGCTGTGAGAACTGCTTTTTTAACTGTTATTCAGATCTAAGATTGTAGTCTCATCTTTGAATAGGTAGAGATATGTAGCAATAAAAATTTCAATTAAGAAAAGGACAACAAATCTTTTAATGCCTCATAGCATTTCAGTTCTACTACATCAACATAAGTATAACAATATTGAGCTGAAGTTAAACGAGCACATATCACACAATAAAAATTACACAGTGGGGACTAATACCTTAATGTGCGACAAACAAAACAAGAAAATTTCAGTATTACAATGCAAAATACACTAAGAAGAACAAAGTAAGTAACAAAGTAATAGTTAAAATACAACCTTGGACTTCAAACATGAGTCAGAGTCATGTGTTCATTCAGGAACTCACATAATACAGGAACATTTCAACCTAAGCATAAAAAAGGAATGTATCTTTTACATTAGTAGGGAAATATTCCACATGGATCCTAAAATCTGAAAGAAAAAGATATGAGGGAAGCTGATTTCAAAAAGAAAATTACGAAAGTCAAAGGCAATATAACTAAAAACTAGTATACGTTTTCACCTCACTGTGAAAATGTTACAAAGATGACAAGGAAACAACTCTAGCAAATTGTTGGGCATAAACACTATACAAATGGTAGAAATACAAATGATATATTTGGCTGAAGACCTAAATTAGACCCCATGAGTGGGAGACTAGTATAAAGCTGGCTGGCTCACTATAAAATGTAACTGAGATGAGCAAGATACAATAATGGTGAGAGACTAGCAGTTGTTAATTGAGTACCGGAAAGCAACATACTTTTTGGTATTGCCAGCTGTTTTAATTTCTGTTGCCACATATGAGTGAAAGACTATTAAGATTTTCATACTTCCATAATTCTGTTTTTAAAACCTCCCAAGCATGAAACTAAGAATCAAATGTAACTCTATTTAAGGTCTTCAATATTAGAGAGACATCATTATTTTCAAACAATTAGAGGGAATGAATCTGTCCAAAAAGTGGCAGACTGTTTTCAACAGAAATCAGAACAACTGTTCCTACTTGGTATTGCATTCCATTCGTTTGCACCCACTTAATGCTGAAATTTCACAAGATGCAGGAGTTAAGTAGGGAGAAAATAAGTTATTTAGGCGGATCAACAATGTTTCCAGCTCATCGGAACACATCACTGCATTTCACAAAAGCTTCTGGAAAGTCTTTAAACTACAATATATTTTTTTAAAAACAACAAATTCCCGGGTGCCATATCATCATAAAGAGCATGAAATATTTGTTAGGAGGATGAGCTTATATTATTCATCTTCCACATTTCCTTTTTAAAATTGTGATTCAAGTTGTCACTTTCCTGAGCTACCTAAATAGGTATGGAATTTTTTTTCCTTTTCTAGACGCAAAACGTCACAACAGGAAATCCCTTGGGATTGTGCGTAACTGCTAGTGAGTTAATATCAAGGATAAGTGTTATACTTTAACAGAATTTTGTAACCGCGTTTCTCTAGTGGTTTGTGCCTCAAATGTAATAAATTTCACTTTTTCTAAACAACTATGTTATACTCGTCATGAAACCTTTGTTTAAGGAACGCCTTCTACCTTCACTTTCATCAGGAGAACAGCACATTTTCAATATCACATCTGGGGACGATAGGGTTTGTAACCCACATTCCTCTGACATGCCAAAATACAAGTGAGGTGGTGTACGTTGTATAACTAAGAATAATTTTTTTAAATCTTCTACGAAGCCTATGGTCCTTGAATACAATTAAGAAGTCTAAAATATATTGCATCAGAAAAAGTTTCCAGAAACTTTTGTTAAGTGGAGTGATGTGTTTCGATGAGCTGGAAACATTGTTGATCTGCCTAAATAACTTATTTTCTCCCTACTTAACTCCTGCATCTTGTGAAATTTAAGCATTAAGTCGCTGCACCCCAATCCACCGTAAGCTACAGTGAAGCTCACGTAAGCTACTGAGTCACCGTAAGTTGCAGTGAGATTCACCGTAAGTTGCAGTGAGATTCACCGTAAGTTACAGCGTTGCAGGTTTACTGTAGCTTACGGTGAAATTCGCCGCAAGCTTTTAAGAGTATACTGGAGAAAGTTGTAATGTATAAAGCAAGTAAACATAACAAAAATGAAATTAGGAAGATACAATAAAAAACTAGGAAAAACAAAACAAACTTACTAATTAAGCCTACCCTGCAGGGCCAGTGCAGAAGAAAAGTTTGTGTCTTCTGGGAGTGATACTTTGAAGATGGTCTTCTGGATGAGGAGCCAGAGATGTTGGGCTTCTGGGCTCTAGTTGCAGTTAGGGCAAAAGCAGGTTTTCCAGCAAACCTCGAGAGCCTTTAATACGCTGCTAACCTTCCAAATTATGTCATTCACGATAACATAAGCAGCTGTGACACTCTGCTCATCTGAGACGACAGCGATATAAGGGTGAATGGGAGCTCTCAGTGCTTTAAACTTTTGCATCCTATCCCTGATACATTCCTGAAGATCTGCAGCATCCTGCAAAAATAAAAATATTTAGCACTTAAGGGAGGGTTTTGCCAATCATAGAGCATATTAAAAATGGTGAAATGTAAGTTATAGCATATAAAATGGTAAAAAAGTAAAGCAATGTGACTGTGGGAAAATACAGAATGGAATTACTGATGTAACAGACAAATGTATGATGCTTGTTTTCACTTACTGTAACATGCAGTACAGAAGCATTGCGTGATTCAACTGTAGTAGGTTTGATCCGAGCTTTACCCAGTTTGACCCAACTACTGAGCTTGCAAATATCAGGCAACATGTTAAGAATTAGAAAATCTCTGGAATCTGCAAAAGAGGAGAAAACCGATTTTCAGCAAATGTGTGCTAAAGTATAGAAGGGAGAAAACAAAAACGGCTGCAATTGATCTTCAGGAAACTATAACTCAAGTTGAAAACCTCTAACTGATTGCAAAGTTTCAAACAGAACAATTAAAATGGTATCAAAGTAGAGCATTCATTCAACCCACTCTAATGACTATTAATATAAAATAACAATATTGTTGGAGTGCGTGAAATTGTTTAACTGGTAACTAAGTGAGAAAGTGTGTAGTTATAAACAATCCACAGTAAATGGAAAAATAGTGCACATGGCAAAAAATCATTACACTAAATGATTTGAAACAGTTCTAGTTGAAGTCCTTCTTAAAATGAAACCTTTGCACATCGCAGGTTATTTTTCAATCCAAGGTGAAAGTCTCTCGGAGTGAATTGATCTTAGAGTACAGGTGTTTGGCTGCAGCTACAGTCTAGCATGGACTTCAAATGAATAGAAACTTTAGTCCAAACAACAACACAAACAAGATAATTATGCTTGGTATAGATATGGTCCCTAGATTATTCGAATCAAAGACCCCAAAGAAATAGTATTTGTAAGGAAGTGCGGGGAAAAACCACTTTCCTTCAAGGACTATTTCTTGTGGCTATTTGCTTCAAAGAATCTAGGGACCATATCTATCCCACGCATCATCTTGTTTGTGTTTGGGACTAAAGTGTCTATTCACTTGAAGTCCAGGCTAGACTGTAGTTGCAGCCAAAAACCTGTCCTCTAAGATCAATTCAATTCGAGGGACTTTCGCCACTTTGACAAAGTTACAGTGACATTGATGAGTAGAGTGGCTTGACTTGAAAAACACTCAAAAGTTTGCAACCAAATTGCTGTAGCAAAACTGGTTTCAATGCAACTATAATTTCATGATAAACAGTGGTCAAAACATACTTTCATTATGAGCAGCTGCTAGCAAAGCCTCACGGTGCAGGCGTTCTTTTTTCTTTAAGTTAGACTTCATAACATCAACAACTTTAGATGAGAAGTCTTTCCAAAGCAGCATTAGATTTTCTGCCTTGCCTTCCAAGACACCATATTTTTCAGGGAAGGTTTTATGCAAAACCTCAAAATCTTGTAGAACCTGAAATTCAGATATTAGAAATGTTTTAGGCAATTAGCTGACAGACAATATTTGAAGTAAAAACTAAGAACTTACAAGCTGGTATCCATCAGGCACTTTTAGCAGATCAGACGATTTTGCAACATAATTTGCAGGGCTGAGTGAAGAGTACATTAACTCTCTTAAGCAAGGAGAGCAACACCTTCCCCAGTGAATAAGAACTTGGTCGAAGGGCTAATAGTTACGTTTCAGCCATTCTATGGAAACAGTTTCCTGTTCGCTTTCAGTAATTGTGAAGTCCACTGCAATAGAGAGAAGTAGAAAGTTCGATTAGACTAATGAGGAATAAGAATCGGGTTTCATCTCACATAATAGCACGCCACTTTTACCAGTATTTTTAGCCTTGCTATTCTTTGCTCTTCCTTTGATAGCCCCTTTTTGTACTGAAGTCCTTTTCATATTTTTTACTCTCATGGGCAACTTTCCCTTTTTGCATATTTGCTTCCGACCTTCCTCCTTAGCAGCAATATACCATTGTTTTCTATCCTCTGCCGGAAACACTAACTATTTTGTTGGCCAAAATCAAATAGTGGGAGTGAGTAGGTCTACTGTCAGTGAAAAAGGTAAAAGTTGTGTAGGGGGGGGGGCAAAACAGAGGCCAGAAAAATGCACAAAAAAAAACAACTTACTACTCAGAAACCTCCAGTAGCCAGGGACACACAATTCCTGATATTCTCATTCGGTCATCGTTTGTTAGGTATTTTTTCCGCTTGTATGAAGGAATCACTCCTTTTCCCATTGCGTTGTCCTTAAGAAACAATTTGAGATCCTGAAAAAAAGGGGGAAAAAATCTAAAGAAGTTAAACTACAAGCACAGTTACTTGATGTCCACATTTTACTCACAAATTCATCAACAAGTGTGTCAGCAGATCTACTATGATTTGCCTTAGCACCCAAAGCCTTTCTGTTCAGCAACGACTTTTGGGCCAAATCGCCTTCATCTAAGTCAGTAGATGTGTCATGACCATCTGAACTGTCTCGATCCTCTTTGGAATCAGACAGGGGATTGCTCTTCTTTCTCTGCAAATACAATTGTAAGTTTTCAGCTAAAATTTCCTGTACTTAAGGAATTGGGGGAGTGTTTAACATACTGTTGAGCCCTTCACACATTAAATAGAGCCAGACACTCCCATAAGTTACTCCTAGTTATAAGTACTAACAAAGTCAGAGTTGGTGTATCCTCTATCACCAACAAGATGTTCATCAGCTTCAGTGATGCGGTCCTTCCCTTTTTCTCACATCAGTCTTTGCAAATTACTTCGCATGAATACTCTCCTGTACTTCATAGAACCAACTTCACCAGCACGTAATTGATGCGGACCAAAAGTGTGTGGTCCACTACACATTGCACATCGTTACTAAAAAGATCATGTCTATTCACATAGTTTGCAGGCGTTACCAGGGGTGCACTTATGGGTACAGGGGTGCAAGTCTATGGCTTCTATCACAACAGGGAAACCCGTTGCATCTTCCCCAGCATGTCAAATAGCCTGCCTTTTTTATTAAAAGGGCCAGCGAATGTATCTTTCAGACAGCTCTCTAAGGACTTTAATAATACAACTGTAAAACAGTGTAACGTCCCTGCAGTTAGCCCAAGTCTTAGAGCCAGACCTCGATAACTGTCCGGTGTTGCAAGTAGCCCTGTACCTGTAACCATCAGCATGATGTCAAGAAATAGGGTTTGCACTCTCCTCCTTCCAATGGCATCCAGGTAATCATGATTACCTGTGACAGACCTGCAAAACAGAAATAGGAAGCACCAAAAAAGAAAAAAAAATACAATGCGGGAACAAAAACAAGAAAATTCATAGAAATGGTCACTTACAATAAACATTGGCCTTGATATGCAAAAGAGCAATTGAAAGCCTGGACTTGAGTAGTTGTCAATAACAACTGTAACTGACGCCCAAGCTGGACCAGCTAATTCGTCTATTATAGACAATAAAACATTATATCAGGTTCAGCAAGTAAAGAAATAGAATAAACTGCTAGCCAGTTAGGTTATGTACCTAGGCCGACCCTCTTTATCTTCTAATATTTTGGCGGGCGTAACTTTGGCAAGCGGCATCAGGACCTCCTCCACCTCGGCTCGGCTGTTAGCTTCGGCTGTTTCTCAATTTTCACTAACATAACTCAAAAGTACCGTCAAACAAATACATGCCAACAGACTGCAGCAGACGACTAATAACAAAAAACAATGACCTGTCGACCTCTCCTTCTTCTTCTACTGCCCACTGTGCCCACACGCATGCGCGCAGAGCATACCCCCACCACTCGCCAGGGTTGTCTCGCGCCCTCGCGCCAAACTTCAATTTATTGCCGCGTTGACAGAGTTTGTAAAAAAATGAAGTCATCCATCCGGTACCTCAAAGTTTTGATATTCGCATTAACTTTGCATCAGTTTGTTGCATTTTTATCTTGTTGTTGGACCTAGAGATAGATTTTGGACAAAATATCAAAGGGGATAAAATCAGATCAAGCATTTAAGGCAGACAATTATATCTTTCATGTATTGTAAGAAAATTTGACCTTTGGATTTTTCTGTCAAATTTTGTGGTTAAACGATACAGCTATTGAAATGTGACTCTGGAAAAGTCTTCAATTAATTGCACCTAGATTAGTTAAATTTGCAAGCCTGTCCAAAATTTACCTATCACTGTGTTCCAGTATCCATGTTTTGTAGCTCTGTGCTGCATTACAGGTATCCATAAACTATGTAAGCATTGAAAGCAATACATTTTGGTGTGAGCTTTGAGGAGTCAATTCAGTTTTATTATAATCTCTGTTATATGGCGAGTTTACTCTGTCCAAATAAAACAAGAAGGCTGTACGCACCTGTAGCATTCGTTTTGTTTTTCTTTCTTGCATTGTTGTGTAGCATTTGCTATTTTTTCAAACAATTTTGAGGATGCCCCGCAAGAAAGTCCGTTTGACAAGACGAAAACATTCTGGGACACCATCTCATTGTATTAGGGATGCTAACACGAGATTAGCTCGTCAACTTCATAATGCAGCCTTGAAGTACAATTCTAGCGTTCCTGCTCTAAAGGTAATGTTAGCGCTTGCGTCTTTGACTTACTTGATGAAATTTGATCGTGATAAAGGGACCATTCTCATATGGTAAAAATTCAATGTGTGCTAGAAATATTTTAGTTTACATTCCTGCTTTCCTGACAAATAGTTCATGTGGTCTTTTTTTTCCAGGACTGCAAGGTTGTTATGAGTCAGGTTAATCTTACTCTCGGAAGGCTGTACCAGAATATTGAAGTCAGCAATATGCGTACAATTATTAAAAGGCCTCGAGTCCTTTCCCTCTTTGATGGGATTTCAAGTGGCCTTGTAGCCCTCAATCAGCTTGGTATCATTCCTCATTCATATTACTCGAGTGAGATTGATGCAGATTGTATAAAGCTTCAAAGGTTCAATCATCCAGGAAAAGTCACGCAGCTCGGTAACATCTGCAATCTTGATTATGAGAAGCTGAAGGAACTTGGCACCATTGATTTATTGTTTGCTGGAAGTCCTTGTAACGATCTAAGCGTAGTGAATTGTAGAAGAAAAGGCCTGTTGGGTAATTCAATTAATTGAATTCATCTCTGTAAAGCAATGTGAACACATATCAAGTTAATTTGGTGAAATTCACGTTGTTATGTGGCTAACTATTGTCACTTTTGTTCTGCTTATGTCAGGGAAAGATGGTACTGGTCCATTATTTTTTGAGTTTGTTCGTATTCTCTATTATTTTAAGAATCTAGCAAACATGGAAGGTCGTGATCATGATTTTTTTTGGTTTTTTGAGAATACTTGTGCCATGGAGGTTGAGACTAAGAATACAATTTCAAGGTAGATATTGCATTTTTTCCCTTCATTAATTTCTTTTTGAAAATGATGTAAAACCCTTTCCACCTGAGTGACCTTCTTGCAATCATGTCATGTTGTTGTCTCAAATATTATTTCCAAAGATTCCTGGGCTGTCAGCCCTTGAAAGTTTGTGCATCATCTTTTGTCCCAATGAAGCGAAAGCGTTATTTTTGGACAAATCTTCCAGTAGACCAAGTAAGTATGCTTGTTTTCAGTATCATTGCTTAAATAAAAACAGTTCAGTAAAGGTGGCCCTCCAATGGAACACAGCACCCATCATTCTAGATTTATAATTAATTGGTTCAGCCCTCGGTTTGCTAATGTAATCTAGGTTATTCAGGGAAACATAACAAAATTATTTTTACTCAATATTCACATTGTGAGATTCACTGGGTGATGGAAGCAGTGTTCCATTTGAGGGCCACCCTAACGTGCAGTTTCACTTCCACAGGACCAAATTATCAATCATCATCTGCTGCCTGTTGATGATATTGTTGAACATGCCAAACTTCAGGATTTCTTACTGGGTTCTGGAAGAAAAGCCCAGACAGATGTTTTGCCCACCTTCACATCAAATAAATTAAACATGGTTAAAAGTAAGTGTATTTCCGCCTGCTGCCAGTAGAGCAAAATTCATTGTGGATCTATGTGTTATATTTGCTACCTCCCATAATCTTCAGTATAAAATTTATTCTTGGTAATATTTTTCTTTGCAGATGGAATGTTTCCAGTGGTGGATGATCAAGATGGAGAAGGTCATGTTCACTTATCAGAAATTGAGAGTCTGTTTGGCTTACCCTCATT
The DNA here is from genome assembly GCA_029379305.1 of Frankliniella fusca. Lineage (NCBI taxonomy): Eukaryota > Metazoa > Arthropoda > Insecta > Thysanoptera > Thripidae > Frankliniella > Frankliniella fusca. The sequence continues at coordinate 15,057 of JAHWGI010001193.1, forward strand.
TTACACAGCAGGTCCCGATATGCCACTGCACTCTAGAAAACGTATGCTGGCGAAATGCTGGGACGTGCATTCAGTAAAATTCTTGATGAATAGTCTTATTTCGCTATTGGCTGTAAAGACATGTGCCTCTGCCTGACTGCTATTTGCAAAGTTGCGCTCTGGGCTAGAGAGGGTATATGCAGTCTAACGTTTGTGAATGGTTTCTGACAACTCAAATTATTCTCTTTGTGCCAGCTGCATCCTGCAACAAATCCTGGTACTGCAACAATTTTAGTTTGGTTTTCTTATTACTAAATACATTGGTGATAGTTTCTACAGTATTATATTATTATCTGAAGCTAACCAAAGGTGGGCAAGACATGATGCATCTATAGATCATAGTTGCAGTTGACTGGCTGCAGTATGTGTAAAAAGCACCATGCGAAGGGCTTGCCAAATTTAATCCATTGGAGCATTGTTGTATTCAAAATGAAAAGCACATTTTTCCTGTCTTTATGTTATCTGATTGTCAACATCATTACATCCTTTCATTGCAGATTTAACATTTATCTGGAATCTTAAACCTGTTTTTAGGAAATAGTAAAAATTTCCCTGAACAGCTCATGGCTGACCCTAACTATTTTTCCTGTGGGTAAAAATGGGCTTAATATTTTGTGATTGGTCCAAAACAAACTTACCTTGAAGAATATAATTTTCTATTAGCTATTGGCAGAGTAAGAGACACCAGTGCTTTTTAGGTATTTTTAGCAACAAAATATCTTAAATTCCCCCAAAACTCAAGAAAAAGCAATGTCGGAGGCAGGTGTGGATTTGAATCAAGTCAACTGTGTCAGGAAAAACTAAAAATGCCCATATAGACTTGTTACGAGCACTTCAACTTTCCTCGAGAAGATTAATGAACTATTTTATGAAAACCTTTTTTTTATTTCAGCCCTTGCCCCTTGTATCAAGATCAATATTCCACCTCTAAAATTAAGCTTAGGGTAAGTGCTAATACATATCAAAAATCTGGGAAGGGGCTTTTTGAAGCATGGAAATCGTTCCAGGAAGCGCTGAAAATCTAACAACAATTCTACGGAAAAAGTGCCAAAGTGAGAAAATTTCATTCCAAATCTCTATCATACAACAGGTTCTGACTTTCTTTTATCAGTTTTTAGGGTAACCAGTTGTATGATACTCTAGAAACCCAAGTGTGTGCATGGCACGCTCCATTTGGAGTCAACTACAAAGCACGCTTCAAAATAGAGCATGCTTGCCAGGCACCAATAAGGGTGCTCGTGCTGCTTCACTTCACTTCACATTTATTATTCTATAAGCTACTGAAAGTGAAATGTCAAAGGTATAAAGAACCTCTTTTTAGATCAATTTACTATTTGATCCTTAAAATATGAATATTGTCTGAGGCTCTAGCCCCCTACCAATATTATTTCCAAATTGTTATCTGTTGTTGTATAATAAGTTGTAAAGTCTAATTTCAAAGTATATACTGAATGTAGGGCACAAACTGACTGTGGAGGGCATGTCCCAAACTGATTTGCTTGTTATTTAAGTAGACTTTAATGTCTAGGTCAATTCAAAACCTTGAGGACCCCATACCAGTTCTTTCAAAGGTCAAGACATTCTAGGAGCACTCCAATTGTGAATGCTGTAAAATAATAAATCAAGGCAGCCATTTAAATCATTCAAATTATTTGTTTCTTTATATGAGAGCTGAACAAGATACTTGGTCTGCGTTACTGTGCCAAAGAGCCAACTCAAGGATTGTTTGGACTGTAACGGTTCATACCAAGTAGCAAATTAATTTAACTCCTCGTAACAATTCATCTTGGTATTTTCTAACAGTGGTCCCTTTGCACAGTAACGCAGACCAAGTATATATTAAGAAACAAATAATTTGAATGATTTAAATGGCTGCCTTGATTTATTATTTTACAGCATTCACAATTGGAGTGCTCCTAGAATGTCTTGACCTTTGAAAGAACTGGTATGGGGTCCTCAAGGGTTTGAATTGACCTAGACATTAAAGTCTACTTAAATAACAAGCAAATCAGTTTGGGACATGCCCTCCACAGTCAGTTTGTGCCCTACATTCAGTATATACTTTGAAATTAGACTTTACAACTTATTGTACAACAACAGATAACAATTTGGAAATAATATTGGTAGGGGGCTAGAGCCTCAGACAATATTCATATTTTAAGGATCAAATAGTAAATTGATCTAAAAAGAGGTTCTTTATACCTTTGACATTTCACTTTCAGTAGCTTATAGAATAATAAATGTGAATGAAGTGAAGTGAAGCAGCACGAGCACCCTTATTGGTGCCTGGCAAGCATGCTCTATTTTGAAGCGTGCTTTGTAGTTGACTCCAAATGGAGCGTGCCATGCACACACTTGGGTTTCTAGAGTATCATACAACTGGTTACCCTAAAAACTGATAAAAGAAAGTCAGAACCTGTTGTATGATAGAGATTTGGAATGAAATTTTCTCACTTTGGCACTTTTTCCGTAGAATTGTTGTTAGATTTTCAGCGCTTCCTGGAACGATTTCCATGCTTCAAAAAGCCCCTTCCCAGATTTTTGATATGTGTTAGCACTTACCCTAAGCTTAATTTTAGAGGTGGAATATTGATCTTGATACAAGGGGCAAGGGCTGAAATAAAAAAAAGGTTTTCATAAAATAGTTCATTAATCTTCTCGAGGAAAGTTGAAGTGCTCGTAACAAGTCTATATGGGCATTTTTAGTTTTTCCTGACACAGTTGACTTGATTCAAATCCACACCTGCCTCCGACATTGCTTTTTCTTGAGTTTTGGGAGAATTTAAGATATTTTGTTGCTAAAAATACCTAAAAAGCACTGGTGTCTCTTACTCTGCCAATAGTTAATATAAAATTATATTCTTCAAGGTAAGTTTGTTTTGGACCAATCAAAAAATACTAAGCCCATTTTTACCCACAGGAAAAATAGTTAGGGTCAGCCATGAGCTGTTTAGGGAAATTTTTACTCGAAAGTATTCCATTGGAAAAAAACAGTCGGTAGTTAAAAACAAACACATCTAGGACTCTTTGTTACTCTTGCTCCCGTATGTAGACCGATTCCGGGAGCTTTTAAGCATTTTCCCTTCTGAGTCTCCGACCTCTCAAGCCTGTCTCTGTTTACTTCAGCGGTATAATTCCCTTTCTAAGTGTGTGATATCAGTCCATGACAGCATGACAGGGTTTTCCCTGTTGACACTCTCAATTACAACAAGATAATATGCTTTTGGCAAAAATTTTAACACAAAATTTATTCTTTCAATTATTGGAGAAAATTCGACTTTAATCAAAGCATGATAAGTAAGCATGACGAAGACACTGATAAATGCCAGTTTGCTGTAATTCCATAGTGCACCGCTACATTGCATGTGTCTCCAAGGCCCTGCAACACAAAACACCCCATAAACATCACACTTAAACAAATATATTTAAAAAAAGAAGAAAATGATTAAAGCAACTCTACTGGTACATCAGAGGTAAGAAAAGGAAATCACTTTTCAAACAGGCTTCAATAAAAAGCTATTGAAAAGAACAGATGGCTCCTTCAAAGTAGCACATTGTAGTCGGAAAGTAAAAAGTTGACAAAAGTTAAGGCTAAATGAACAAAATATAATTATATAAAACTACGGAAATTATTGGCTCGGCTTTTCCACACTGACTACCTACAAGGCCTACCAAAGGAGCTCACCTATCTCATTGAGATTGGGGTAGAGTGACAGCTGGGCTCAGTTTAAAAAGTGTAGTTCAACTGTGGGGTGACAAGGATGAATCAGTTTTGGAGATACTTAAAAAGTAGCACCAACACCTAAGAAGTAAAGAAATTAGAAAATTCAGAGCATTTCTTAAGAACTGTACTGAAGCCTGTTCATGTATTGGGGAAAAAATTGTTTTGACAACACCATCCATTTGGACTTTTAAAGGCATACCCTCTGAAAGATCCAAGAGCTACTATGATTCAAAGGTGACCTTTAAAAACAATTCCCTTACTTGTATTATTGCAGAAAAATAGCTTACAAAGAAAAATGGTCATAGTTTGGCCAAGTCTTGAAAACATGAAAAATCCTCTGCTCGGGCCTTGTTCCAGCCTAAGATTAGATTAATTCAGACCGATTGGGCCCAATACATAAGGGATGAAACCAAATAAGTGTTTATTTTCAACTGCATATACTGTGTTTCAAATAAGGAATTTCAGTATGTTGAATTAGGAAAAATCAGGCTTCACTTTCCATGATATTGACAGTCCAGCAAAACAAAGATGACATCACCATACATGCAGCGCAAGTATTAACACTTTGAATCCACAGCAATTGGTGTACCCAAAAACATACATTGCAGAACCTGACCTGCAATATCATCTTTAAACCCACCTTGGCAAAAGTAGTAATTGTTCTGCCATCTTAAGAAAGCTTGGAGTGAGAGGGAGGAAATGGTATGGGCCAGGTATCTGCCCCTGCGCTGGTTCCTGGTTCTGTGAATGAAATGAATTTTTTTCTTAGCAAAGACAATAAATTGATATGTAATGTGACAAAGGTGCGTAAATTTTACCTAACTCTTATCTTCATGTAAATTACACATACGCAAGGGCAGTTCAGCTCATATTAAAATAAAAATGAGCACCATCAATGTTTCAATCTTATAACAACTTACAGTGAAAAAACAGACCAATAATCAGTTAAATGCTCTTTTCCCTAGAATTTGATTACTGGGGGTTCCACCAATGAGCAACGAGCCAATTGCATCTCATTTCTGCAACAGCCACTGTGCCGAGCAAATATTGTGACTTGATAATGTGAATACATTGCATCCTTGCATTTCATCATGAACCAGCACCTAGAGTAAAAAAAAGAAATTGAATTGATGTATAAGCAAGCCACAATCTTAAAAATCACATATTGTATTTACCAGTTCTACAATGTGACCACTCTCTACATCCTCAATGATACTTTCAGAGTCAGATGTGTCCTCTTTGGGGTAAACTAATAAATCACTGCCAAGCATTAAGTTCTGGTTGACAATAGAGTCACAAAAATCACCCAGTTTATGTTGTGGAACAATGTGGAGAACCCTTACCTATTTATCTTCCTACTCTCCATTTACCTAAAAATTAAAAATGACTGATTAATTTAATTTGTATTAACAGAAATAATTAAAAGAAGAAGAAAGCACTCACTTTTGGTGTAGCCTGGGTTAATAATCCTTCACACCCATTTGATTTAGATGAATCCTGTGAATAAAAGTTATCAGAGTAAAACCACTACATATGAGGAACAAGTCATAAGTAAAAAATTGATATTACCATGACACACTCATTTCATCATCTGCGTCCTTGTGAGCCAATTTAGCTTGTAACGAGCTCCATACACTAGCAGTCCATGAAAATAAAAGTACTGCAAAACAATGCTTACAAAAAACAATTACAGACAAATAGTGGAATGAAAAATATTTTGGTTACCTTGGAGCTGCCTGATGCACCTGTTGATGTTGAAGCTGGTGAGTGCTGGTGATCGCTGATACTTCACTGCCCCGTGTCCTTCCTTGCGATACATTTGACCCTTTGTCCACACTTCTTTCTGGGACGCTTGTCTTCTGTTTCATTTAGAGGGAACAATAAAATAGCAGAAGAAATACACCGCTTATAGCAAAACTGTTTCCTTTCTCCTACTTACTGTGCACAAGCTAAACCTTTGTAGGCCCTGATTTGTGTTTAAAAAATTTTCACAAACACTACATTTAAAAATTGTCACATTGGAGCAACAAGAGGTCTCCGAGCCTTCTTAGAAATCCTTGTCTCCCATTTTCATTCAAAACACAGTATAAACAGATAAAACAAGTGATAAGATGATGCAATAACAAGAAGTTAAAAATGGGAGAGAGGTGCTAGTAATTAGAAGAGATTGATCGAAATTATAAACCCATATAAATCTGAAACAACCAAAAATCGATTCCAAACACGGTATGTGACTCTAAATATGATTTTTCAGAGGAATATTACTTTACGCTTAACCAAACCAATAGTTTGTAAACGAAGGTTAAGTTCGACACAAAATTGTACACAGTTCAGTGCTTAATCGGTGCAACACATTTGCGCGAGCTCAGCGAACGTCTTATCAAGTTACTGAGAGAGAAAAGCTATCGCCAGGCTATCGCTCTGGTGTTTCCGGAGCACCGGGTGGATTAAAATGCTACCAATTCATTATGTACCCAACCCACCTTTCGCAGCTACAATAACTCAGTGATTTAGCGAGCGTCTGCTGTGACAAGTGGTGGCGAGATCTCCCGCACGGCAGAGCGAGTGGAGCTGTGCGTCACAGTATTTCTCATACCAGTTGCAGAACAAAACACGCCCGACGCCCGAGCCAGGGCCAGGGAGGGTACAGGGCAGGGTTGCCAGAAGTGGCGATACGTCGCCAAAGTGGCGTTTAGGGATGGTTATTCGAAACGACTATTCGAACATTCGATATTCGACTCCTCGAAAATTTGGTATTCGAATAGACTTCGATATTCGAGTCAAATATTCGAATACATTCGAATATTCGACCGAATATGCTGATATAATGAAAATACGCAGTTTTTTGAACCCACAATGCTAAAATAATTAAAACTCATAGATTTTCGACAAACCTTAACCGTGTGTGTGGTGGAACTGAGTGATTACCGCGGGAACTTTAAATGAGAGATTTATGGCTTCATTATGGTTTATTAAAAAAATCAGTGTGTCAAAACTAACAAAAAAAAACACAGGAAGAATATTTTTAAGCAAAAGAAAAGTTTTTGACTTTATGTCAAAAATAAACTTAAGACTAGTTTGTGACTTGAGTATTTTTTGACTTTGAATCAAGGATAAACTAAACACTAGTTTGTGGAATTAACAATTGACTTTGATTCAACAGTTGAATTTAAAGCAAAGACTAGTTTGTGACTTAAACTATTGACTTTAGCAGCGGCTTGGCTCGGCTCGGCTCGGCCTCGCCACCAGTCGCTCGCTGCTCCCCGCTCTGTTCAGGAGGGCTTCTCGCGAGCAGAGTAGCGAACGCTGCTGAGCGAGCGAACCAGGCAAGCTAGCGAATACGGAGTGAGCGAACGGGAGCACCAAGCGAACGAACCGGGCAAGCGAGCGAGCACTGCAATGCTCTTTGAATGCTCGCTCGCGCTCTTCGTTCGCTCGCCCGCGCTGTTCGTTCGCTCCTCGCTCGCTCGCTCGTGCTGTTCGCTCGCTCGGCTCGGTGCCCGGTTCGCTCGCTACTCTGCTCGCGAGAAGCCCTCCAGCTCCCGCCGCCGCTGTTCTCTGACATTTTCTATTCCCAGTCCAATAAAAGACGTTTTTTCGAATATTCGACGGCATTATTCGAATATTCGATGTATTCGTTAGAATCAGGTTCGAATACGAATAGTCGACTATTCGAAGTCGATTATTCGAATATATTCGATATTCGAGTTCGAATATACCATCCCTAGATGAGACGTCGGGTTTGGCGACAGGATTTGGCCGAGTGGCGACTGGCGACGAAGGTGGCGATCTGACCTGCCAAGTGGCGACGAAAGTGGCGATCTGACCTGCCGAGTGGCTACCTGGGGCTGGCAGCCGGCCGGGCCGGAACCCGGCCGCCCTAGTTCTTGGAACTGCTCCGGCCCGGCCAGCCGCTGGGAGGATTAGGGATTAGGATTAGGTTTTTTCGCGCGCTACCGAGTGGCGATGAGAGGGGCGATGCCAGCGCTCCGGGTGGCGACGAGTGGCGATCTGGCCCGGTGGCGACGAGTGGCGATCTGAGCGCGCCCTGGTGGCGACGAGGAGCGCTCGGGATCTGGCAAGCCTGGTACAGGGCAGTCCGGCCGGTCTGTCAGTTTGATATTTTCAGAACGTTGTTTTGTCACGCAAGTGCATTTACATTGCCGTTCATTCATTTATATTTTTTTCTGAAACTTGAAAGTTGAAACGAGTCTCTGGGAACAACTAACAGACATAGTGGACACGACGAACTGGTTCAGCGTGGGGGCACCTTCAAGGTTATATTCGATACTTCTTGTCTTGTTGTGGTAGAAAATGAATTTTTCTCATTTGATTTCAACAAATTTGCCTATTGATTTACGCATGTCACGTTCTGTTTCAGGTGTCAGGATGGAAGACCAAGGTGAAGTCCAAGCTATGCCCGGGCGACAGGCAGGAAGCCACATATTCCACAACGGCAATGGGTTTTACTACTTGATCAGAGAAAGGCGAGGCAACAGGTGCAGACTTGTATGTCGTCGTGTCCGTTCTGGATGTGCAGGGACGGCTTCAGTAGACCTTACTACAGGTATATTGACTCACCTGCAGCCTCACACATGTCAACGTGACCATTTGTTGCCAGAGGAATTGGCCTTCAGAAGAGAATTAGTTCAACGTGCTAGTCAAAATATTCATGGTGCAGGGGTCAGGCACATTTTAAGGAATGCTAAATCTAGGTACATAAGTGCAAACATATACTAGTATACAACATGTTTGACATTTAAACTGCAAGCTCGTTCTTTTCACATAAACTTCTAAGAGCATTTGTGTTCAGAATGATTGAGTACTGTGCTCAAGACTGTAACATGATAGGGTATATCTCCAAATGTACAAGAAATACATGGAAACCAATAGGATATTTAGAAAGGCCATGGTGAACCTAGGAGAAATAATTCGCTTTAGGATCAAAATTTTGTGAACCTAAGACTTCAGGTTGAAGGCACTGGCCAAACCTCTGTTTGCTTAGAATGCCTATAAAAACAACTACTTCATACTCCAATACTCTCTAAGCAATTGAACACTTACACATTCATGAACAAAATCAACACAAAACTTCATCAAGGTAAGACTAGACATATTAAGAAAATCCAGTTTCAAGTGAAGCATTAACGGGTAGATGTTGTCATAGCAATCCAAAAATGTTCATTTAAAAATTTGATTTTCTTAAAATTTTCTTCATAAACTGAACTTTGTTGTTTTAGAATATTGTTTACATCAGAGTAAATAACTACTATCTCAATGCCCGCTGAAAAACATTTTGTTTTTAGTACATATCCTCTAACCTAAAACCTCCACCTAAGATTTATAATTTTCTCAAAATTTTTTACATAAAGTAAAAAAAAATATCATTGTGTTTCTACTAGGCGTATTGGGGCCTTTCTGAATATCACATTGATTTTTGTGTATGTACCGCACATTCTGAGATCAACCTCATCACGCCGGTACAGTCGTCAGCACAATGCTCATTCTGAACACAGTAGCTTTTTGAAGTTAGTGTGTAAGGAACAAGTAAAAATGTTAGTGTGAAAATTAATGCAGATTTTTGCTCTTATAGGTGCAACAATCCTGCCCTAGCCAGACGTTTTACCAACCAGAGGATGGATACAGCAATGTGTAATGCTCGGAGAAATAATACCACTCAGGTGCCCAACACCTTAATTCAACTTGGAATCCTCCTTGATCAGCCAGATATGCGAACAGTGTGTCGCACAGTTGATGGCCAGGATTACATTTTTCAAGGGATAAGTGGTAGGATTCAAGATAATAGTGTCTCTCTTGTGTTTGCGTCTGAGAGAATGATAACATTTCTACAGTCTTGTGATTATCTGCATATAAATGTTTCTGTTGTGGGGAAGCTACGCAAACCCTACTGTTCTCAGATATTTAATGTTTTGACAAAGTATGGCTCAGCGGTATGTGTGTCAGATAATGCATTGCATGCATGTATGTGCTATTTCTTTTATTAGTTGTTTATTGTTCCTGTGTCACCAGGTTATTCCCATTGTAAGAGTCCTGATGAGAGAGAGGACAGAAGCTGCGTACATGGCTCTATTCAATCACCTCAGAGCTCTCGCCCCTAACCTTCAACCAACAAGATTACACTGTGATTTTGAGGGGGCTCAGGTCAATGCCATAAGACAATCATTTCCTGGGTGTGTTGTTGAAGGATCTTTGTGGAATTACGGAGTGGTAAGAACCAACAATATTTTGTTATAATGAATGAGACTAGCTTTTCTTAAAATGTTTGTGTCCTTTTTACTAACAGCAGTGCAGCTCTGAGGCTTTTAAGCTGGGCCTTTCACCACTAGCTGCAAGGAATGACCTGGTTCTTTCTTTCATCAAATGTCTGTGTGCTGCTCCCTTATTGCCGGTTGGGCTGATTGAACCTGGTGTTGAGGAAATATGGAGAGAAGTTCAAGCGTCTGGCTGGGCAGATGATCTGGAGCCCCTATTTGTCTATTTCCGTAGAGACTGGCTTCCACATGTTGCTGAACTGTCTGTATATGACTGTCCACGCAGGACAAGCTACTGTTGTTACAGTGATAACCGCATGCTAGCTTATGTCTCACCCCAAAATGATCAGAACATTTGGTGTCTGCTTCGTAAGTATTTCTTAAAATTTCAGTTCAGATGAGTGACAAAAATTCTCAGGGTGCTCTTTCAATGTTGCTTCACTACACTTGATTCCCATTTATTTTTCTATAAGCTCCGGAAAGTGAAATGTGAAGGGCATGAAGAATCTCTTTTTAAACCAATTTACTATTTGATCCATTGTATATGAACATTTTCTGAGGCTCTAACCCCGTACCAATACTATTTCCAACTTGTTTTAAAAGACGGTTAAAGAAGTTGTAAAGTCTAATTTTAAATCATATACTGAATGTAGGGCCCAAACTGACTAAGGAGGGCATGTCCCACACCGCTTTGCTTGTTATTTAAATAGACTTTAATGTCTAGGTCAACTGAAACCCTTGAGGACCCCCTCCCAATTATTTCAAAGGTGAAGACATTCTCAGAGCACTCTCAAGTAGTGTCTTGCTTTCACATGTCTCTTTGTGTTTCAGGAGGATTTGTTCAAGCAGAGCATCTTTCTTGGAGCGACAAACTCGCAATAGATAGGAGGGAAGTTGTAAGTGACTCGAGAAAATGGAAAGAAATTGCCAAAGAAAGACGTGTTTGCAGACTGATCCGAAGGCTGGATAAGAACGAGATATCTCCGGGACGTGTTTTAAAAGAGACCTCTCATTTTGTTGCTGCTGCAGTTCATTATGGTCTTCAGTTAAACAACAGAGTATCATACAGTCAATCAAGCAATGACTCAGATTAAGTTTATAAATGTATTTGTTGGACTTCTTTCCTGTACCCCAAGGCTTTCTGTGTTGAGTTGTTAAATAATTTCACATGTGACTTAGATCACTCTTTTTTTTACTGTAATGTCACATTCCTCGAGTAATTGTTGTTTGTCATCAGTCATGTTAGTAGTATTCTCATAATTTTTGTCTTTGCTTAAAGCTGCTTTTATTACTTAGTATTATTATTTAGTTAAATGTTTGTGTCTCTATAAGCAAAGGATCAGCAGTGAACTTTACACTTGCATTTGTCTTTTTGTAAGTCGTATCTTTGAAAGTTATGAATCATTTCCCCTTGGACATATTTGGTAGATAAATAGTGACAAAAACTCATGGCAGGTGATATCCCCTGCCTTAGTGCACATATCTTAATAAGAAAAAAGAAATGTAATGGAGTGCGAAGATATCATTCAGTATTAAGAAGTTCGATTATGTTTAATTAGAAGTTCTATTCTGGTAAAGTCATGTGATTGCCAATTAAGCATGAATGCATTCAACAATAAAATAAAGAAGCAAAGGCACTTTTATTTAGCATCATCAGCAGTTCTTTATAATTAGTAACAGTTGACACTAGTATGGAAAGACATAACATAAAATATAAAGGAAGTGTGAAGTGAATCTCAGTCAGGAAAAGAATTACTGTGGTTAAGGTCCGATATAAAAATTCAACAGACACAAAGAAAAAAATTACCACTTACAAAATAACAACTCTCAAAAACAGCTGACAATCCACAATTCAAATTTGTTCATTTAATAAAATTATAGAACTATCTTTATCAGCACAAGCACAAAGATGAACATAAGCAAAAAAGAAGGAATCATATGATTTCTTGACTTGTACTTGACATGCAAGGCAGATACACAACTCATGGCTGGAGTGAGAACTGAACTGAGCACTTGGTAAGCATACGCTTCAAAGTGTATAGAAAACACAGTACAGCCTAAATTACAAACTGGATGCACCTGTTGTTAAAAAAGAAAACTAATTGTACTTAATCGGAGTCATCATCCGATTCACTGTCCGATTCTTCATTGTTGACTCGAAGCCCATTATGCACTGCAGCAAGAATAGCATAAGAAGCAGAATGCAAAAATTGTCCAGGTGTGATAATGTTCCTGATCAGTCTATTAGATTCACGAAGAACACAATTATCATTGGCAATTGTTTTCCATCTTCTGCGGCCGTTCACAGTTTCTCCAGCATCTATAGCCAATTTGTCACACCAGGATAGGTGTTCTGCCTGAACAAATCCACCTGCAACGCAACAAAGTAAGTTAAGACACAAAACTCTTTATTTGTAGGACAATAATATTTAGGAAAAAGCTATCCTTTAGAGGTACTGAAAAAATTATGCTGTGCTAGAACAAAACAATCAAATTTGATTATTGTGTGTGATTTAGGAAACCTTAATACATGTGTTTAGAATAAAAATAAAATTTAGACAGTAAATACTTTGCCCATTACCATGAGCTACAACTCTTTTTTTTTTTTTTCTCCATATCTCTCGATCATTTAAATTTTATTTAGGGTATTTTTGCTAAATTTTTTGAGCTGTATCCTGGTCTAAAAGTGCAGCTAGAAAATTGGGCAAAAACAAATGATATTTTGAAATTCTTTATAAATTTACAAGCATGTCAGTCTCCACATGTATTCTCTGTACCACCATAACATTTCCAGACCCTCTTCATTTAGTCCTACTTAAACATGGGCAGTTTCCTTTAAAATTACCAACTTACCAACAATGCGCCAGATATTTGGTCTGTTTTGGGGCAGGATATTTGCCATCATATGGTTGTCACTTTCTGAGCAATTGTTTGTTCTTTCTGGATGGCCAAATACAGACAGTTCAGCAGCCCGTGGAAGCCACTGTCCTCGGAAATAGTCAAATAGAGGCTCCAGCTCATCTGCCCAGCCAGACGCTTGAACTTCTCTCCATATTTCCTCAACACCAGGTTCAATCAGCCCAGTCGGCAATAGGGGAGCAGCACACAGACATTTGATGAAAGAAAATACTAAATCATTGTCAGCAGCCAGTTCAGACAGTCCCAGCTTGCGTGCTTTAGAGCTACAGGCCTAATAAAACCGGAAATACGAATAATTAGGTTTGTCGTCACATAAATCAAAATTACGTACAAAGTGATGTGTGTTCACTTACAACAGCATAGTGCCAGAGGCAGCCAACAATCGGGCAATCAGGGAATAGTTGTCTTAAGGCATTGATTGTCGCCCTCTCAAAATCACAATGGATTCTGGTGGGTCGAAGGTCAGGAGCGATGGTTCTTAGGTAGTTGAACAGAGCCGTGTATGCTTCCTCAGTCCTCCTTCTCATAAGGACTCTCAAAATAGCAATCACCTAGTAAAACAGAGTGAAAATTAATTGAATTAATGGTGTCATATTTTCAAGAAATAAGCAATGGATGAATCACAGTTGTCAGTAGCACAAATTGAAATTAAGGTACACACCGTTGAGTCATAATTTGTGACTACATTGAATATCTGTCCACATTTGGGCTTTTTTGGCCTTTTTTTAAAGGTGCCATCTAAGTGAAGGTTCCGCCGAGACTGAAGAAAGGTAAGCATTCTCCCAGAAGCAAACACAAGAGAAACACTTTTATTTTGAATCGTGCCACATAACCCCTGAAATATGTAATCCTGCCTATCAACTGTGAGACACAATGGTCGCATGTTTGGCAAACCAAGGAGAACTCCCAAGTAACTGATAGTTTCAGGTATTTTGGGGTAGTTATTACTTTGGGCTGTATACATTGCAGATTGCATTCTTACAGTGGTGAAGCGTCTAGCAAGGTCTGGATTATCACAGCTGTAATAAGACAAAATTAATTACAAAAAAAAATAACAAGACAAATTTATATCCTACTAAGTCCCATTAGACTCACAACACTTTGGCCTCCCTCAAAATGTTCCTGACACCTGCACCATAAACATTTTGACTGGCACGTTGAATCAAGTCTCTCCTAAAGGCCAATTCCTCTGGTAACAAATGGTCACGTTGACATGTGTGAGGTTGCAGGTGTGTTAAAATCCCTGTCATAAGGTCCACCACAGCCGTCCCACAGCATGACCGGTAACGACGACACTTCAGTCTGCACCTGTTGCCTCGCCTTTCTCTGATCAAGTAGTAAAACCCATTGCCGTTGTGGAATATGTGGCTTCCTGCCTGTCGTCCGGGCATAGCTTGGACTTCACCTTGGTCTTCCATCCTGACACCTGAAACAGAACGTGACAGACGTGAATCAATAGGCAACTTTGTCGGAATCAAATGAGAAAGCTTCATTATCTACCAACAAAATAAAATACAAGCAGAATTGAACATAACCCTGCCTCTCTTGTAGGCTATTCCAGGGAAATACAAATGCAGAGTGTGCTGTTTCATACAAACAATAAGTATTACATCTAAGAAAATTAGACGATATTTCATGTGGCTTACCATCAAATTGAACAAGAGGATTTGCAAGCAAACTGAAACGCTTAATCTTCTGGTGGTCGCCGCTGAAACTTAATTTGTCAGCCAAAGACTGCTCCGTTTCGCGTCAAGTTCTTTACATTGGATGCCGTCTGTCATTTCTTACACCAAGTTTGTGCTTGCAGTGAGGCTACCAGGCGAGGCTGCTATGATGAGTAGGGACTGTGCTAGCGTCGGAGGTGTTGTGGTGGGAGAGAGAGAATGGTAGGGATGGGCGACCTCGATCCGATCCCAGCTAGATCGATATTTCCCTTTCGATCTTCCGATTCTTAAGATCGATTCAGCGCACAACCGATAATATTGGTATCGATTCCCGTCAATCCGATTTTTGATCCGATTCACCCTATAGGAAAATGAGAGAAAATGACGGTAATATGAGAAGGATCATGCGCGCGCGGAACGTCTGCTCAGGTCGAGACGCTGTGTCACTCTTTATTTTCAATTTTATCTAGTCATTAGATAGAAGCATTCTCGCAATTTTGACAATTTCGTTTTTTTTTAAGGCAATGCCACACGTGGCTCATTCTTTATAAAAAAGAATCTGGTAATTATTGTTAAAATTGAATTTTATACACAGAAACCAACCCACATAGACTTATGGCGCCCCCACAATGGCCGTTACCAAGGCGGAGCGCCTGCGACAAACTGGATAGGCCAACCCGCCAAGCACTCGAGTAAACTTGGCGGCCTACCCGGAGAGCTGAAGCTCAGGGGGAAGCCAAGCGGGCACCACCGAGGAGGCTTCAACTCACCCGAAATTTGAACACACAATTTCAAGATTACACATGATTTCACTTGATTACACCTCTTCCAATTGAAAGAAATAATTCGTAAAGTAAATACAGGCGTATTTTGAGCTGTATGAGCCCAAAATACGCACTCAAATCATTTTTTTCGGCAATAGATCCACATTTTTTGACAATGATTTCGATTATATTAGTGATTGTGTACACATGCTTTCAGGAGTTGAGGCCCCCTCGGGCACCACCTTCCTTCACCTTTCACCGCTCTTTCCCTTTCACTTTTCCTTCCGGAAACCTAACTGCTAAACTAATTGACCTAGAGAGTTGCTTGTTTTTTTCATTTTGTGCGTAAGTCCCGAATTGAATCGAATTATGCCCTCCAAAATACTCCCCGAGCACCCCCAGGCGCCCCAGTGGCCCCAAAAGGGGCAAAATCACAATGAATCGTGCACATTTGCTGCAAATTCGCTTCAGTTCGGCGTTTCGACCCCCAAGGCAGACGAGCGTAACATTCATGACAGTGCTAGCCTCCTCCGAGGTACAGGGGGTGACCGGAGGCCCGGAGGTCCCCCGGGGGGCGGCTCGGAGGCCCCCCCGGGGGGTCAGAATATTTGCCATACCGCATCTTGTGAACGACTGCACGTAGCACCACCGTTCCTTCGCCACCATGATCACCTTAGCATACCGAGATGGTGGCAATGTTTAGTGGTGACCCCACATGGGGCCCCCGGAGGCCCCCCGGGGGGTCAGGGTACCTGCCAGACCACATGAACGACTGCACGTAGCACCGCCGTTCTTTCACCATCATAGTCACCTTAGCATACCGAGTTGGTGGCAATGTTTAGTGGTGACCCCACATGGGGCCCCCGGAGGCCCCGGGGGGGTCAGGACCTGCCATACCGTATTTCCCGAACGACTACACGTAGCGCATGCAGTCGTTCAGAAGATGGGGTATGGCAGGTACCCTGACCCCCCGGGAGGCCTCCTGGGGCCCCATGTGGGGTCACCACTAAACATTGTCACAAAGTTACGCTCGTCTGCCTGGGGGGTCGAAACGCCGAACAGAAGCGAATTTGCAGCAAATATGCACGATTCATTGTGATTTTGCCCCTTTTGGGGCCTCTGGGGCGCCTGGGGGTGCTCGGGGAGTATTTTGGGAGGGCTTAATTCGATTCAAGTCGGGAGTTACGCACAAAATGAAATAAAGCAACTATCTAGGTCAATTACTTTAGAAGTTAGGTTTCCGGAGGGAAAAGTGAAAGGGAAAGAGCGGTGAAAGGTGAAGGGAGGTGGTGCCCGCTTGGCACCACCCCCAGTTTTGATCGGTAGGTCAAGAAGTACCTCCAAACCAAATTTCAGCCTTTTAGCTCAATGTGCACAGTTGGGACTCTATTTTCACTGTAAAAAAAAATGACGGTGAGAACTACGGAAATCACCGTTAATTCCTTTAACGGTGTCCACCGTAGAATGATGCCTCCCTACTACGGCGTGCACCGTACTAAAAATTTTAGAATCCCCACTACGGACTGCCAAGTACGGCATCACCGTACTCAAAAAATGGGGTACGGAAGACCCGTAATTATGACCTATGCCCACCGAAAATGAGGTACGGTGGCGCCGTACTCTGCGCTCCGTAGTCAGTTTCTCAAACGAAGATACGGGACACCGTAGTTCGTTCCGTACTACGATCTTGTTTTTTTACAGTGTTGACGCTAACCTCCCCACTAATTGTGGGAGCACCTTTATACGGATCGATCTATCCGATTCGCGTTATATCGATCCAATTTGATCCTATTTTCAGGAGAATGGACCCTTTCCGATCAAAAAGATCGATTTGCCGAGAACGATTTTCTTCTGTTCGATTCCCATCCCTCCATGGCGGTGCCATAAACACACACGCAAAAAAAAATAATATATAAATAAATAAATAAATAAATAAATAAATAAATAAATAAATAAATAAATAAATGAAAAATATATATATAAATAAATAAATATATAAAATAAAAACCCCGTTCCCAGAATATTTTGAAATGATTAAAATATTTGTAGGGTAAATAAAAATATTAATCACTCAATAAGGAAATAATAAATTAATAATACAAATATAAGGAAGCTAGGGGGGAACTCCAGCAACAAAGCATTTTCAAAAATAATAAAAATAATAAAAAAAATAGGGGGGGAACTCTGCTAGGGGGACTCTCCAGTAGGTATCCCTTTCTGCGTGATAATCACAGTAAATACATTAAATACAAAAAAAGGCATTTTCTCTTTTTTCTTATTTATAATTAAATAGGGGGGGACGTTCGCGGAGGGGGACGCTAAAGGATGTTCCGCTTTTTCCAGCCCCGTCGACCCGTACCTCTCCGGAAGCGTCTTTTCGCGTATAGTTCAATGGTGCACACCGTTTTACAAAAAAAATGGACCCAGCTCGCGACTACACTGTAAAAAGCACCCGTAATTGGTCCAGTTTTCAACTTTTCTCAACCCCATCGAGCGGCACCTCCCCGGAAGCATCTTTTCGCGTCCAGTTCGATGGCGCCCACCGTTTTTCGATAAAAAGGACCCAACTCGCGACTACACTGTAAAAAGCACCCAAAATTGACCCACTTTTCAACTTTTACGAACCCCATCGACCCGCACCTCTCTAGAACCGTCTTTTCGAGCGCAATTCAGTGGTGCCAACCGTTTTTCAAATTCCAGTGTTGCCAATCGTCAAAACTCAAACATTTCGATTATTTTCGACACTTCTCGATATTTTCTGGAAGTACTAGAGCTCCCCCCTCCTGGAGCTCCCCCCTTTTTTAAATAAATATTAAATAAATTTTTAAAAATTAAAAATTTAATTTAAAAAGATAAATTTTAATATTAAAAATTTAATTTTAAAAAATGTATTTCTTTTTTTAAAATCCATTTAATATTGCAACATGAAAAATGAATTATTTAAAATAATCCAATTTTGATAATGACGTGTCCCATCTTCCGTGAGTACGTGTGCAACTCCCAGTTTAACATGCCAAAGTGTTCAACACGACACGCGTTTTTGCAACTTTAAGTGTTCAACTCGTCTGTTATACACTTGCAAGTGCTCAGCGAGGGGAGTGTGGCACGGGGCAGTTTCGCACTCGCAAGTGTATAACAGTCGAGTTAAGCACTTCCAATAGGGTATTTCAATGGATCGCTGCCCGGAAGTAAGAAGAACAAAACCGGATACAGAGAGCGGTGGTGGGGGCGGGCGAGGGGAGGTGCGGCGGGCGGGCGGGGAGGCTCCCCTACCACCCGCCGCTCCTCCCCTCGCCCACCCCAAACACCGCTCTCTGTATCCGGTTTTGTTCTTCTTACTTCCGGGCAGCACTCCATTGAAATACCCTATTGTTCAAGTAGTGATTTGAACAATGGTATGCGCTAAACTTGGAGCTGCACACTTACAAGTGTTAAGCAGTTACACACTTCTGAAGGCAAGACTGCAATTCATGATTCTCATAATACCCACAGTCAGTTTGCTGATAGTGCACGCAGAGCACAGGCTTCACAGAACTCTTGGTGAAAATTGCCCCTGTGTCCCTCTTAACCAGTCACTGAACGCTACGTTGAAACCCACTTGAACTATACGGTGATTCGCGTTAACCACTACATACAGCATTTTTCACCATTGTTACGGTGGTGCAACGGATCACTGTAACCTTTTAACAGTGTATGCCACTTCCCCCAGTTGAAAGCAAACACTTGGAGATTTAACAGCATTTTTACAATTAAAATTAAATATAAACAATTTGGGAAACTTCTGGAGAGTCCCCCTAGCAGAGTTCCCCCCCTATTTTTTTAATTATTTTTTATTATTTTAGTGGAATGCTCTCTTGCCGCAGTTCCCCCCCTGGGAAAGTTTAAAAGGGACCCCCTCCTAGAGGTACCCCCTGCATTATTTAAAGATAAAAATAATAAAAAATAAAATTATTATATAAAATAATAAAATATAATATAAAAAATAAAATACTATTTTCACGAGGAAGTTTAAAAAATATATATATTTAAACAAATTGATTGAGGCTAGAAAAATTTAAGAGAACGGCGGTGCAGCGACGAACTTCTTATAGGGAGGTGCTGTAGCGGTTATTTGAATAGGGTATTTCCGAGGGGGAAATAACCTCGGACTTTAGTGTACACCACTAATTCAACAAATTCAGTCCAATTCAAACAAATTCAAGCCAATTCAAGCCAATCCAAACCCAATTCAAGCCAATCCAAACCCAATTCAAGCCAATTCAAACCAAATTCAAGCCAATTCAAGCCAATTCACACACTAATTCAGTCCAATTCATAGGTAATTCAAGCCAATTCACAGCCAATTCACAGCCAATTCAAGGCAATTCACATCCAATTCACGAAATTTGTACACCCAATTCACCGGTTATTTCCCCCTCGGGTATTTCACTCTATTCAAACCGGATCCACAGCAAAAAAGTACTGCTTTCTGATTTGTTTCCTCCTTAAAGCCGATTGGCTTACACCGACGTAGTTCTCGGGCACGCCACTAGGGCGATCGCAGACCTGGCAGTCGGTCCAAGAACTTCGACGGTATCAGCCAATCAGCGTCAAGGAGGAAACAAATCAAGAAGCAATACTTTTCTTCTTTGGATCCGGTTTAAACGAAGTGAAATACCCGATTCCTGGTACCTCTCGCCTGCTCTGGAAATCTAAGTGTGATACTCTGCGAAACTTAAGTTTCGCAGTTACAACTGCAAAACTAAAGTTTCGCAGTTTAAACTGACATGTAGTATCACAATTAGATTTGCAGAGTATATGGGGTGGTCTCACCAGGTATACAGTCCCACCAGGTATAATTCCCACCAGGTATAATTCCCACCAGATATACACGATTTTATTTTTATTTTAATTTACGCGGTTTCCCAACAAGTATAAATCCCACCAGATATACACCAATTTATATATATAATTTAAGTGTGTCAGCAAGTATAATTCCCACCAGATATAATTCCCAACAGGTATAATTCCCACTAGGTATTAAAAAAAAACCGAAGTGACTAGGTAATGCTTTTATTAATTTTGATTGTTTGAATAGTATTAAAACTTTAGGTAAATCTTATAAGCAACAATAGTAAAACAATTTAATTAAAAATTTCGACAATCATAATGATATCGGCTCTACATATAGGGCATGCTGAAAGTTTCGTCCAGCCATTTGCTTATTTTGATGTCCTGTCGAATCCACTGTGCACGTCGGTTCCTCCTAGTTTGTTTGTCACCCTGGATGCGGATCACATCCAAGTGTGCATGACCTAGCTCGAAGTTAATTGCTTCTGCAATCAAAATACATGTTAGTGAATGATAATGTACCGGGTGTCCCAGAGAACACACCGCAGTGTTGCGGGATTGCATACATGGCGCCTTACGGCCGGGGTGGGTAGGCAGACCCGCAACACTGCCGTGTGTTCTCTGGGACACGCGGTATAATTGTGCAGTGACATCACACTTATTGTAAAATACTCACTGATAAAGTCCCACACTCCCGGGCGAACAGTTCCAATGCGGTCCTGTAGAGCCTTATGACTCGACTCAGAAAAGTTGTTAGTTCTGTGCCACCAACACTCGAGCAGCCCGGTTCCAACGTGATTCCTCACTGTTCCGCTGAGAGGGCGCTGGTGTCTGACGAACGAGCAGCACGCAGCAGACAACGAACTGACCGCAGCGTAAATAAATAAAAATAAATAAATATTTAAATATATAAGTATATCTGGTGGGATTTATACTTGTTGGGAATCCGCGAAAATAAAAATAAAAATAAAATGGTGTATATCTGGTGGGAATTATACCTGGTGGGAATTATACCTGGTGGGATTATACCTCGTGGGAATTATACCTGGTGGGACTGTATACCTGGTGGCATCATCTCGAGTATATATATAATAAAAGTAAGAATAAATAAATAAAATAAAAACCGTTCCCAGAATGAGTCGCTACGAACTGCAACTCAAACAAACTGCGTTTAATAAGGCTCTCCGGACTGCGTCTGGAGGTCGAGACGCAGTTCGTTTCAGGTTATACTGGAGGAGTCGCTACGAACTGCAACTCAAACAAACTGCGTTTAATAAGGCTCTCCGGACTGCGTCTGGAGGTCGAGACGCAGTTCGTTTCAGGTTATACTGGAGTTTCTGCCTATTTTAGAAAATAATTAAAAATTAATTTTTAATTAATTAAAAAATATTTTTTTATTATTTTAAATTATTTTTTAATTAATTTTTAATTAATTTTTAATTAATTTTAATTTATTTTTAATTTACAATATTTTTCCGGAATTTACTGAGCGCACGACACCAGCAGGGCCCGTCCCTCTGCTAAGGAGCCCTTTTCCAGCCCGCCGCAGCCGCGCGACGCGCAAGGTCGGCTGCACGGGGTATCGCCAGAATCATCACGCCCGTTTGGTTGCCTACACACCCGGGCTGACAGGAGCCGTGCACGGGTGCAACCAAGGTAAGACGACGCAACGCTGCTCTCTCTCTCTCCAATAACCAGTGTGCACAAACGTGCAATATTGCGTGCTTAACATACCACTTCCTTTATACGTGAAAGTGGGCAGGAAATAAAGAATATTTGTACACACTTGGTTTCCGATAGTTCCTCTGCATCTCCACTCGCTTGGTACGCCCTTATACCGTTAGGAGTGAAAAGGACAACTTTGTGTGTGTGTGTTTTTTTTTTGGGGGGGTGGGGGGGGGCCTTTGCTTCCTGTTTCAAAAATACACGTACTGAACAACAACCAAAAATGAATAGGGTGAGGGGAATAGAAAAAGAAAGTAAGATAGGCAGTGCACACACACCTCTACTTTCCAGCGACACGGTACTGGCGTTCTCTCAATGGTCTTACCTAGTTCTGACAGCAAAGAACGAGACAACTCAGGCTGCAATATGGTATGCGGTATTGCTGTCATCTTACACCGCACCGTACAACAGTGGTGCTTCCGTATGGTACAGTGAGGCAGTATTTTGCGCACTTCACTGAGCGTAACGACAGATAGCCAAATGCGATAAAAGCTTGTTGCGCTTTTCCTACACTTTTCAGTGCAGTGCTGTACGACACTTGAGTTTACAGAGTCTACACGAGAGTGACTCCCACCACCACCACAAAAAAAAAGTATACATATAAAATCGAGAACAACTCGGTGCGCCTGGCACTGCGCTGTTTTCTACTCGTCAGTGACAACTGTCAAAGGGACTGGGATGTTTGGTATAAGGTGAAATGAGAATGCAAGTGCACAGTGAACTACGTCAGTATTTATTACGTAATAAAACAAAACAGCGACCATTTAAGAGGCATACCAGAACCAGCTAGCGCACACGTTGAAACCGTATAAAGCTTTCAACTTTATTTTATAAAATCAAATCTGTCTGTTACAACAGTTCAAGTCTACACACAAAACTTTACAATAACATAAAAATTCATGCAGGTCACAGGCCAAGACAATAATCACCCAGTAATTCACTTTTATTCATAACAACTTAAGAGTGGTTAATTCATTCCCCGCATTGCAAAGTCGGTAAAAACGCTTGCTGACACACATCTCGTTAGCATTACATCAGGTAAAGTTATATTGTTGTTATTTTAATTAGCAACACTAATAAGAATTTTAAAAATAGAAAATGACAAGCGATTGTACAAAGAGGCGCACTGGAAAAACAAAGGTGCGAATCCCTACCTTTAAAAGGCACTAAATGTGACCTTTCACACTTTCAGCTGGCAAGCTTCATATGAGTTCTATACAAGTTTAGTGCCTTTGGAAAGGCGCCAAACTTTGGTGCCCCAGGAAAGGCACTCAAACTGCGCCCTTGACTTTCGTGCCCCAGGAAAGATGTTGTTTAGTGCCTTTGTTTTTGCAGTGCGCCCGTGTAGAGTAGCCTCGACTACTTGCAAGTATGAACACGATACAAATATCGATATGTGAACAGTGACAACTTAATTGCTGCTACTTCCCCTCCAGGCACGTAATAAGAGGGAGGTAGGGGGGGGGGTAGCTCAAATTGCCTACCCTCAGGCGGATGTGGAAGCTGACAGGAGGGGGAGGGGGGACGGTCCCCCATCCCTTTTCCTTATTCCGTGCATGTTCCCCTCCCCTTTTTTTGGTCACTCACTAGTCGGTTAGGGCTCAACAGTAGCCCGAACATTCGCACCAAACAACCCCACCTCCTACTCTCCCCTCGCCTGCCCACGCCCACAATCGTGGCAGGGACGAATTTTAGAGCGGCGGACGCGACCGGGCAGGATCGCCCCCCCCCCTTACGTAACAATGAATGAATGAATGAATGAATGAATGAATGAATGAATGAATGAATGAATTGTGTGCTAAGGTAAGAGTCGGTCTCAGACAGCCGCCTAATAACCACTTCAGGCTTCACTGCAAATAATAAAAATGTCAACGCATGACGCCGAGAAGAGGGTGGTGTCAGGTTACGGGTAAGGAATAGGAAAGGATCAGGGTGTGCAGCCCGATGCAAGCATCAACCAAACCAGCGCAGAAGACCTAAAACATCACCTGCAGCCATGGCCATCAAAAAATGGGAGAGCAGCAGATAGCAGCGTCCGCGTGTCACATAGGATAGTATAGAGCGCGTCTGGCTCCATTACAGCCAAGCCACCCAGCAACCGCACGGGTTGTGAACCAGCCATAGCAGGGTGGAGTGACAGCTATACGCCTCACCTTTAGTGATGCGGGGAGCTTGGGATGAGAGTACGGCGCCACTGCACCCCGGCCCCGGCCTCTACCCTCCCGGCCGGCGCTCGGCGGGCTGACCCGCGCCGCGCTAAGGAGACGCTTATCCTAAGAGGCCCCGCATTGACCAGGGCGGCAGCCCGACCCCGCGAATGGATCGGCGACACACGGTAGTGGCGCCGGCCAAGCGGGGCATTAGGCGCCGCGGTGCGCGGTGCACCGGGCGGGCCTGGGAGGATCTCTGCCGAGGTCAATCGTGTCGAATGCGCTAGCAGGGAGAGAACGGCTTTCTGCCCGCACTGCACCCCGGCCTCTACCCTCCCGGCCGGCGCTCGGCGGGCTGACCCGCGCCGCGCCAAGGAGACGCTTATCCTAAGAGGCCCCGCATTGACCAGGGCGGCAGCCCGACCCCGCGAATGGATCGGCGACACACGGTAGTGGCGCCGGCCAAGCGGGGCATTAGGCGCCGCGGTGCGCGGTGCACCGGGCGGGCCTGGGAGGATCTCTGCCGAGGTCAATCGTGTCGAATGCGCTAGCAGGGAGAGAACGGCTTTCTGCCCGCACTGCACCCCGGCCTCTACCCTCCCGGCCGGCGCTCGGCGGGCTGACCCGCGCCGCGCCAAGGAGACGCTTATCCTAAGAGGCCCCGCATTGACCAGGGCGACCAGCCCGACCCCGCGAATGGATCGGCGACACACGGTAGTGGCGCCGGCCAAGCGGGGCATTAGGCGCCGCGGTGCGCGGTGCACCGGGCGGGCCTGGGAGGGTCTCTGCCGAAATGCAAAACCACGGAAACCTGAGCGAATTGGAAGTCGGGATAAGAGAGCCAGAAAGGGAGGCGGCTGCAGTGCTTGTCCCAGCCGATCCCCAGGCTTCACAGCTACGCCAACACGAAGCCGCGAGAGGCTGAGTGTCAGCATGGACAGGCGGCAGCCCTGGGAATACGGACAGTTCATCGTCAGCAAGGGCGGGTACCTTGATCTCAACCATTAGGAAGTATAAAAACGAATATGCTCCCGCCCGCCCCCTGCGGTAGAGGGAGGATGTCTGCCGGGGGTGCTCAGGCGGACGCTTGCCCCAGCCCCGGCCTCACCCTCCCCAGCGAGCGATCGGCGAGGTGCTCCGCGACACCACGTTCACGCCTAACGCCTTGCCTAAGGGGCCTCGCGTTGGCCAGGGCGGCAGCCGGGGCGGGCCGCCGCCTGGCCCCGCTCACGGGTCGAACGACACTCAGCAGTGGCGTCGGCTAAGCGGGACATTTAGGCGACCCGGTGCTCGTCGCTCCGAGCCTAGGGACTATGCCCCCACTGCACCCCGGCCTCTATCCTCCCGGCCGGCGCTCGGCGGGCTGACCCGCGCCGCGCCAAGGAAACGCTTTTCCTAAGCGGCCCCGCATTGTCCAGGGCGGCAGCAATGCCACCGCCCGACCCGCCGCGAATGGGTCGGCGACACACGGTAGTGGCGCCGGCCAAGCCGGGCATTAGGCGCCGCGGTGCGCGGTGCACCGGGCGGGCCTGGGAGGATCTCAACCGAGGTTGAGGATCTTCCAACGAAACACTAAGCCCAAACTGACTCAGCACCCTTCCTCGGCTCGGGTGTTCGACCAGCCCTTACACACCTTACTGAGAGACAAGTAAAAGGAAGGAAGAGGGATCTCATTGATGCAATTGTGGAGTGTGGAAGGGGGAGTGGGGATGGGCGTGCACGCGACATCGCGTTCACGCCTAATGCCTTGCCTAAGGGGCCTCGCGTTGGCCAGGGCGGCAGCGGAGACGGGCCACCGCCTGGCCCCGCTCACGGGTCGAACGACACTCAGCAGTGGCGTCGGCTAAGCGGGGCATTTAGGCGACCCGGTGCTCGTCGCTCCGAGCCTAGGGGAGGGTCTCTGCCAGAGGTACTCCTAGGGTGATGGCGGAGGACAAACGCAAAGGAGATGGGGGTTGGGAACACGGCTTACATATCGGCAGTGATGCTGAGGTCACGGCGCTAAGTGTGAGTTGAAAGCTGTTCGACCCACACCCTCCACTGTGGAAGAGTGGGGAAAGAAATTGAGAGAGAGGGGGAGGGAGGGAGAGAGGGTGGGGGGGGGGAGGGAGGGAGGGAGGGAGGGAGGGAGGGAGGGAGGGAGGGAGGGAGGGAGGGAGGGAGGGAGAGAGAGGGAGAGAGAGAGAGAGAGAGATGCACATGTGGAGTCAGTGGAACAACCGTGTTGCTGAATACGGACTTAGAAACGTGAAGGGGAAGGTGGGAGGACCGAGACTCAGAATGGGGTTGTGGTGAGTACAGAGAGTACACAGTTACTGGGATGGGCTCATTGAAATGAATGAAAATGAAAGGTGGCTGATGGCAGTTCACCGCTTTGAACCACGGTTAGGGAGAGACGGTGGTGGCCGCACTGCTCCGGGCTTCCCAGCATAGGAACCCATGTCGGTAGTTGTCACGTTCTGGGGAATAAACTCCAAGTCGAGGCAAACTAACGTGCCAGTCTGGAGTAACTGGTCGGGACGGCCTGCGTAGAGGTATGGGGGTACCCCGACTAAGCTTTCGCGTTGCCGACCGTCGACCGGACACAGGTACGCAGGAGAGAATTGGTGCGGCTCGTGCTTTGACATCCCGCGTAAAATTTCTTCCCTTGTCACTTGCTTCCTTCTCCACCCTCCTGCTGGACACAAAAAAGAAGGATACAGGACAAATAATATTTTTACAGTTGTAAATTTATAAAGTCATCCAATGGCCACTTTGCCACGCTGAGGTGGAGTCTATTGCTCACCTCGCAGGCTGATTCCGGATCACAGTTTACAAGGTGTCACGATTCGGATCCGCTGCAAATGCATGAACCAAGCTGGAGTAGTTGTCAGCGTAAGGCAGCGGCAGGACACTGGGAGGCTGGAGACCAGGATCAGATGACAGCTGGAAGAACGGAAACGTGTTACAGGAAGGCAGCTTCTTTCGGAAAAGACACTCCATCACCCACCCCCACAAAATAACACTTGTCTTTTCGGAACACACTCTTATCGTGAATACAGGGTGCTTCCGTTCATTTCGGTCAAAAGTATAAGGTGGGTAGGGCATGCATAGATGATACGGCGCTGAGTGTCGGCTGCACGTCACCGACGAGGCCAGAGTTCACCGAAAGGACCCGCAGCAGCATACAGAACCACCAGGTGACGCCGTCATCAGTCGCTTCTCAAAATGGTGCGAAGTAGACGACGCGCAGACGACTCGCAGTTCCGCGGCGCCGTACTGCAGGCAGCCCACACTGCGCGCACGCGCGATGCGCTGCCTACCTTCCAGGCGGCGGACCTAATTCAAAAACCTAACTTTCCCCGTTGTTTCACGTTTGCGTCCACTACTTAACAGTTCGAAAATGATCGCATATGCACGCTCTACCTACCCTTTACTTTTGGCCAAAATGATCGGAAACACCCTGTATTACATTTGATAAATTTCGGCACTCTGCCACTTTACAATGCTTTTGAGGCAACTTATAATAAAGGTGACGATATGACGGTCGTACACAGATTCTCCTCCTCCTGATTCGTTGAAGCTGAACCTCAGGGTGGTAGTTAAAATGCCACACAGCTGAAACCTTTCGTAAAATATGTGACAACTAATGCCCCACAATGACAGAGGTCCGGCACCGACTACCATTTAGAACAGAGCATGTTCTGCTGGAAAATCGGTCGGGACGATGTGAGCAAACTCATTACCAAAGGAAGCACAACGTTAGCACATATACCACCAAAGGAAACAACTACGAGGCACACTGACGAAAATTATTTGTAAACAACAGCTCGCCCTCCTGCTGGCCAGGCAAGTCTGATGTTTAACCTTCGCTGTACTTTTGAAACATAACTTGTAACATTTCCTTGGCCTACTCAGCTGAATATGTATGTGATGGTTAGTTATCACAGCACCCAAAAATAAGCGTGCGGTGCAAAAAGTTGTCTTAGTGAAAACAATTTTCTCACTGGCAGCTTCCTACACCCAGCATTGAACCTACACTGCAAACTATACAAAGCAATGCGCAACGCTAGCTCACCAAGGAAGCCAAATATTTACAGGTTTTCAAAACACCTGACTCTCAAATACAAGTGGCATTGCTTTTACAGATGAGTGCAGCATTTTCTTTTTCATCTTAGGGACAGATATGAAGTTGTGGGTATGAAAAACTGTCGTGATAAGAAACACAAAACAACCATGACAGTTTTTCATACATGTTCTCTGCTCTTACGAAGATACACCACAACCATTAACCAGTATCTGCCAGGGATACTCATCTTTTATCCAGAAAAGATATGTCAACGTATCTCCTAGCTATCCAAACGCCTTCAGGTTCCGAGGACCTGGAACACAAAGAAATAATTACAAATAACGAAAAGTGGATCAAGAATCCTTTACCATTTGAAAAACTTTGTCAGCAGTTTGAATGACCATAGTAACTCACCTCTTGCAACACGCCTGACACGCTTCTATCCAAGAAATTTGCCATTCCGATGGTACGTGAGAACAGTTAACTGGGGCCTTCAAGTCTCTCCAGCAGGCAGTCCGGCGCTCCAGCTACAAAAAAAGAAGAGACTTAATTCCATGTGTAAAACCTATGTGTTGAAACAAAAGAAAAGAAAAGAAAAGAAAAGGAGAAAAAAATTTCGAAGAGAAACATTACTTACCTTTGAACTATAAATGGCATACGGAGCACTTCTAATTCACTTCTGATTAGATTGCCTGATTACGACTCCAAAAGAAGCTGAGTGCTACACGGATTAGGTCAGACAACGGGCTGGTCGCAAAACTGAAAGCAAACAAACAATCAATCGTAAGGGGCTAAATAATATCAATCAAAAATCTAAGCAGAAAAGATAAAAACAAAACATCTACCACAAACTGGAAGGAAAACTAGCAAAAATTCGAATAATGAGGTGCACTTTGTAGCAACCACTCAGAAATATATGATTAACAACAGCTAAAGTGTTCAAAGCGAGAGAGGTAGACATTGGAAACGGTACATCTATCACTGCACTTATTGATATAAGTAAAGAGCAATGGCTCTTACAGAAGTGTAAGGGCGTCTGATGCTGTAAGTTTGCAGACAAACCGAGGAAAAATAGACATGACAATTAAACAGTCAGCAGATACCAACAGAGATAAATCTGATCATTCACATCCAGAAGAGCCCATATCCAATGGTAAATGACTCACACAAATCCGTTTTAAAAGTGATAGCCAAATTATAAAATGTAATTTGACATGATTTAATATAAGAAGTAACCCTTAACACTCAATTTGTTGAATGAAAACCTTTTATCTCAACTGCTCAACAATTTATGGAATAAAAAAAGGCCTGCCAATGATTGCAAACTCATTCACACAGTGCCTTCACAAAACAAGCAAAATTACACTGAAAATGAATATTGCCCTGGCACACACCTCACAATATCATCCTTCATTTCAAATACAAAAGTACAATGGTAAAGTGCGCAAACAGAAGTTGCCTGCAACATTCTCATTGTCTAATAAAAT